>CM076576.1:32041826-32434781 GCA_034641835.2 Pinus albicaulis
TGATTGGTTTAGTGATGTCATACATAGTGATGCCATGCCATAACTGTATTAGCTCATCGATAAGAGGTTCAATATATACATTCATATCTTTGACCCGGTACTTACATAATTGTTCAAAATTATGGTACATAATAATTACTCCCATGATATATGTATATATAAGTAAGTAAATAAATAAAATATATATTTATGCAAACAACGAGAGAAATGAAAATGTTACATTCAAAGAAATAATGTATCAAATACCTGGAATAATCATAGTCAACATTATGTGCTCCCTCTTTATTGACATCCAAGGAGGAATGTTATTGTTGATAACGAAAATAGGCCACACTGAGTAAGTATATATAAGCTCTCCGAATGGATTAACACCATCAGCTGCCAATGAAAGCCCGACATTACGAGGTTCATTTTTAAAATCTACATATTTTTCCTCGATTTCTCTAAATGCAGAACCATCTGTAGGCATTCGAAGAACACCATCTCCACTTCTATTCTTTGCATGGTAATCCATAAACTGTGCTATGCTGTTACACCTGAACATTCGCTGCAAACGTGGAATTATGGGAATATGACGAAGAACCTTTTGAGGCACCTTTTTGGTTAGTTGATCTGTTCGATATCTACTGGTACCACATTTCAGAAATTCTGTTTTCAACGCATGTTCTCCATAATATATAATATGATCTTTAGGACATGCATCTATAGTGTTATATTCCATTCCAAAGTTTTTCATAATAGCACGTAGATCTCGATATGTTCGAGGTAAAGTATTTGGCGATGGTAACAAATATTCACCCAACAATCTACAACAGAAACAAAAAGTAGTGTCTTGTAAAGATTATTAATCATATATATATATATATATATATATATATATATATAGTTATTAAAACCGGAACCGGTGACCGGATCGGTGGAGCTAATGAACCGGGTTTCGAACCAGAACCAGTCTAACCGGTAGCGATCAGATCTCAATGAACCGGTTTTAAAAAATATACATTAAATAATTAATTTTTAATAAAATGAAGAAAAAAAAAAAACTATTTTTAAGATTTGCAACCATGATTCCAAGCCAATAGAGACAAAATATGAAAAGTTTTCTCATTTATATACCATGCAAAGGTGAATATATCAAGATGGCAGCAAATGCAATACATATCATCGAAAAATACATAAGCAAACTTGTTGAAGTAATGTATCAGGTTTCTCTTATATTATTCACTCTGTTTTATTGTTGAGTTAATATTATAATATACAATCTGTCCCTGCTCAGATTTGTTGTCAATTCATTGTATCAGCCTTAAAGAAAATTCTGGGTTCAGTATATACATATACATATATATATATATATCAGACCAGCATTTTGAAGATCTTGTATTCTTCATTATCTATGTTTGCTTGCCAACAAATTTCTAGAAAAACATCTACAACACTTAGAGGTATTGAATTGGTTTATGAAACCCACTATTAGTGTTATTTGTAACAAGTTGAGAGAGCATTACAACTTTAGCAGTCTGCTCACAATGTGTTTGACGAAATTTATCACTGAAAAGATTCATTAAAACCCAGAAAAATCAGTGGCCAGTTTAGTGCATTTCCAAGCAGGAATTTTCTAGTGGTCAATTTATTATTGCCAGTCACATTTTCATTAGGTTGTATGTTGTTGTCCCTTGAGTGGCGTCAGACCATTTGCATCAGTCTTGATGCCATGATCAAATTGCTTATATGTTGTGTGAAAGGTTTTGTATTTATGCTGCTGCTATGTGTGAGCAGAGAGAGAGGGTCTGACAGTTCCTAGCTGAGTGTGAAATAAGGTTGTTGCTGATTGTTTTGAGAACAGAAATTGTCATCAAGTACACTTGATGAGTTGCATGCTGCCAGGGATTTTATGCTAGCCAGCTTTGTATTTATCAGTCATCATGTGTATTGTTGCTACTATAAGGTGTTGAGTATGAGTTATTAGACAAGTTTGTTGCTAGTATAATAGAGGAATTTGCAGCTCATGGAGGAGACACTGAGGAATTTTCAACTCATGGAGGAGACACTGAGGAATTTTCAACTCATGGAGGAGCACCTAACCGCCCGGTTAAGTATGGAACCGGCCGGTTTATACATAAACTGGTTGGTTCTGTACTTAACCGGACGGTTAGGTCCGGTTAACCGGCCAAAACAAGTGAGATTAGGCTATTGACCAGGTTGCAAGGCCGATTCCAACCGACAGCCCTCTTGACTGGCCGGTTTGACCGGTTATCGGTTCAAACCGGCCGGTTTTGATAACTATGATATATATATATATATATATATATATATATATATAATTTATTATTTTACACATTTATTACAACTAAAAAAAGGGAAAATAATCAAAATTTACATATATGTGATCATATATACATATTGCATACCTTAGGAGTTGTGTCATACATCTGTTTGAAAAATTATTTATAACCTTTAAGTGGTTTCGAACTGGAACCGGTCTAACCAGTGTCGGTCAGATCTCAATGAATTGGTTTTAAGAAAAATGCATTCAATAATTATTTTTTAATAAAATGAAAAAAAGAAAAAACTATTTTTAAGATTTGCAACCATGATTCCAAGCCAATAGAGACAAAATATGAAAATTTTGCTCATTTATATACCATGCAAAGGTGAATATATCAAAATGGCACCAAATGCAATACATATCATCGAAAAATACATAAGCAAACTTGTTGAAGTAATGTATCGAGTTTCTCTTATATTATTCACTGTGTTTTATTGCTGAGTTAATATTATAATATACAATCTGTCCCTGCTCAGATCTGTTGTCAATTCATTGTATCAGCCTTAAAGACAATTCTGGGTTCAGTATATATATATATCAGACCAACATTTTGAAGATCTTGTATTCTTGATTATCTATGTTTGCTTGGCAATAAATTTCTAGAAAAACATCTACAACACTTAGAGGTATTGAATTGGTTTATGAAACCCACTATTAGTGCTATTTGTAACAAGTTGAGAGAGCATTACAACTTCAGCAGTCTGCTTACAATGTGTTTGACAAAATTTATCACTGAAAAGATTCATTAAAACCCAGAAAACTCAGTAGCCAGTTTAGTGCATTTCCAAGCGGGAATTTTCTAGTGGTCAATTTATTATTGCCAGTCACATTTTCATTAGTTGTATGTTGTTGTCCCTTGAGTGGCGTCAGACCATTTGCATCAGTCTTGATGCCATGATCAAATTGCTTGTATGATGTGTGAAAGGTTTTGTATTTATGCTGCTGCTATGTGTGAGCAGAGAGAGAGGGTCTGACAGTTCCTAGCTGAGTGTGAAATAAGGTTGTTGCTGATTGTTTTGAGAATAGAAATTGTCATCAAGTACACTTGATGAGTTGTGTGCTGCCAGGGATTTTATGCTAGCCAACCTTGTATTTATCAGTCATCATGTGTATTGTTGCTACTATAAGGTGTTGAGTATGAGTTATTAGACAAGTTTGTTGCTAGTATAATAGAGGAATTTGCAGCTCATGGAGGAGACACCGAGGAATTTGTAACTCATGGAGGAGCACCTAACCGTCCGGTTAAGTGCGGAACTGACCGGTTTATACATAAACTGGCTGGTTCCTTACTTAACTGGCCGGTTAGGTCCGGTTAACCGGCAAAAACATGTGAGAATAGGCTATTGACCGGGTTGCAAGGCCGGTTCCAACCGACAGCCATCCTGACCGGCCGGTTTTGATAACTATGATATATATATATATATATATATAAGTTATTATTTTACACATTTATTACAACTAAAAAAGGGAAAATAATCAACATTTACATATATGTGATCATATATACATATTGCATACCTTAGGAGTTGTGTCATACATCTGTTTGACAAATTATTCATAACCTTTAAGTTCACCAGCAACAATAGCAGAGAGCTGGTGAACTTAAAGGTTATGAATAATTTGTCGAACAGATGTATGACACAACTCCTAAGGTATGCAATATGTATATATGATCACATATATGTAAATGTTGATTATTTTCCCTTTTTTTAGTTGTAATAAATGTGTAAAATAATAAATTATATATAAGTTATTATTTTACACATTTATTACAACTAAAAAAAGGGAAATTAATCAACATTTACATATATGTGATCATATATACATATTGCATACCTTAGGAGTTGTGTCATACATCTGTTCGACAAATTATTCATAACCTTTAAGTTCACCAGAAACATTGTAGCAGAGAGAAGAGTTGCATTTGAGTGTTCAAAAAGTCGTTCACTTGACCTTTCAATCAGAGGTACATCATAAATACCGTCACTGCTATCTCCACCATTATCATCTGACTCACCATACAAGTCTTGGAGCATTCAATTTGTCCCATCATTGATGTGAACTGTCTCATTACTGTCATCATGATCTACCTCCATGAGATCATTAAAATTACCTTCATCATTCGCTTCATGTTCTTCACCTTGTACAACATCATTTCCAATACTAATATTTGCTGCAATATTCTCTTGTATTGGTGCAACATCATCTAATCTACTACTATTTTGCTGTGGAAGCTGGTTGATCATCTGCAAAAAGTTGGGGGGCAACTGTGCCTTTATGAAAATTACAAACATTAATAATTAAACATTAGTGTGCATATAAAAAATATTAAAATAATATAAAATTTTACGATATAATCAAAATGAAGATAGATAATTAATTACCATGGGACGATAGTCATTCGATCCACCATCAATGTGCCCATATTTCCTACAATGCACTATTGTTGTTTTTATTAAAACTCTAACATTATTTCTCATACAACATTTTTTACAAGGGCAATAAACTCTGCCATCACCCATTTCACCCTTTTGAATTTTTTTTCCAGCTCCAATGTTTTCTTCCATTGATGCAAATTATCTTATAAAGAAAAAAATAAATCTCTCTCAATGGTGTAGAAAACCCAATACTTGTTGAACTCAATGGGAGCTCAATATATAAGCAAAAAGAAAATAAAAATGGGCATTTTACAAATTGTGAGCTTTTTACAAAATGTTGGCTTTTTACAAAATTGTGGGCTTTTTACAAATTGTGGGCTTTTTTATTCTTAATGCATTTTCTATAGAATACTAAACAGATTTTTCCAAAATTTCAGATGCAAACTGTAGTCTCTACTACGCTTGGAAAATTGGAGGTTTATAAAAGATAAACTGCGAACAGAATTGTACCACTATGATAAGAAGTTGTCAGAAGCATTCCTTCTGCTTCACAAACGTGGAACTACCTTAAGAATGCTTATGGTTGATATAAATATTAGAGCATGGCAGTTAAATGTAGTAGTTATGCTAAAATGCTGAATAACAGCTTGAGAGTGCTCTTCAGATACTGTACGAATGCACCAAATTAAGGTTGTACCATTACTAAATATAAATGGCCAAAAATAGTCAATTTTGATATCATGAAGTTATGTCTTTCTCGGTAGAAAACTGGGGATAGGATGGCAAATATGAGAGAACTAAGTTCCAAGGACTAAAAAACCAAGGCCAACATAGTTCTTCCTTGAATTAGAGACAAAACAAAGTTGCCCAAAAAAGTGTTTGAGAGCACCCATTGAAGCTCCTATATATAGCAGAGTCAACATTTTCCTATTGAACAAGTTTGTATAGTCAAAGCCACAGCAAGATCAGATAGCCACGATCCTAAATGAGAACCAGAGCCAAAGCTAAGACAAATCCACGTTTAGTAGAACAAGACAGCCATAGTAAAGGATTTGACCACAGAACCAGATCATGAGAGATAGCAAGATTCTTGCTTCCACTGTGGAAATGTAGAAACTGTACAAGGGCTTTGCTTCCAAAAGATTTCA
Source organism: Pinus albicaulis (assembly GCA_034641835.2). Lineage (NCBI taxonomy): Eukaryota > Viridiplantae > Streptophyta > Pinopsida > Pinales > Pinaceae > Pinus > Pinus albicaulis. Next base: position 32,047,679 of record CM076576.1, read on the forward strand.
TTGTGACAGTAATTTCTATGGTGTTGTAAGTGCTCATTAGTAGAATCTTAAAGCCATTCTGGAATTCTTTTAACCTGGAGAGGGTTTTTTGTGGTTATAAACCCTCATGTTCAAATTCCATTGTGGATTGGTTGTGTTTGATATTATGTTTTTACTGTCCGTAGTTGAATTTTCGCACCGAAAATTATCAGTCTAAAGGGAGCAATTTTGTGATGTTTCTTTTGCCTCTTATTGTGAAGTATTTCGCTCAGAACTCTACTCATTGTAACAAAGGTCTTAGGCATAGAACAGGGGACTTGGGTTTTTTGGAATCAAACTTCAGGTTAAGATGCTCATCTGAAGAATGGCACAGTGAGCCTTAGCATGGAGTTGGGAGTACAATTTGAAGTGCAGGTAGGGCATTGTACAATAGACCAGTTAGATTTCTGGACCCTAATACAAAAGTTTCTTCTTCTTTCAAAACGTGTTTCTCCTTTTCTGTAACCAATGTGGGTCCTGTTCTTGTTTCAATTAGGGATGGATGAGCATTTGTTATTGCTCCAGATGATCACACTCTGGGTAGCCCTGGAGGCTATTTGGGGGTGATGAGTCCAATAGGTCTCAATGAACTGTTGCCCTCGCTGGGGAATACTATTGCAGTGGAATTTGATACTATTTTGGATGTTGAATTCCACGATCCTAATGGAAACCAGTACCTTTAGCTCCAGTACCTATTCACAAAAGAGGGTGCCATAGTCATTCATGTGTGCAGAGAGGGTGAATTGCAGGCATTGCAACAGGAGGTGTTGTTGTTGTTGCATTGGCCACTAGATTGTTTTTCTGGTTCTGTTACAGGCGCAGAGTATTGAAAAGGACAGACAAATTTAGTTCAGATATTGTGAAATGGCCTCGGAAATTCACCTACAAAGAGCTCAGCAATGCTACGAAATACTTTTTTTGAATGTGATTGATAATCGATAATTGCAAGCAAGGGTAATCCCCTTGTGAAACCCAAATTTCTGATCATTTTCTAAAACCTGATGACAGAGTCATTGTAATGAACAAGCGCCTAGGTCCATATTACGTCCAAATCTACCAAGCACCAAGATCTATAAAAAAAAATCCACAATATCTGCGAACTAAGAAGAAGAGGCAGAAAATGTATTCTGCTTACCTGTTCGAATAGTGGTTGGGGTTTACCACGGCAAAAATTTGACAGAGCCCATGTAGCATTTCGTATCATTGAAATTCTGGCAGTATCATTCAACTGGGAAAGAACCTTCCTTGGAGCTCCATGACTGAGGGAAATATCCCTAAATGATGCAGAGTCTCCAGCAATATTTTCCAAAGCCCAAACAGCCTTACACGAACACCAGTTGAACTCAAAGTTGGGTAGTAGTTTTTTAAATCAAATTCCAAAATTACAGACGTATAAAGATAGTTGGGAAGAATAATTGTATGCCTCTAAAATGAACGTGCTACCTATTCTCGAACATTATCATTCCCAGAGGTAAGAAGTTCCACAAATATAGGCAGTGCCCCGTAATCAATCACAACCTTTGTATTCTCAGAGGCTCCAAAAAAACCCAAATAGGGTCAACCCTACTACAAGAGGAAGGGCCTGCAGTAAGAACTTACCATTTTGCAAGAAATGAGGGCGAATGCTGTTCTACAAGAGCTGAGGGTGAATGCTGAGGGCGGATACTGTTCTGCAAGAGCTGAGGGCGAATGTTTTTCTGCAAGAGCTGAGGGCGAATGCACGTGTGATATCAGACATTAATGTAGTTTTTAAAAAAATCATTTTTATGTAGCTCGCATTTGAATTTTAGCATTTCAAATCATTTTTATTTACATTTGATTTTTTCATTTCTAATACAAGTGACAAACAAATTTCTACAAGAGGTTGAAATTTTTACTAGATAGCCATGAAAGACTAATTAAAATGGCTTAAAATTCAAGTGGAACTTCAAAATAAATGTAATTGAAGGTTCTCTCCACTAATTTTTTGCAAAAGTGCTTACATTATTTAAGTTATCTAGGATATTTTTTTGTATTACACAATCAAAATTAAATAATGAAATAGTTGGGTAGTCTTATTGTTTCAAATTAGGACACAATTTTCAAATGGTGATGAAGTTTCATGTGATGATTAACTGACAATATTCTCCTTTCCTATCCTTGAAAAACTATACAAAGTTCCATGTTGCCACATGAAACCCTAACTCATGTAGCAGCATAGGACCAGTCCTCCATTTTGCCCGTCAGAAGGCATTTTGCACATATTTGATGACTATAATTTGTGGATTCCCATTTTCCATGAGGTGCTAGGAAGGATAAAAGACTTAATTTTGACGTTTGAATTTTTTTCAAAAACGTTCTTACGCCCTTTAATTTCCACTTACCAATAATTTTGCAACACTAGTCCTCTTCGCAATTGCAATGTTGTACTCAAAAAGTAAGGAAAGTTACTTTTTTGGCTCACTCAATGATCCAGGTGGATACTGGTGGCCACCTGCTTATTCCACTTGGGGCCCCACCATTTTCTTTTTCATTTTTTCAGTTTCGGCACAACTTACTATTTTTAGCAGTTTTTCGAGTCCTGAACTTCCGGAGCCGTTTTGAGGCCCGAAACGACGTTTTTTGGGCATCGAGCCTCCATAAAATTTCATTCTGTTCTGAAATCATATTCGTGGCGAAAGTTGTAGTCCTCGGATAGATCTTTCTAATGATGTATCATGTGCGTCAAACAGAGATAGTATGCCAAATTTACGTCCCTGGGAAGTTGAAACACCAATTTACCCAAACGGGGCCCATAGTTTTGGCGCTTCATCTCCTAGGGTTAGGTTTTTGGATGTTTAGGGTTCTCCATTGTTTCTCAATAATAAATACGCCCTCGAGCCTCATTGTAACTCAGTTCAGAGGCATGTAGCCGCCACATCTCTCCTCAGAGATAGCTACAAGTGCCCTAGCTAGTTTTATTTCCATTCTGTCTATAAGCAAATTATAGTTCTTTGATATTAATAAAATGAAGTGTTATTTCCGCTACATCTCTGTATTTATGGTTCTGTGTTTATTCTGTTGCGTTCCTGCATAAATCCGGATCAGTGGTATCAGAGCGCTCTGCTTGTTCTCGATCCTTCTTTGCATGTCTCCAACGAGGTCGGGGTATAAGGAGTTAGGGCTCGATCTGGTGGAACCTTTGCAAGATCAACCTCGCAAACCCCGACGGATGCCCGTGGGGGACGAAAAGAAAGATGAGGGAGCAGGAGATCCTATCAAAATATTGCTCAAGGAGGCCCTCGAAAAAAAAAGGAACGCGATGATGGATAAATTTGCCCAGATCCTTCAATGGCTGCCCACCGGTGGCGCATCTGCATCCAGCAGCCACTCTAGTGGTGCGACTCCTTTTAAGGTACAAGTAAATTTTGACATTCCCATATTTGAGGGTCAAATAGATGCAGATGCCATAGATAGATGGTTGAATCTATTAGAAGGATATTTCTCAGTTCATGACTTTTCCGATAGGGAGAAGAAAATGTTTGCACTCCTCAAAGCTGCCCCCCATGTCAAGGACTGGTGAGAAAGCCACTATGAGAAAAAGGACGAGACAGAACCCTCTCTGTTCTCGGTCGTACCCACTTGGAATTATTTCTGAGACACCGTCAAGGAACAATACTATCCCGTGGGGAGCTATGAGGACAAGTACATACAATGGACCACGCTGCGGCAACAAAGGGATCAAGATGAGCATGAACTGACGAATCTGCTCCATACCCTGCGCACCAAGTTGGGTATCAAATATTCAGAGAAACATCTGGTGCTAAATTATTGCAGTTGTCTGCACAGATACATTCAGGAGGTAATGGAGTTCCTCGACATCTCCTCGCTTGGTACGACATACCGGTATGCTGCCAAGCTTGAGCATAAATTCAAATAGAAGAAGCGAGACTTTGGATCTGCGAATCAAAAGCAAGGGAAAGGTGATCCCAAACCATAGAACAAAGGACATAGCTAAGGCATGGTGACTCAAGACAACCTGTTGAAGCCACAAGCAAAGAACAACACCGCAAAGCCAAAGAAGGACACAGGAAAGTGGTGTGAGTCCCATAAGAGCTCCACTCGCAACACAAGTGAGTGTCGGGCCAAGCAGTTGCTGGTGGCCGAGATGCGGGCTTTTGAGTCAGATGGATGCTCTAACTCTGAATCAGAACCTGACAAGGGGAATGACAAAGGGAAACAGATTATTGATGCAGAGCCCAATGCCACTGTTGCCACTACAAAGATCCAAAAGGAGGAACCAGAAGATCCGAAGGAGGAGGAACATCTCTTCCACTCCCAGATGTGGGTAAAGGGCTCCCCGGTATAGTTCATTGTCGACAATGGGAGCCAAAAGAACCTCATTTCGATAGATGTCGTGAAGCGGTTGGGCTTGCCGACCATAGCTCACCCACATCCATACACCATCGGGTGGCTTCACCAAGGACGAGATCTCCGCGTCAGCCAGCAGTGCCGCCTTCCCTATAGCATCAAGCCCTTCACGGATGAGGTATTATGCGACATTGTTCCTATTGATGTTTCTGATGTATTATTAGGACAACCATACTTGTGGAAGCATCATGCGGTGTATGAGTCTCGGCCTCGTGATGTTATTGTTACTTTGGGAAATAATTTGTACAGGATACTAGAGGTACCACCTCCTGCTACTATCTCTTTCGTTACTGCAAAACAATGCAGTAAGCTCATTTCCCAAACCAGGAAATTCGTTTTCCTGATGATCCGCCACCAGGGCAAGAAGAAGACTATGGCCACGACCTCCAGAAAAGGCTCCTCTACACGACAACAACAAATGTATAAGGTTGTGGAGGAGTACGGGGACATTTTCACCTCACCCACAGGGGTTCCTCTACACTGTCAAGTCAAGCATCCGATTGATCTGACCCCAGGTGCGCCACTACCCAATGGACCGATCTATCGATGCTCTATTCTGGAGAACGATGAGATCAAGAGGCAGATTCAGGAGCTGCTATAGAAGGGTCACATCCGACCAAGTTCATCGCCCTGTGGGAGCCCGATAATTTATTCTTGTGAAATCATAGTTCTGAATTCACCAGGGCACTACTAATGTGTGGATACCCTATCATTTCTTAGATCCTCATAACTTACCAACACCTACTATATTGGTATACACATAATATGGCATTTACCTGAAGTATTTCATATGTATCTAGAAGTAAATAAGTTTATGACAATTGTTATGGTAGATATAATATGTGTATTATAGTTTATATTTCAATTTTTCTTAAGTAGCATGCATGTGTGGTCCATATAGTGACTACAATTACCAAATATATTTCAGTGAAGATGTGAAGATGATCTCTCATTAGGTCCTAATTACTTAAAGCATCATTAATTATCTTTCCAAATGAATAAAATATGTTAACAAATTAGTAAAAACTAGGAAAACAAATCATTCTTTAAAAAAATATGGCACAATGAGTCACACTCTGAGATTTATTTAATTACTCATCAAGTGTCGCTACAACATATATATGATCACCATTACCATATAAATGGGACATGTGACCATCATTTTGGTTTCACCAATGACATTCCACGTCATGAGCATTGTTTAGGGTTGATTGTGTTGATTTTTTTTAAACAAATCATTTATACATTTTATGGAAATTATAGACACAATTTATAATCACATTACAAGATCATGATGTATGGATATTCCTTATAATTTCTTAGATACTCACAACTTACCAACACCTAATAGATTGATATACACATCATATGGAATTTACCCCTAGAATGCCACATTTATCCTAAAACAAATTAGTTGTATGGAAATTGTTATGGTGCATATATGATGTGTATTACAGTTTATCTTATAATTTTGTTGAAGTAGCATACAACAATTTACATAGTGATATGAGAACCACTCTCTAGACTATACATCGATTTTGTACACATGGCTTTTCAATTGCTTTTTAAGATATATCATTGGTGATGCTCACATGATTATATATTGAACCATTAAGTTGAACTATGAAATTATTCCTCACAACACACACATATTGATGAATCAATAATTTTTCTCATATAATTTTTTTAATCTATTTTGAAAAAAAAAAAATTATATATAATTATTTCTAAGAAGAACAAGCGAGAGTTCCTTACCATATCTTCGTAAAACATATAATAGCGATGTTTGGAGGCAATTGTGACGCTTGGAGGCAGCCATCTAGCGATGCTTTGGGGCATAGTGTCGCAATTGCGACACCTTTTCTAAGTGTCGGTATTGTGACACTTTTCTCTAAATGTCGGTATAGCGACGGTTTCCCAAGATCAATGGCCCAAAGTGAACCCGATAACTTACCTTTTCCCCACACCTTTCCTTTTGATTGTGGTCATTCGCTTTTTGAATCCAGATCTGACGGTGCTAATACATTTTCGCGCTCATAAAGTAATTGTTTTATGTTTTGGAAAAGCTGCGTGAAATGGGTGGTTTTTCCAAACCACCCGCGCTTACGTGTCGCCACCACGCTGTATTGCGTTCGAAAAGCTAGTTTCCGCTTACCACCATTTACCCTCGCGAATACCACTGGCGGTTTTCCCTAAACCTCACCTGTTTAAATCGAGTTTAATGTCATTTAACTATGGTTATACCATCGTTTAATACATTAAAATTATATTTTTCATTCAAATTTTCACCTTTTCGCTTTAAACCTGTAAAAACATTGCAGAACCATTTTTCCTCAAAATCACGCCGTTTGAACCCTGAGAAACTTTGCAGAGCCATTTTCAACCTACCAATAGCATTTTTCGACGCCCATTGCCCTGAATTTCCATTACAAAGTACTACATTGTCCTCTGCGAAGCCATTTTCAAAAAATTGAAGACTAAGCACCTCTACAACGTCTTCAACCGAATTCCGCTGGTTCTCCAGGTACTTTTCTTCGAAGACTCCCTCTAAGATTTCAAAATTCCTGTCGATTTCAAATAATTACCAAAGTTACTACAAAAAAGTGTCCATTTTTCAGGGGAAACTCTGTCAAAATTTCCCTGGAATCCCTAATTTCCCTTTCTCACAGTTTTTTCCATACCTTGGTCTGTTTTTCTATTGAAATCGATTTTAAATACATGTTATAAGCTTTAAATTCCTTGCATTTCCTAAAAACCCTGCTCAGAAACCCCATTTTTGGTAGAAATTCGCCAAGAAACCCCTGTTTCTCGTAAAGGAACTTAGAAAACCATTTAAGCTTGCTTCATTCATTATTAAAAATGACCAAGAAATAGGTAACCCCCAAGAATGGAGGCCAAAAATCTCAAAATAAGTCTTCTGCAGAGATTCCTCGGCCTATGTCCTTCAAAATCGACAAACCAACTCCTGTACTCACGGCTGATTCTACAGAAGTGGTCAGACCAGTCTAGCCTCCATTCATTTCTCCAGAGAACAGCCCTTTAGTTGATCTGGACTATAGAATACTAGACCGTAATGTAGAATTTAACCTGTTTGATGTCTATAATTGGTGCTATGGCAAATCAGTGGAAAAGAGTGACAAAGATATTCCAATTTGGGAATCCAATCTGCCTGGATATATTGTCCCTCTCACTCATTCTGTTCCTGACTTTATCAGATTATGCCAAGCCTATTATATGCCAGAACAAAGATGTATTGTAAACAAAGAAAAAAATATCATGTTTTACATCACTGAAGAGTCGATAAATTCCATGCTGCAAATGAATCATGACCCCAATTCTGCTTCCCTATCAATAGAAGATTTAACCCAACTATATCTTAACTTGGAGTTAAATACTAGATTCAAAATATACCAGAATTTTTGTCCAAATCAAGTTGATATTCCTAAGTTAAATCCTCATTTCGACACCGTTGATTTCCCAGATGAAACTAGACAGATTGTCTCAATGCTCTCTTTCATACTAGGATACGCCAGTGATGAATTCATTGATGTGGCTATCCTAGGTTTTCTGTCAACTCTAAGCCTTGGTCAATCACCATCCATTCAGTTCAATTTTGCTAGATTTATTGCTGAAAGTATGCATTATCAGTTATCCAAATTACCAGAAGAAGGAGTTTTCAGATACTCCTCTTATCTACTCCACCTCTTCCTATATTATCAAACAGATAAGTTTCCAATTGAATGTGAGAAAGTGGATGCAGAAGGAAAAGTTCTATCAGTAGTATTTTGGTCATATATTCTAAGGAAATGGAACAGAAAGTATAGTTTTACATATTTCAATGACTCATTTATAGCCCCTGCTATGTATCTCTTGGAAAAAGAGGAGATCCCTAGGATCAATGATGAGACAAGAAGAATTATGCAGTTATCAGAGAGCTACAAAACTAGAGATTGGTATTTATATAAAAATCATACAGAAATCAAAGTGTATGGCTCATCCCTGGCCCCATATAAGTTACCCAGATTTGTTACTACAAGATATTTGCTTTAGAATAACTGAGACAACTATTGAATGTAGATGAAATCAACTTCATAGCTTTCAAGAAAAAGACCCAATTTAAGCTGAAAAATCAAATTGGGCCATTCATTGTGAATAACAGAGAAGCTTCCAATGAGATAAATGTCAAACTTAAAGAGTATAAGTTCCCATGTAGTTTTACATGGAAGTATGACCCACAAGGCATTTTGAGTGCAGCAAGGGTAAAATGTAAGTTGCCTGTTTACTTGCATGATCCTAAGCCCCATATTGAAAGATATGTAATTAAAATTGAATGGGAGCCAAACACCCTATCTGATGATGATTCACAGGCAGTACAGGTAATACAGGTAGACAATGGCAAAGGCAAACAGATTGAATAGACAGTACAGGTGGCTTCTACAAGCAAACATACTGATAATGTACATAAAAGAGACAAAGAAGGAGATAGTTTCATAGCTGAGACTATTAAGGACATAAAATTCAGAACTCCTTATAGTAAAAGAAGCAAGTCAACAGAAGAAGAAAAGCATAAGGCTGTAAATATTGATATAGATGATGAAGCAACAAGAATAGTCACTCAAACATTAAAAGAGCTTCAAAATGTAAAAATTGGAACACAACAAAAAGATACAGTCATGAAGGAAAACCAGGCTACTGTCGATTTGCCTCCTTCTTCTTAGGAAACTGACAATACAGAGTCAGAGATTCAGATCAGATTCAGACAGATTAAAGAGAAGAATGAAGAGCTCAAGAATCAAGCTCATTCTATATTTCTTAAGGAAAAACCTGGAAACAAAGACAGCATTCTTTCAGCATTTGATTATTCATCCAATAAATTGTTAATGTCATTCTTGAAGCCTACAGTGGCTGAGCCAAAATCAGTGGCAGATTATTCCAAAACAGATCTTGAACTGGATGCAGATGCCATTCATGAATTAGATCAAATTGAATTTCATAGGAGCAATACTAAAATGCTATATTCCAAAATTGTCAGTAAAACTATGAAATCAATTAGGCTTGAGAAAACAGTGCTCAACCTCCAAAATCAAATGAAGTTGGACAAAGCCTCACTGCATGCTAATAATTTAAGAATAAAAGCACTAGAAGATATAGTGATTGAAGCAGGGGGTGACCCAGCCAACATTGAAGGGGCAAAAGTCTTAATTAAACAGAAAAATGAGGATATAGCTGCTCTTAGAAAACAGTTGAAGTTGCCTCAGAGTGAAAACTCTCAAGAAAAACAAATTCTACAGCAAAAAACAGAGAATTATGATTTAAAGCAGCTTGTACATCAAATGACAGATCAGATAAAAAAAATGGAAATTCAAATAGAAGCTCTAATGAAAGAGAATGAAGAACTAAGAAAAGCACAACTAATGGTCATTCCTACAGTGATCCCCACTGTAAACACTGCTATACCATCTACTTTAGCAGAGCACTTGGCACCAAAAGGAGTATTGGCAACTGAAGTGCCAATTACTTCTCTAATCTCTACCTCTTCTTCTTCATCCTCACAGAAGAGCACACTACAAGACCAAGATAAAGATATTGTTAGTTTGAAAGGCACTATTAAAAAATTAGAAAATTCCAAAAATGATGCCTTGATTACTTCTAGAGGACATGAGCAAAGGGCTGACCGACTACAAGAACAGGTAAATATTCTGCAAGCACAAGTAAATCTTACAGATCAAGTGGCCTATATAAAAAATCATTTATGGACCAAAATTATTGAAGGCATTCATTCTCAATGGCCTTCAATTCGGATAATTTATAAACAGAGGGATTTACTTCAAGTTGCTAGTGCAGAGATTGACAAGACTAAGAGGGAAATTGACAATAAACCAGCCCAAGAAATCCAACTCATAGCTTTTTTAAACAGTAAAACCAGGGAAGAGTTGGAAGAATTGAAAATTGTTGATAGAACAGAAACCATTCTTCAAATCAAAAAGGTCTTGAACAAAAGAAACATAATGAGTAATCTAGAGGACCGGTGTAAAGACATGAATTTATCCATCTCAATATTTTTAGCCAAATACAAAAAAAATTCAGAAGCAGGTTGTCCTGATATTCACACATTGAATGACAAGTTAATGCCTCAGAAAGATTATGATCTAAAAATCAGAAATCATGCAAAAGAGCAAGCCAGACAACAACTGCCTCAAGGATCACCAACAGGCAAAATACTTCTTCGGTATTTTGAAAATCTGTTCTTTTTAGATAATGAGATCAGGCATATGTTCACTATCAAGCCTAACTTTTCCAAGTATACAGAGGCAGATGAAAGTTACAGAAAATTGAAGACTATGAAGATCCCCTCTGCAGAAAAGTGGCAAGAATTCACAGATCTGCTGTGAATTTAATGGATAAAAATTAGGAAATTCACTTGGAAATTCATTTTTTATTGTTACCTCAAATGGTAAAAATACAGGGTTAAAGTGCACAACAACAATTAGTTCAAATTAGAATAATCAGTTCTATTTTTGCTTGTAAAAAGGTAACAGCTTGCAAACTGTTTTGCAGCTGTCCCTCTTTTTAAGTTTTCTTTCCTATTTTTTATTAAAACATTATCTCAATTCCTGAGATATTTTGTAAACATTTTTTTGTATAAATACTTCACAATTCGAAGTATTCAGTGTGAATAAAATTTCTCAAGACAACTATAGTCTAATTATTTGCTAGTTATATTGAAGTTGGTGCGTCAATTAGTGAAAGCAGCAAACTGGAAAGAGATCAGAGACATCATAGCTAAGAATTCTCGTGGTGACAAGATAATTCTCATTTCTTTCATTGTTTTCAGTGTATTTCTTTAAAGTTTACATTCATTCATATTATGTTTTTCTAGTCTATAATGATCAACTAAGGAAAAATTAAACAGGATTAGTGATAATAAGCTCCCTGTTTCGAAACTTGTTGGCATTTTAATGTTTTCTACTTTGTTCGTGCTTTTTACTTGGCCATTGGCCTATAGGTTATATGGAGTTGTAATCTTGTGTTGAATGTGGTAGTTTTGCAATGTTTCAGCTAATTTATTACCTACAAATTGTGGTCCTCCATCTGTGATTATGTCCCTTGGGAGACCATAGCGCACAAAGATTTGGAAAAGAAACTGTACTACAGAGTCCTCTGTAGCTTTTGAAAGTGCCTCTGCTTCGACCCACTTAGTGACATATTCGGTTGTAACTAGGATGTATGTTTTTTGGTTTGAGGGAGGACTAATAGGGCCAACAAAATAAAGTGCCTAGCGTTCAAATGGTTCAATCACTAGTTGAGGGTTCAAAGGCATTTCATCAGACTGCCCAGGGCGTCCTGCCCTTTGGCAGCTATCATAGGCCTGCACGAATTTTTTGGCATCCTTAAAGATGGTAGGCCAGTAATAGCCTGTTCGTAAAACCTTATGGGCAGTTCTACGGTTCCCAGTTAGATCCCCTTCTTCAATATTCTTATCTGTAGCTTAAGGATTCTTAAGTGCCCTTTTGCTCAGATTCCATCCAATCCATCAAATCAAGCCTATACATAGCCTTAGAAGGTCACCTATCTTTCCCTTAGCACATTTTCATCTCTGAGCCTTATTTCTTAGTTCTGCTTGCCTAGAGAGTTGACTCCATTGCCCAATATTCTGGTAGATCCTTCTGGTTTACCTTGAAATCTCTTTATTCCCACCAATCTTTTAAAATCAAACCCAAATACACAATCATAGCTAGCCTAATATCTGTGACTAAAACAAAGCTAAATCATACGGAGAGATCCCTCTCTAGAGTTCAAGAAGGCTAGATCTTGAATTCCCAAAGCGGTTCTTAGTTACACCTGGTGTTCTTAACTACAAAAATCCCTATCCCACAACCTGAGAATTACTAGGGTGATAACAGGCCTTGGGGGTATTATGATCCTTGGACGAAACTCCCACGGCTAGAAGAGTTGACAGAGAAAATTGGATCAAGTACAAAGGTGTGGCAGGTGGGTTTTACCCTGCACAAATTGTTATGGTGCATATATGATGTGTATTACAGTTTATCTTATAATTTTGTTGAAGTAGCATACAACAAATTAGTGATTTACATATTTATATGAGAACCACTCTCTAGAGTATACATCGATTTTGTACACATGGCTTTTCAGTTGCTTTTTAAGATATATCATTGGTGATGATCACATGATTATATAATGAACCATTAAGTTGAACTATGAAATAATTCCTCACAACACACACACACACATATTGATGAATTAATAATTTTTCTCATATAATTTTTTTAATCTATTTTGAAAAAAAAAAAAATTATATATAATTATTTCTAAGAAGAACAAGAGAGAATTCCTTACCATATCTTCGTAAAACATATAATAGCAAGAAAATTAATCTATTGAAATTTCATTTCCAAACATATTTATGGAGTAAAATGAAGATTAAAATGAGATATTCATGGATTTACCTATAAAATCACCTCATAATTAAGAATGTAAATGTACAATATTGATGATACATAGGTTAGGAGAAAATTAATCTATTGAAATTTCATTTCCAAACATATTCATGGAGTAAAATGAGGATTAAAAAGAGATATTTATGAATTTACTTATAACATCACCTCATAAAAGTGTAAATGTAAAATATTGATAAAATTTATTTATATATGATAAATAATAAACCTTTATCTCACATGTATCATATAATCTTATAAACAAACAATTGCACCGGGGGTGCAATCCTCAAAACTTTTAAATTGTCTAATGTATATGTACCTATTTAAAGTATTTGGGGCCCACATTACAAATTCCCAAAGTGAAATATTTGTGCATATGTTATATATGAGCCAATGGTTTAAATAACTATCGGGCGGTGAAAAAAAACTTATAACAAAATATTAATAAAACTATATCATACGTCCGGACTTCAAAAAAAATAAACCCGATTTCAATCACAAATTCGCGTTCCAAAATAGCCTGCTGATGTCACCCTAATTTGTGACGCGAAAACTTCATAGAATACGCCATATAAAAATTCGGGTCCGTTTTTTGGCTTTGCGTATGGAGGAAAACTGTGACGTGAAAATCAAATTAATTCCGCCCTATAATGTTTCGGGTCTGGAATTCCACAATGCAGGCGGGCCAAAAAATAATGCGATCGAATCGCCTGCTTCCACGTAGATGGCTGATTTGGTCTGTGGTATGTGGGACCACGTTCTTCTGAATTAAAATCTCCCGCGTTTACTATTAAATTGCTCTGTTTCCAAAACAATACAGTGCTCTGTTTTTAAGTGTGCAGGGACTGTGATTTCAAAACCAAAATTGAATGTTCATCAGTTTTAGAAAGCGGCTGTTTGATAGAGCCATTCAAATGGATTTAGAAAGCAGCCAAAGGACAGGGTAGTTGAAATTAATATTTCAACATCCCTCATTCACTGAGAATACCCTCCTTGGTGCCTTCTTCGCCGGACTACGATGTGTTCATCAAAAGTCGTGAACCCGATGTCTGTTTCTTCGCCAGGCATCTTCACAACAGTCTTGTTTCCAGAGGATTGCGAGTCTTTCTCGACAGCATAGAATTGTAGGCTGGACAATCCATACCTTCAAAAATCAAAGATGCAATTAAAGGAGCCTCTCTCATTATTACTATTTTCTCTCCAAATTATGCGCAATCGCAAAGGTGCCTCCATTAACTACTCCTCGCGCTGCTTTGTAAGCTAACCATTTTTTCAAAGGCATATAACTGTTTTTTATTGCATATAAGTGTCATTATACCGACGGCGGCCAAAGCGTCGCTATTGTGACGGCTGCCTCCAAACGTTGCAATTGAGACAGTTAGACATTGTGTCGCAAACAAAGCGTCACTATTGAGACGGATACCTCCAAACGTCGCAATTGCGACACTTAGACATTGTGTCACAATTGCGACGTTTGGAGGCAGCCATCTCAATAGCGACGCTTTGGGGCATATTGTCGCAATTGCGACGTCTTCCTCCAAACGTCGCAATTGCGACACTTTATCTAAGTGTCAATATTGCGACACGTTTCTCTAGACGTCGGTATAGCGACGGTTTCCAGTGGGATTGAAAAAAATTGGGGAAATTTCCAACATTTGGTCAAAAGTGTCGGAACCAAGTGTCGGAATTTCCGCCAAATGTACTAGTGTTACAATGAATAAAATTATGGGTACTACCTGAATAATTCAACACTATTACAATTTTCTTCTTGATATGTCCTTCTATCTTGAGAGTTTGAGGAGTTGTAATTCTTTCCAATGCATTACAGGATATGGTCAGACTGATTTCTTCTTTCTCTAGGGTTGGTTCTTGGTTTATATCCTCTTCTTTTGAATTTTCTTGTTTATTTTCTTCCTCCTCTTCACAATCTATGTAAAATACTTTCTTCTTAGCATAATTATGGCCTTTAGTGTATTCTCTATCACAACTGTATCAAATCCCATTTTCTATTTTCTCTTCCAATTGTTGTGGTGTCAACCTTGCATGTTGTGGAAGTTTAGGAGTAGCAAAACTTCCATCTCTATAGATGTGAGTGGTAGGCTTCGTTGTCACCATAAATTTACTTTCAATTTTTATTGCTAACCTAAATCCCTTCTTCAATGAATCAGGTTCCTAAAGGCAAACCTCATGTTAGATGTTATCCTTTAAAGTCCCTATGAAGACATCAATATTGTGCTCCTCTAGAATATCAGTTACCCTTATATTCAATTTTTGGAAGTCCTCAATGTGCTCCACCATTGAACCCTTTTGTTTTAGATTTATCAATTGGCCAAAGATTGTGTTTCTCTTTGTATCCTCATAATGTGCTATCATTTCCTTCGTAAAAATTGAGCAAGTGACAATTTTTTTACGAGAGAAAATCCATCAATACCATACAAATGTATTTTGTTCTAAATGTAAAGTTGTAATGTGTACCTTTTGTGTGTTTTTCACATTATGGAGATCAAAATATTTTTCCATCTATAGTATCCATGTTACAGGATCCTTTCCATAAAACTTCCTCATATCAATCTTTGGAATATGGTGAGTCTTCAATCCAATATTAGAGTTTATGAAATCACGATTAACATTTATTTTGTTCTCGTCATGAGTTTCCTGTACTACCTTTTTTCCATTAGGAATCATTTCCTGTATCAACTTTGTCAAACCTTCCATGTCTTCTTTTATATCATTCTTCATGTCTTCCATGTTAGCTTCCATGTCATCCATCTTAGCTTCCATGCCATCCATCTCAGCTTCCATCATCATTCTTCAAACCATCCATATTATCTTCCACGCCTTTCTTCAAACCATCAATATTAGCTTCCACTCATTTATTCAAACCATCCATCTTAGCTTCCATGCCTTTCTTCAAAAATTCCATTTAATTTTTTGTTGCTCTTTGCAAGAGCGAAATTTGGTGCACTTGGCCATGAAATTTTGATATATCATGTTACACTTCTTCCTCTTCATAAGTCATATTAGAGCCTTCTGAGGGCTTAATGGGTGTTGAATTATTTTTAGGGGCCATTTTAAAATGAAATACTGATATCTATGCTTCAATATGCCCTTTGAATCACTTCAAACTGATTTTTCAAACAAGACTTGTGCAATTTGAAGAAAAAAATACACACTTTTTTCTTACTTTTAAGGAGCTCGATATTTAAACTGATGTATCTCAGGAATTTTGGATCCACGAGATTTTATCTTCAGTCCTTTAGTATCCCTCTAAATATTCTTTCCAATGCCACATGTCTGACCTGATTTGGATTCTTCAAGACAAAGTTATGCCTAATATCCCGCATTGACCTAATTATGGACTAGTTCACTAGAGAGAAATTGTACGGTGTGCCACGTGTCACTGTTTTCTCCTTTGGCTCTGAAATTGATACACAGTAAGATAGATTTCGTGTAATTTTGGCCACTTTTTACAGAATTCTAATCTGATGCTCATAGATAGCGTTATGATGATTTTCTCAAACTCACATCTTTGAGATGAAACTCGGGAGCCAGCAAAAACCCTAACTTCCATAGATCATATCTTCGAAAATGTTTCGAACCAAGATCTAAAATTATTACATGACGTTCATTAAGATTTCTTCGCAAATGGGTTTTTTTTTAGATTCTGAACCTTTGTATAAAAAAGGTTATAGTGAAAATTCAACGATGACCTGTTTGGAGCAACGAAACCCTAGAATCCAAAGCTCTAATACCAAATGTTATGAAACCAGCTCCAAAAATAGAATAAAAGATCAGAGATCAGCGCCTTAGAAATCAGCCACTTTGAGGGTGAAACATCCTTTACATTACATAAATGATTAATTCTTGGATGATTCAAATGAAAAAACCTCCTTTCTATATATAGAGTCCATCAGGTCACAATAAAATCCTAGTCAACCTAACAATAATAATGTAAGGGCACAACATCAACACTAGTGGGATTTTATGGCGCACAATAATAACAATATGGGGACTACAAGGGTACAAAAATAATAATAAGGGGGCTACACTAACAACAACAAGGGAATACAGTAGTAATATAGCGACCTAACACAATAGGATTCAATGTGATGATGTCAGCCATTTTTGGAGTAAAAAAGTAAAAATAATAAAAATTAATAAATTAATAAAACTAATTTTTCAATTCATATTTTCAAATTATCTCCATAATTTTTTACTCAAATTTTGAGTGGGAGTAATCATGGGATTCAAAATTTAATTCCCCATCCTAGGAGTTCCCATGTTGCATTCTTTTAATGGACCCTCCTACACGAAAAATGAGAAATACATGAAAAAACATGATTGCAATAATGTTTTTTAATGTATTTCTCATTTTTCGTGTAGTGGGGTCCATCAAAAGAATGCAACATGGGTACTCCTTGGATGCGGAACCAAATTATGCATCCAACAAGTGCTTGCGCTCGAAATTTGAGTAAACCTATAGGGAGATAAGTTGAAAATACGAGTTGTAAAAATAGTTTTTTCTTTTTTCCCTCTAAAATTTGATGATGTAATATAATCTTGTTTTATTATTTCCACTATTATTTTATAATTTCCTTAGGAGGCCCATTTTATACCTCAAAATTCCCCTAATGCATGTCAATCAGCCCAACAACACTCATTCCACTTTTGCGACTCTTGCAAATATTTCCTCACCTATTTCCAGTTACATCTCTGTTATGACACTGGTACAAAACTCGACTTTTTTCCATCAAACTTCTTCCTCTCCCCTATCTGACCGTGTTCATGAATGGTGCAGAAGGAGGAGCATGTGTAGGGCCCCTTAATTTGAAGTCCGTGTTTACATGGATTGGTTCCTTAGATTCCTTTTCACCCCCATCGGTAAAGATGTCACTTCACACTTCCTTTAGTTTGAGGAAGATGTGATCCAAGTAGCATTGAAATATGACCCAATCTATGCTCAGTCAGGTTATGTTTATACCACTCTTCCTGATCTACCTCGACTCAATATTGTTAATGCACTGGGGGAATCACATGCTGCTGATAGTATCGTTGGATCCTTTCACACCCTCACTCACACCCATATACTCTGTTATCACTCAGAAAAATGTGAAACATTACTTGACATGGTCATATAGCTCATTTATCAAAGGTCTCCTTAAGTCATTCAAGTTGGTATAGGAAATTTTCAATTTATACATGTTTAACCTATCCTAAGGTTCAAAGCCACCTCCATTTAGGTCATGTCATGTCCCATCTGTCATCATAAGGTGTCATGTTTTCATTTCCCAAGCGTTTAAATTTAAAAGGACACTTAAGCTAGTTTTACAACTTTTTGTAGCATTTTATACTGTGAAATAACAGTTTTCGCTATGAAACTTCCTAATAGATTCATAGCGAAACTATCAGAGAATAAACTAGCTACACTGAAGAAAACAAATTTCCTGTATGTCTTATCAATATTGATGTGAAGTGTCAGTTCATGATTGGAGGAGTTAGAGTGGAGGTCATTCGAGTCTGTTAGGGTTAATTCAAATGTACAAACCCATATCTGAGGTCATCATTACCCTTTTTAGCATGCATGTTTCATGACTAAGGCATGAGTTATCATTTAAACCATAAAACCTTACCCAATTAGTCTTTTTTTCATACTCCGCTTTATCTTTTCATGTTATTGGATTTCTGGAGAGCTGCTTCACTGAGCTAAGAAGATTTTTGGTAGATTCAAAGGTTGAAGGTGTCATCAAGCAAGTGAGGTTGAGAATATATAAAGCCACCCATGGCTGCAAGGAAGAAAAGAAACAAAGGTGGTCACTTCCATAGGTATGAACCCATGGACATGAATTTTCTCAATGAAGATCCAACTGCCATGGAGGTATTCAAAAGAACAGGTTTTTTGCAAATTTGTCAAAGGCTGCAGGGTTTTCATCTATAGGTTTCCAAGGATTTTGCTAAACTTTTCACTGGAATAGTTTCAAAGGTGGGATTGCTGAACCTAATAGTGACACCAGACAACATTTTTGCAGCAACAGGAATCCCTAGAGGAGGGGAACAATGGTTTAAAGGCATCAAATTCAACATGCAGGATTGCAAAGACTTCATCAAACCAAAGCATAGTGAAATTGATCTCACAAATGCTATCCCTAGGAGTATCATGAAGGACAACTATTCAAAGCTGTTGATGATCATTTAGAAGCATTTCACCTGTGAAGGAATATTTCTACCACCTCGGGCTTCTTCTGCATTTTTTGGGTAAGAGGTCACTTGACTTGCCATTTTATTTATACAGAAGTCTAGGTAAAATATCAGATAAGGTTCAAGTTAAAACAGAAGGAAATGAAAATTCTCTCTTTCACCATGGTTTCATTAAGTTGTTGGTGTTAGAGGAGTTGAAGAGACTAGACAGAGATTAGACATCTTTTCTATTCATGAGTGGTTTTGAATTTGATGCTATCACTCCTAAGAGAGTTTCCAAACCTAGAAGTATTTCATCACCAACACTAGCAGAGGAAGCTGAAGAAGGGAACAGATCATCCCCACAAGTACCAGTGAGCATGGACACAGAGCCTTCGTAGAAGATTGACACACCTAAAACTACACCTGCAAAACAGAAGCAAAAATTTAGCAAGAAAAGCAGAAAGAGAGTTACTAGGAGAGAAACAGTGTTTAAGGGTAACTTAGAGGACCTCTTGCATGCAATTGACACTGAAGAAACTCCCATTCTCCAAGCTGAAGACATAGAATATGGAGGAAGAAAGATTAAGAAAGGTAAGATAGCTAAAAATTTAGAGTTTGCAGGTGATGATGTTGGTTTCATGTTTCAACCTAGAAATAAAATGACCATTCATGCAAGAAATGTCATGGAAAGCAACAAAGAGACACAAAAGGTCAGTGAAACTACTCAGCCACCAAGCATCATAGATCTCTCTTCACCTGCAAAAGAAGAGCTAGTTATCAAACAAAAGAAGGGTAAAGAGAAAATCACTGAAAAATCAGAAATTGAAAGCCTTAAGGAGCATTTGAAAGAGATAGGAAAGGAGATATCATTCTTGAAGCAAGAAGCAAAGAAGCATAGAGTTGAGAAGGTTCATTTTGAACAAATGAGGAAAATATGGGAAGATCAAGTCACAAGTGTCTCAAAGACCTTGGAAAATACATAAAAGTTGATAAAGTGGACTCAACCACTAAGAGGAGAGGTCAAGAACATCAAAAAGGTAAACCTGCACTACTTGCAATCCAATAACAGGGCATTGAAAGACCAAGTGAAAGATCTTCATGAGAAATTGGATCTAATTCATGAAGAGTTGGAAAAGAAAGGATTGAAAATGACTTTGGTGGAAGAGCCTATAAGTCAATTGATTTTAAATGAGGAAACACCATAGGAGCAGTAAGCTGAGATGGAATATGTCTTATGAGGTTCATAACATGCATAGAATCAAAATTTTGCAGTTGGAGGTCAGTTTTTGAAGACAATTTTGAAAGGGGAAATTTCTGGGTTTTTACACAGTTTCGTAGCATACCTCAAGTTTGAATCCAGAAATACGCTACGAAAAAACCTGTAGGTGCCTTTTTGCATTTAAAATCAGTTTTTTCATGTTTTAAGGAGGGGGGTCCATGGTGGTAAGGTATCATGACATGATTGACATGATGGAAATACAAAGAATTGAAGAGGATTGATGGAAAAGCCACTTTTCCCACGCTACCAAAACTCACTACGAAACTGTCCTGTTTTCGTAGCGAGCAATTGTTAAAGGTTTTTGAGCATATTAAAATAATTTTTTGCCAGATAGAGACCTCCAACATGTCATAGGAACTTATTAGCATATATTTACGACTCAAAGGGAGTGCCATGCAGCCAATTCATCAGTCAAAACAGTGTTGAAGATGAAGGCCATCCATTCCTAAAAGTCAAGGTTATGTTCCACGGATCTAGGGATGCTTTAAATATGTAAAGTGGTGATGAATTTGGTCATGTGTCTCTCGAGCATGTGATATTCATTGTGTAACCATCATGTAACTGTTTCACAGATAATATAAATGAATGTAATAAATAGGAGATAGATTCCTATTAGGACTTGGTTTCTTTTAAATGTAGTTGTGAGTTTTATGTTGTAAGTTATTGATTTCAGTTATGAAAGGTGTCATAGGAGAATTTGAGGATCTAGCCACCAGGAAAATCATCCTTATTGTAAATAATTTCTATTTATAGATAAAACATCGAAGCAGTAAAGGGTTGGAGAACATTTGCACCAAAATTTTTGCTTGTATGTTTTTTACTATTATCAGTAATACAAAGTGACATTCTTCTTTCTAGACCTAAGATTCTCATGAGGTTTTTGATATCTTATTGATATATATAATTATGTTTTATCACTTGGATTAGATTTCATCTCTAATTACTCAGAATTCATAATATTATGCTATGACTTCCTTTAGTGGTGAAATGACTGTGTTTTCTATGTTGTGTGTGTAAGTTTCCTTTGTTTAAAACCTCTATCTGCCTCAGCTTCCGTGTGAAGAACCATTGTCACTGAAACTACTAATTTTTGACTCCATAAGCCCAATGGTATCAAGCTTGCATTTTTCAACCTGCAATTATACAAAACAAGTTACAATTCCATAGAGTTAGCCATCTAGTACTATCATTATTCAAAATCATAAAACCCCCTTGAGAGAGCCCTCTCAAACTGAAGAGGCTAATATTCAGTCAGAATTGGTTTGAAATAGTTACACTGAGTTGTTTGATGAGCAGCCAATAAATTTTAGTTTAGTGATAACATACTCCACCTTCGATGAGTTATGGTCAACCCTACGGGGGGAGAGGGGGGGGCAGTTCCTCTTAAAATTATCCCTCGCCGCATGGAAAATCTTATCTAGGTCAAAGCACATCATATGCATATCCCCAACCACATCATTAGATGACAGGGCCAATGTTTTCTCAACATGTTTATCCAAATGTTTCCTCTCCTCATTATTATCTGTATACACCACCTACTACTCCAACCCCTCTAGCACAGGTTCCCCAGTGCCCCATTCCTACTCCACCTCTACCACAACAACAACAACCTCCTCAATGTAAAGTTTATACTCAGTAAATGACAACCAATAACCCTAAACAAGAGTAAAGGAAACTGGAACTAATAATCTCAAGGTAATCAAGATAACCAGGGTCCACCACCCATTGCACCTCAGGGAAACCAGCCTAATCTCGCAATTGAACAACAGGACGAAAATCCCAAAAAAACAGGGCTCTTCATATGAGAAAGCCTTGTGCATTATGCGGAGTATGCGGTCATTATATTCATGAGTGTCCCTTGTTACCTTAGATGTGCCAAGCATGGGAAGCTCAAACAATGGCTTCTAGAGGACAACAACCTATCTCTCCACCTCCTCTTCCTCATGTTTCATCTAAACTACTTGTGCTTACCAATACTTTCCCTCATCAAGGGTATCTAGTTGCTCAAGCTACATAAGGTTTTGTAGCTCCACAACCTCCACAATCTGATCACAGCGATTATCATATCCTTATAACGAATTATGATGAATTCAACACCGAACAAAAGAACCTTCAGACTTGATCATGTCAATATGACAAGCCACCTATTAAGTCTATGAATGAGTCCCAAACTCAAGTTTCTATTGAGCCTGTGTCATCATCAAATGGTACCTTACAAATCCCTCAACTTAAGGTAGAGGTTATCCCCAAGATCCCGAAGGTCCATTACATCAAAACATTGCTTCTAATAAAGTCACCCATATGGCAAGCATAGTATATGACTTGGCACAATTTCCCGCTCCCATCTCAACATTGGAAGTGTTGGGAACTAAAATTGCACGATGTTTCCTTCCATTTTATCTGATTTCCCTTCTCCATTTGTACCATTCACATTCAATTTATGTCCTAAAGTGAAAAGGTATACCCCTTGTCATGTCTTTATGGATTATTTAGTCAATGAAGCATAGTCATGGAGATTATTACCAAAGCGGCATGCTAATTTCATTATTCTTGCAGATTCAGAGGTCAGATAACCAAGTTCACAATTCCATGGAAAGTTATCGAGCTGGCAGCACTATCTTGGGACAGTGTTGTAGTGGTGGAACAACTTAAGATCTATTCCTCTATTATATTTTTCATTCAGTTTTGTATATCAAAACCACTGTGAAAATTTAGGCAACAGTTGTCATAATTTCATGAACTATTACTGTAATAATTTGTATAAGAGATATACAAAGCTATCAATCTGGGGTTGGCTAAGGAGAATATTAAGAATCTGTAACAATACTTTTTGTTCAAGTTAATGCAATTCGTATTTATGATTCCTTCGTGAGTTTGTGATTATCCCACAGCCTTGATCAGGTAGTTGGGCCCGCTCTCCTGACCAGTTTCTATCTAGTTTAAGTGTGTGATTAGTTTCCTTTACTGCACCGTATCTTTCTCTATTTTTTGTGATAGCTAATTTGATTTCTATAATTCTTATTTGTTGTGGATTTATTCGCTATTTTGTAATTGATTGCTGCTATAATTTCATTTTTGTTACAATGGTTTGTTGTTTTACATAGTTTATCGAATTCGTGATTGATACAGGATTTTGTAATTGTCATCGGAATATATTTTTCATGTTAACTGTCAAACCAGGAGGTAACTCCTCAAAACTGCAATGTCTATTAGCTGAAGAATGTACATGCTTATATAGATGGGAGGTGAGGCTATTGGGATTCAGCTCCCAATGACTCTTGGCCTTCCTTATTTCCTAATAACAAATAATATACAAAAATAAATGTGCACACCCATCCATAGGATTAGGTGTCAAAATTCCCCCCTTTAATCCGAAGGGATGTTGGTGAGTCCAAGCATCGATCTGAACTTTTCAAACTTCTCTCTTCCAAGTGCTTTAGTGAAGATGTCAGCAGTTTGCTCATTTGTGGAACAATGATGTAGATGGATGGTCTTGGCCTGAACATGATGTCGAATGAGATGGTACTTTGTATTGATGTGCTTTGTTCGATCATGGAACTTTGGGTTCTTGGCCAACTTTATTGCATAAGTGTTGTCGATCATGAGTGGAGTGGAATACATTTGTTTCATCTGCAAATCTTCCAGGATTTTCCGGAGCCACACAATTTCCTTTGTTGCTTCAGCTGCTGCCACATATTCTGCCTCGGTCGTGGAATCTGCTGGAACTGACTGTTTGCGTGATCTCCATGAGACAGCTCCTGATCCAAGACTCATGGTGTAACTTGTAGTAGACACCCCTGTTTCTTTGTCGCCATCAAAGTCTGAATCAGAGTATCCGGTCAAGATGAAGTCGCCTACCTGTGTATATTTGAGTCCAAAGTCTTGAGTCCCCTTCAAGTACCTTAGCACTCTTTTTGCAGCAGACCAATGTCCTTCACAAGGTTTTGGCATGAACCTTGAAAGGATTCCAACAGCAAATGAAATGTCAGGTCTGGTGGTGGTCAGATAGATAAGACTTCCTACAAGTTGTCTATACTTAGTTGCATCCTCAAATTCCTTCCCTTCAACAGATGTGAGCTTCAAGTTTTGTTCCATTGGAGTGCCTAAGGGTTTACAATCATCCATGCCAAATTTGTTCAAGAGATCTCCAATGTACTTCTTCTGAGAAAGAAAGATGAATATAGGATGTTGAATTACTTCAATACCCAAATAGTAATGAACATGACCCAAATCAGTCATTTCAAAACCTTTCTTCAACTCTTTCTTCATGGATGAAATATAGCTCTCATTGTTTCCTGTTATCAAAAGATCATCTACATATACCACAAGATATACAACTGTTTTTCCAACTTTCTTAAAAAACAAAGTTGCATCATCAAGATCAAAATGTTTGAAGTCAAGTTTCAGAAGATGCTCGGTCAATTTCTCATACCAGGCTCGTGGTGCTTGCTTGAGGCCATACAAGGATTTTACAAGTTTGCAAACTTTTTGTTCTTGACCCTTTATCACAAATCCTTCTGGCTGGGACATATAAACTTTCTCCTTTAGATCTCCATTCAAGAAGGTTGTTTTTACATCCATCTGATGAAATTTCCATCCACTCTGAGCTGCTAAGGCAAAGAGAGTCCGGATGGTGGTCCATTTTGTTGTGGGAGCAAAAGTTTCTTCATAATCGACTCCTTCTTTCTGTGCGAATCCTTTTGCCACAAGCTTGGCCTTGTGCTTGTCAAGTGAGCCGTCTGCTTTGTACTTGTTCTTGTAGACCCACTTACAGCCAATTGGTTTCGTTCCCAAAGGCGGATCAACCAGCTTCCAAGTGCCATTCTTTATCACGGCATCATACTCCTTCTGCATCGCTTCTTTCCATTCATCATGAGAAGCGGCTTCTTTGAAGGAAGTTGGTTCATGATCTGTAGACAAACTCATTTCACAGTTATAAGCAATATCCATATCAACAGGGGAATCAGAATTATCTGCATCACCTTCGATTTCTTGAGTGGAACTTCTTGTTCCTGTTTTTCCAACCTCATCAGGATGAACATCCTCCAGTGTCTTTGTCAGCCATTTGGGGGGACCTTTCTGAGATGGCCCTGGCTGGTCACTTGACTGAGTTGGGATTGATTCAAGATTCAATCTCCCAATTCTGTTAATCACATCATCCAATGTGTCATCCGTGGTGGTTTCTTCATGTGGGGGAGAGTGTGGTTCAGGAAATGATTCCACAGTTTGATTCAATATCGGAATCCCCCCTTCAAGGTGTGGAATCACATTATCAAATTCTTGGAAAGATTTTGCATGTGTGAATCTGTCCAGGCGATCAAGTTGCCGCTCAACAACCTTGTCACTCTTGGAAGATTCAAGAAATATGACATCTCTTGCTATCACAAACTTCTTATTTGCTTCATCATAGAGACGATATCCTTTGGAGGTATTGGAGTACTCCAAGAAGATACATTTTCTGCTTCTAGCACCAAGTTTGTTCCTTTGACCCTTGGGTATCAAGGCATAACAGGTGGACCCAAAGACCCTGAAATGCTTTACCGAAGGAATGTGGCCATGCCACATTTCAAAAGTAGTTTTGTTTCTAATTGAACTTGAAGGACACCTATTCTTTATGTAAACAGCACATAGAACTGCATCAGCCCAAAACATCAATTTTACATTCTTGAAAAATAGCATGGAGCGGACCATATTTAAGATGGTTCTGTTCATTCTTTCAGCTACACCGTTTTGTTGTGGATTATATGGCACAGTGGTTTGATGTTTGATTCCATGTTGACGAAGATAATTTTTAAATTCGTTTGAAGTGTATTCTTTTCCATTATCAGTACGTAGAGAGCCAATATGTGTTTGTGCATCATTTTCAATCCATACATGAAAATTCTTGAAAGTTTGAAAAGCATCAGACTTATTCTTCAGTAAGTAAATCCAACACATCCTGGTGTAGTCATCAATAAATTTCATCATGTATTTGTTTCCATTTGCAGAAGCAATAGGCATAGGGCCACATAAATCTGAATGAACAAGTTCAAGTTTCCTATGTGCTCTTGAGTGTGAATCATGAAATGGCTGCTTGCTATGCTTTCCTAGAATACATGCATCACATTCCTTAGGTTTTCTAGGAATTGTAGGCAGTCCATCAACACCATTTTTCTTCAACAAACGAAGGTTGTCATAATTTAAGTGTCCAAATCTAGCATGCCATAAAAGACTTGATGGAAATGTACCTTCATCATGATGTGAACTGAATGCAAAGTTTTGAGCATGAGCAGATGAACCTTTCAGCTTCAAGAGTCTCCCTTCTTCTATTCCCTCCATGACAAGTGAGTGATCTGATGCTGATCTGACCTCTGCCTTGCCATCAAACAAGTGAACTGAGTGTCCCTGCTGCCGGATTTCGATCAGGGACAGCAAGTTTCTCTTCAACTCCGGGAGGTATAGAACCTCATGTAGGATATGATCAGGAAGACCAGGCAGTTTAAGCCTGACTGTGCCAAGCCCTGATGGCTTGAGTTTGGATTTATCTGCGAAATATACTGCTCCATCAACTTTGTCAGTGAATTCTTCAAAAAAATCTTTTCTAAATGTCATGTGACATGTTGCTCCTGAATCTAGCAACCAATCATCTCTCCATGAAGTAAATGAAACATCAAATAGGTTTTTAGTTACTCCATTGTTACAATGTGCTAGAACAGAATGAGCTGATTCAACTGGTTTACCTTTGTCTTTGTCATCAATTTTACCTCTGTCTTGATTTGTTTGCTGCTGAGCTTTAGATTGTCTGCCCTCCTTTTCTCTGAAGTTTCTTCTTCGTCTTCTGCCTTCTCTTCCTCTGGATGGACCTGAAGCGTGTCTCTTTTCTCTCTGTGCCAAGTAGGCAGCCTCTTTAGAAGATGAAGGGACTGTCATCTTCTTTTGAAGGAGGAGAGAAAAAACTCTGCTGGAAAATTTCTCTTGAAGGAGAGAAAACAAAAAAATCTATTGCTGGAAAATATACTCAATTAAAAGGGCAGAAACTCTTGCTGGAAAAAATTTTCTGAGTTTAAAAAACTCTTTCTGGAAACTAAATCTGCTCAGAAAACTTTGCTGGAGACTGAATTTTTAAAAAATACTCTATGCTATAGACTGAATTCTGCATAAAAAAAAAAATGTATTTTTTTGTTTTGTTTGGGGAATATAATGTATATGAAAAAATGGGATTATGAATGGGAAGGGGTGGGCGGTATTATGAAAATGAAATGGGCAGAATGGTATTGAAGGAGGGGAGAGGGGGAAATTTAAATGCTGGATTGGTATTAAAGATGGAACGTTAAATACCAAAGTCGATAGGGAAAGCGCTTTATGGAGAGCCACAGCATTTAAAAATATATATGGAATGCGTATTGAATAAACCCAACGTAATATATGGAATGCGTTTAATAAATATGTAATAAACAACGCATTGAATACAGCCAAGTTATATGTATGTGAGAGCGGTTAATGTAATATGAACAGCGGCGGTGTGGATTATAACATATACAATGACAGCGCATACAATGACATCGTTTTAATAACAAAACACAGCGATAACAATGCAATGACAGTGTTTTAAATACAGTGAGTGGACTGTGGTAATATGTCTGCGTTTTAAAACATTGCAATACAATATATATCAACGTATGGTCGACGGTAAATATGTCTGGACACAGCGTTTTTGATGTAATAACAATAACGCATACACAGCACAGCATTTAAATGTTATGGTAATAGTATGGTGACAGCGTAATATTACGTGGAGGGGGGGCGCATGTCATGAACACGGCTTTAAACAAAACACAGCTGCACAGCGTTTGAAATGGACAATGGACACAGCGTTTAAAGATAATGGACACAGCGTTTGAAATTATATGCAGTGATATACATGACAGCGTGAAATGACAGCGTTGGATAGAGCAGCAGGTGCGTGGGTAGGGCCGTTGAGCGTAGGTGCAGGCGTTCAGAGCGTGGGAAGAGCCGAATGGTGAAGTGGGGATACGCGATGTTGTATGCAGAGGGAGTGAAAATCGATGGGAAGTGGAAGGGCGTGGGTAAAGGCCGAATGCCAATGGAGATGAATGGTTGTGTGAGGTGAGGGCGTTTGGAGAGCGCTGGTGGGAGTGTTGTAAAGAATGATGTGAGGTCGTATAGCATGGGGATAGTAGAGCAGGGAGGGGGAGCGAACTGTAAGTGAATAGCGCTGGAGAAATAAGGTAATGGGTGAGGGCGTAGCTGTAAGGGAGAGTGCTGAGGGAAATGAATGGAGAGGGCGCAGGGATGAGGGAGAGGGCGTAGGGAGAAAGTGAGGGAATGGAGTGAGGTAGGGAAATGAATGGGCGCTAGAATGGGTCGATAGGTATGGAGAGGGGAAAGGAGAATGAGGAGGCCCAAAAAGGGCTGTTACAAAAAAAATTTGAATTTTGATCTGCAGAAGACAGTTGCAGGACTGCTGGACTGGCAGAGCCTGCAGTTTGCAGATTGACAGAGCCTGCAAATGTCAGTGCTATTTAGGGAAAAAAAATGCAGAAAAACAGTCTAGCAATTAGGAGCAGCAGAAAACAATTAATAAAATTGACTGAGCAAAGGGTAGGGAGTTACACCACAGGGCAGAAATGCCAAATGTGGAGCTGGCTCTGATACCATGTCAAACCAGGAGGTAACTCCTCAAATCTGCAATGTCTGTTAGCTGAAGAATGTACATGCTTATATAGATGGGAGGTGAGGCTATTGGGATTCAGCTCCCAATGACTCTTGGCCTTCCTTATTTCCTAATAACAAATAATATACAAAAATAAATGTGCACACCCATCCATAGGATTAGGTGTCAACATTAACCTTGCAATAACCAATGTATGCCAGTGTTATCACCCAAAAAAAAATATTCAAAACATCATTATGTTAAGTTTGTTTTTGGTCATGGTTCAAAATTGGGTTTAGAAGTCAATTTAGGATTTGATCAAGGGTAGATTAGATTTTCATAAGTTCAAAGCCCATCCTTAAGTTATAATAAAGTATTTTTTAAGGTTCATTCATTGTCAAATATCCATAATTTCCATCTGTAGGTCATTTTCTAAAGTTTCATGTCAAAACTGGTCAATTAGCCAAGAAACCTTGTTTTCGTAGCGCCACTAGTTCAAAAAGTTGATTTGTGCTATGAAAGCGCTAATAGTTTCATAGCGTAAATAGGGAAAAATACATTGTTAGCACTACAAAAGTGTGGTTTCTTAATTGTCTTGTCATATGAGCTGAAATATGGCAGAATCCATTGGGAAATGATAGGTTAGTGGTATGATGAGTCAGTTAACGATGAGATTCAATGTACTTACCCATGCTGCAGTCATTATTGTCATGATAGGGTATGAATGAGGCATCATTCAGTTATGAGATGACATTTTAAATTCAAAATCTTGCCTAATTAATCATTCTCGTTTCTTTTGCCTCCATTCGAGTGTCTAAGCTCTGAAGTGTCAAGCCAAACTTGTGGTTGTTCCATACAAAGGTTTTCTACATCTTAATCAAGTGAGGCTGATATAAAATAATCAAGTGAGGTTGTTGTTTCACATATTCAAGCGAGGTTGATTCAATTTATCAATCGAGGTTGACAGGTTTTCTGTGAAGCATGGCAGAGGAAAAGAAAGTCCACAGATGGGTACACTGCTTGAGACATGAGCCTGAAGATATGAAGGCCATAATTGAAGACCCAGCAGTGATGGAGGCGTTCAGAAGAGTAGGTTGTCTTCGGTTTTGTGAAATGTTGCAGGGTTGCCACACACAGGTTTCCAAAGAATTTTCCTTAAACTTCAATGGAACAACTACCAAGATTGGGATGCTAAGTGTGTCAATTTCACCAGAGATTATTGTTGTTGTGACAGAGATACCAAGGGGTCAATAAACTTGGTTTAAAGGTTTCAAATTTGATATGCAGCCATGCAAAGAGTTTATGAAACCTGAGTATGCAGATATGGACCTCAATAACGCTATCGCTAGAAGCTGCATCAAAAACACTTATGAAAATTTGTTGTTCAACATTCAGAGGTATTTTACATGTGAAGGCAGATATCATAAAGTTTACACATATCATTTCAAGCTGCTTCTGCATTTCACTGGTAGGATTTCACTTGATTTTCCCTTTTATTTGCATAGGAGTCTTGCAAAAATGGCTGATAAAGTACAAGCCAAATATGAAGGTTGTGAAACATCTTTGTTTCATCATGATTTGATGAAGTTATTGATTTTGAATGAGCTTCAGAAGATGGGCAGGGCTTGGTCATCCTTTTTGTTTATAAACGGTTTTGAGTTGGAAACCCTAACTCCTGCTAGAAACCCTAAAACTAAAGGAACTCCATCACCACTAGTAGTAGAATCTAGTCAACCTATGGTTGCAAAACCAAAGGAATTTTCAAAACTGAAGCCAAGGAAACAAGTTGAGAAAAGGACAGAGCATACACAAGTGCTTTATACACCAACTCCATTACCTGCAAAACAGAGGTCAAAGATTGTCAAAGAGGCAAAACAGAAACAAAATGTCAGCAGGCAGGAAATCAAAAGAGTAACAAGAAGCCAAGCAGTGGCATTAAAAGGAAAATTAGTTGCTATAGCTACAGAGGATAGCCCAGTGATAAAGGGAAACTCAAATGACATCCTACATGCTATTGACATAGAGGAGACACCCATTTTTCAAGCTGAGTTCATTGGAGAATATGAGCATAAACAGAAAAAGGAAAAGTCTACAAAAAAGCTTGAGTTTTAAGGGGAGGATGCAGCCTTCATCTTTCAAGAAACAAAACCTATAACTAGGCATGCTATGAAACTTAAGGAAGGCAACAAGGAATTTCA
This sequence comes from Pinus albicaulis, assembly GCA_034641835.2. Lineage (NCBI taxonomy): Eukaryota > Viridiplantae > Streptophyta > Pinopsida > Pinales > Pinaceae > Pinus > Pinus albicaulis. The sequence continues at coordinate 32,078,852 of CM076576.1, forward strand.
AGAAACTATTGAGACAGCTAAAGCCCCTGAAGAAGTGGTTGATCTCTCATCACCAACAGTAAAGCATGCAGCCAGCAGAACAAAGAAGGGGAAAGAAGAAATGACAAAGTTTCAACATCTTGAGGAGAGATTGAGGTTGGAAAAACAATAAATTGTTGTGATGAGAAAGAGGGCTAGAAAGCACAGTATTGAGAAAGCAGAATTCAAAAGAATGAAGGCACTGTGAGAAGGTAAAATTGGTGCTATTTCTGAAACTCCAAGCAGTGTAGAGCAATTTTTCACAGGGACAGTCCCAGCAATAAAGGAAGCCAAATTTTTCAAAGTAATAAATACTCACTTGAGAGCTAATAATAGGAGACTTAAAGATCAAGTGGAGGACTTGGAGAAGCAGCTAAAATTGACTTAGGATGAGTTAAAGAAAAAAGGTGTTAAAATGACAATCATTAAAGAGTCAAAAGCTAAATTAAGTGAAAATGAAGAAAGGACCTCATGAAGGCTGAAATGACTCTGTTTTGAGTTCATATGGATTTTTGATATGATGGAATCAGTTTATTTGATGTTTTGGTACATTTGAAATGTTAATTTTGGAAAAATTTTAAAAAAACAGCTCACTCAATAGTTTCATAGCGCAAACAGTGTAAAAAGGGAGAAAAGTGCTACGAAACTGTTGTAGCAGCTTTTATTCACCTTTTTAATCAAATTTTGAGGGGTAAAAACATGAATTAAGAACTGAAAATGCTGAGGAGGTTGTATTTTGTTAGCCTCTCTCATAAAACAATAATAAATCCAAAAATAAAATTAATTAATTAAATATTAAAAGTTAGGAATTTGTGCCTAACTATCTAGATTGGGTTGTTCCTCTAAGTTAGGAGTTAGTTTAGGTAGCTCCTATATTGGTGTGTGTATGGTTGAGAAATTATCTCAACCAAGGTATCCAAGATAGCACGCACTATCTTGAGACACAGTCTCCTCATCTATTTAATTGTAATACGACATTCTTTTAATAATGAGAAAATATGTGAGGAAGCCATGAGGCTGAAGCCTTTTCCACCATGATTGTGTTTCTGTATAAATCTGTATATTTTTATGTGTGTTAATGGCGTCTGATTTTTTAACATGTAGTATCAGAGCTAAGGAGCATGATGGCTGTTGTTCGAGCCAGAAGTCGACCTAGGTCCATCTTCGTTGTTTAAGAGTTATCTATGTTGTGCATCGTGGAGCAACCTACAAATATGACGCATCATGAAAGTTTATGGCAGCAGTGTGGACGTTGGAAATAGTGAGGACGCTGGATGGTACAGAACCTTGCACGCACAGCCAAGTAGAAATCATGCAGCGTTAGCAAAGGCTCTGCATAGCAAAGGCTTTGGAGGAGGAACATTCTAGAGCTGCTTAGGCTGCGTTAATCAAAGGTGGAGCAGCTTAGCAAAGGTGGAGTAGCTTAGCAGAGGTGGAGAGTGGAGGTTATATTAGTGTGTAGGATTTGGAATAGCGTGGGTTGTTTTAGGAGTGCAACAAAGATTTTGTTTGTATGTGAAGGAGAATGTGCAAAGAATGGATCGAACATTTGAGGAAAGTTTCCTCTTTCTATTTCCTCACTATCAGTTAATACATATATTTTGAGAATATTAGATTGATTTTGTTTTATTGTTATTGGGATTGGACTATCATAGAAGGACATGGTTTCCTCTTTCACATTTTTCCAGCTCCATTACACAACCATATGGAGAGGATCTACATAGAGCAGGTGGGAACCCAGAATATGCATTGAACAACATGTTGTGCCAAGCCAGGGAGAACTCCAATGGTCGCAACGTACAAGATTCGGCCTCCAAAATCAAGGCAAGCAGACGTTCCACTGTAGGCCATGTATTTGATAGCTCCTTCAAATAGGGCTCTGTCATTTCTTCCTTTGTCACGTGCGAAATAGACCCAAATGCTAAATTCGATCAAAATGTCGATGTTAATGCTGCAAGTAGAGAAAATATATGCATAAAAGGACTGTTGCTTTGCAATAATAAAAGAGTCTGTAACATTTTAGTCAAAATTGCAGGTGAAAATCTGGACGGTTACGTTATCTAAACAATTGAAAATCTGTGATTCTAGGATTTCATAGCCAAATGCTGGGCACAAATGGTCTCAAAAGATAACTGTAAAAAAAATTTCGAAATCGTAGCATGTTGAGACTTGTTATGTGAAATTTCATTTCTGTTGTGAATTTTATTTATTTGTGTAGACCTATGTGCTGGTGTGTGTGAGTAAGGCCACCTGGAGAAGAGAAATTCGTTGTACACTAACTCTGTTTAATGTAATATAGAGGCTCTGGAGCAGCCTGTGTCAGAATCATTCTACGTTGCAGATTCTGCAGTGGACCATTGCTATTTTTTTGGTGATTTTTTATTCTAAACAATTTCTATGTTGAAGCTAAAAGAGATAAGCAGAATCGAAGAGCTACTAGTTGCAAGTCAGTCCAGGAATGTATTTTGCAACTCTTGCAGCACAATTTACTTAAAAATTTGGGCACGTCGACATTGATTTGTGGGCTTGGACTGCGTTCAAAGTGGAATATTCAAAAATTGCAGAGCTAGTGTGGAGAATTGTGTTGAGAACACCTATCTTATGAAATATCTCTTGAAAATATGTTAATTCCCTATATTAATAGTGTAGTCCCTTATTATGTTAGTGTAGCCCCCCTTATTGTTATTGTTGTACCCCTGTAACCCCCATATTGTGATTATTGTTCCCTTACATTATTATTGTTAGGTCGGCTAGGATTACATTGTGGCCCCACTAGGAATACATTGTGGCCCCATGGACTCCTATATATAGAAAGGAGGTTTTGTCATTTGTATCATCCAAGAATTTTTCATTCATGTAATGTATTGGAGGTTTCCCCCTTGAAGTGGCTTATTTCTCAGGCGTTGATATCTCTTTTCTTATATTTTTGGAGCTGGTTTCACAACATTTGGTATCAAAGCTTTAGATTTTAGGGTTTTGCTACTCCAAACAGGTCATCGTGGAATTTTTGCTATAATGTTTTTTCTGCGAAGGTTCAAAAGGTAAAATTTTTAGAGTGTAAAGCTGAAATATTTAGGAACATCGTCACAAAACTTCAGATCTTGGTTCACAATATTTTAGGAGATATGATCTGTTGAAGTTAGGGCTTTTTGCAGGCTCCTGAATTTCACTTAAACAGGTCATCGTGGAATTTCGTTATAACGTTTTTTATATGAAGGTTTAGAAGCTGAAATTTTTAGAGAGCGAAACCGAAATCTTGAGGAACATCGTCACAAAATTTCAGAGATTGGTTCTTAATATTTTCAGAGATATGATGTGTGGAAGTTAGGTCTTTTTCAGGCTCCCGAATTTCATCTCAAAGAGGTGATCGTGGGAAAATCTTCATAACTCTCTCTCTGAGCATCGGATTGGAATTCTGTAAAACTTGATTGGATGCACACGGACTATAGTTTCCTTTCTATAAATGTTAGAGCCAAAGGAGTAAACAGTGACACGTGGCAAGTCGTACAAGTTCGCTCTACTGAACTAGTCCATAATTAGGTCATTGTGGGAGATTGGACATAACATTGCCTTGAAGAATCCAAATCAAGTCAGACCTGTGGAATTTGAAATAAGCTTCAAAGGACTACTACCTGGCTGAATTTCAGATATTCAGGATCTGCAAGTATAGAGATAAGTCAATTTCAATATTGAGCTCCTCAAAAGCAAGAAAAAGGTGTGTATTTGGTTTTTTAAAATTGCATAATGTTTGTTTGAAAAAGAAGTTTGAAGTGATTCCAAGGGCATATTTTAGAATTTTTATCAGTATTGGATTCTATAATGCCTCCAAAAAATAATTCCATACCCATTAATCCCTAAAAAAGCTATACTATGATGCATGAAGAGGAAGAATTGCAATATGAGATATCAAAATTACGGTACTAAGTGAAAAACATTTTGATCTTAAGAAGAGCAACTGAAGATGACATAGATGGTTTAAAAGTAGAAATGAAGGATAAGTTGGATGGTTTTAAGGATCAAACAATAGCTATTATGGATGATAAATTATTGGAAGATCACATCGAGCATCAACAACAAGTTCTCCAACTCTCAAAGGATAACCTAACTTTGGTGCAGAATATAATGAAACAACTGGAAGATCAACATCGCATTGAAAAAAGTTTTGAAGCAATCACATAAACAAGAACTCAACAAGTACGATCAATTTCAGAGTATCTCAGCAAGTGGAAGAACTTTCCTGTAGAATATTCTACATGGGAGGATGATAATTTTATATAGAAGCATCAAGAAATAATCAAGCCTTGAGGACAACACTTGTTTGAAGGAGAGGGGCATGTTAAGTCCCTATATTAATAGTGTAGTCCCTTATTATGTTAGTGTAGCCCCCCTTATTGTTATTTTTTTACCCCTGTAACCCCCATATTGTTATTATTGTGCCCTTACATTATTATTGTTAGGTCGGCTAGGATTACATTGTGTCCCCACTAGGATTATATTTTGGCCCCATGGATACTATATATATAAAGGAGGTTTTGTCATTTGTATCATCCAAGAATTTTTCATTCATGTAATGTATTGGAGGTTTCCCCCTCGAAGTGGCTTATCTCTCAAGCGTTGATATCTCTTTTCTTCTATTTTTGGAGTTGGTTTCACAAAAATATATTAATGTGAGTGGCGTGAAGAAATCGAGGAAGACATCCAGCCTAAAAAAAGCATGGAATAGATCTAGCGTGGAGAGAGCGAAAGTATTCCAAAAATAAAAAATGCGTTGAAAAACTTTGGGGCCACCATACTCAACTTCTTCTCCAACAATTTTAAAGGTATAATGTATGAACATTTTAAAGTATGTTTTAACTTTTAAGAACATATTTGATCACTTGAAAAAGTGACTTTATAAAATTTAATTCACATTTTAAAAGGAACTTCATAATGATTTTTTAATGGGAGTTTAAAAGGGATTCAAAATAAAATATTTTTTTTGGAGGAGAGATAAGGTGTGCTCTTATTTTCTTTAAAAAAAATTTTGGAGTAATAAGGTGTGTTTCTAAAATAAGATTTGTAGTGGTGAGGGCATATTTTTTTATTTGGAGTGATAAAGGAATTGTAATTTTTGGAGAGATAAGGTGTGATTTTTTTTTTTTTGTAAAAAATGGAGTAATAAGGTGTGTAACTTTGGAGTAAAAATGTGTCATTTGTAAATTTTTAGAGTGGCGAGGTGAAATTCATTTTGTAATATTTGAATTTAAGTGAATTTTTATTTCTTAGCAGTGATATGTGTTTTGTAATATGGAGTGATAAGTTGAATGTTGAAGCAATTTTCTAGAGTGATACAGGACTGATTTTTTGTAAGTTTGGAGTGAGCAATTTTTCAAAGGAAAACTCATTGTTGTAGGAGGTTGAGTCAGTTTTTGAATACATTTTTCTTCCAAGAAGTTCTGGAACATTGATTCCATGAAGATGTTGTGAAGATGAACGATTATGTACTCCAAATTTTAATAACGCATATATTTTTTGGTGATTGTGTCCTAGATCCGCCCGAAATTGAATAAGGGGATCTTAGGTACACCATGTATATGTTTGTGATGGCGCGTGTTTTTATGGCTTCATGATGTTTGATTCTAATTTGGGTCTAGTTTTGACACATAAATGATCTCATTAAACACACACATAAAGTTCAATGCAAGCAAACACAACATCTATAACGAAGTAGCTGCAACGAAGGACAATTAAACTCAACTATGAATTTGTGCCACTACAAAACATGATCAAAGATTGTCAACATCAACATTCTACTTCAGCAGAAAAATTCACTCAATACAATCAAGTTAATGTGTTTCAAAGCACAGTATACATCAACATTCTTGCACATAAATTTAAGAACTTGTAATCTTAGTTGGATTGTAACGGTGCACTCTCGGTTGAAACCGACACCCAAGTTTTGAATTGATAAGAAGTTAAGAGCGTCAATTCTCTTCACTTAAGTCAAATTCAGAAAAGGGAATTCATTTTTTTAAGTGAGTCGTCAATATTTAACTTTTCATTTGTCTCTTGGGTGCATTTTCGACAGTGTTCTACACCCTTCATTTAAAACATAATCAAGTGAGTACATCAAGTGTGCGAGTTTTAACTCTAAAACAAAAACAAAAAATTCACCTCTCCTACAAGCGAGCGTGAGTATTCATTCAAATAAGTTCCATCAAGTCAGTACAAAGTTTAGACCATCAAGCAAGCCAACTTGAAGTTCATTGCAGCAACCATCAAAGCAAGCAAACAGGTTCAACTCTAACACCAAACAAGCAAGTTGAAGTCTACAACAAGCGAGTGTGAGTTCCAGTAAACTTGAAACAAGAGAAAAAATTTTCACCAAGCAAGAGATCCAACAAATTAAAAATCAAGCGAGCGTGATAAACTCAATCCAGTGAGCTAGTACAAGAAACTGTGCTATTCAAGCAACAAGAAAGTGAGTGTGTCATTCACATCAAGTGAGCGCCTTCAGTTCACCAAAGTTCAAATCAAGTTCAAGACAAGCGAGCCTGAATTCAAGTGAGAGATTTCACATGGCGCAACACATCCATTTGTTACAAATTCTTCACAATTTGATTCTCTCAAGTGATGAAGACATGGTGCAGATCAACAAAGCAACTCTTGCTGATATTTCACGGCATCTACAATAGAAAAATGAAATGATTGAGTTCCTTCAACTGGAGTCGCAACTACAAAGAAATGAGTTGCAAGAGAGGAGTGATGCCTTCGAGTCTTTGAACCATCCACATGATAAGTAATTCATCCAAACAACTTCAAGTGTCGAACTTGTTCCAGTTCAAATTTCTTCCAAGCCCATCATCAAGTCATGGGAAGAAATCCAAAGTAACAGAAATCGAGGAGGATTAGGATATGACAAAGATGATGCCAACTTGAATATCCCAGATTATTCCAAGCCAATTAAGTTCGTTAGTGTAGGATTTCTTGAACAAATCACCTCATTAAGTTCTGAGAAAGTTGTAGACAAACAAAAATGCACGCAACCCACAGTTGCAGTCAAACTGAAATGTCCTCATTGTCAAAGAACCGATCATATGGAAGATCAGTGTTTTGATCTCCATCCTTGTCGCCATTTTGGCAATCCAAATCATTCATCTGAGAAATTCTGCAACCACCAACAATCATCCAGTTGAAGATACATTATGAATGGATCGATCCTTGGGAATGGTCATCCATAGTCAAAATATTGTCTCAATTCTACAACCGAATACAATCACAGATAGTGTAGCCGACATTGAAAATAAGATGGTACTCTCATGCAGTTGAACGGGGGAGTACACCATTGGAACACTCCTACACCTAAAGGTGGGATTTTAGGAATACTTTCCAGAGAATTGTCTCTCCTTTCAGCTAACAAAGGGGGGGGAATGTAAATAAAATGGATGGTGGTTGTTAGACTGAAAGTCTCGAAAAAACCAGCAAAAGTAGCCAGTGGGTAGCTTCCATAGCTAGTTGGCATCTTTGAATAGCCAGTGGGAAAATTCGCTAGTGGACAGTCGATAGCAAAGAAGCAGTGAGCAGTTTTCAACACAACAAAAGCAACAGTGAGTTGTTTTTGACATCATCAACCAGTGGGCATTCAACAAATTTTGTCAGTGGACAAAGGATGCTGAATTCACGCAAAGGACAAATGGATCCTTTTGAAACTTGGCACGTGATGGAGTTGTCAAGCAAAATTCAGAGATGAATCAGACATGCAACTGACTCATGGTCTCTTCAGATTGCAGTTTTTTTAGCATCCAACTTTGGCGGTTTTTCAGGCAATGTTTTTGAGGATAAACATGAGAACTTGGAAGATGTTTCCTCATTCTTATTTTGGATTTATCATTGAAGGGGGGAATGTTAGCCTCTCTCATAAAAAAATAATAAATCCAAAAATAAAATAAATAAATTAAATATTAAAAGTTAGGAATTTGTGCCTAACTCTCTAGATTGGGTTGTTCCTCTATGTTAGGAGTTAGTTTAGGTAGCTCCTATATTGGTGTGTGTATAGTTGAGAAATTATCTCAACCAAGGTTTCCAAGATATCACGCACTATATTGAGACACAGTCTCTTCATCTATTTAATTGTAATACTACATTCTTTTAATAATGAGAAAATATGTGAGGAAGCCGTGAGGCTAAAGCCTTTTCCGCCATGACTTTGTTTGTGTATAAATCTATATATTTTTATGTGTGTTAATGGTGTCTAATTTTTTAACATATTTGAAGATAATTAAGTTATTTTTTGAGGAAAGAGGTCAATATTTTGAAGAAAAAAGGGTAAAAGAGCAGCGCTACGAAAGGCGCTACGAAACTGTGTTGTTTTCGTAACGTAGTCTATTACAACCCATTTGAACAGTTTGGAGATGGCTTTGGATATCTGGAGCTTAAGGAGGAGATTTAACATGTGTTAATTCAATTTCTAACAGCTAAGGAGCTCGAAATAGTGAGTTCATGGTGGTCAAAATGTTCCAAGAGTGAAAAGGACCCTATGCCTAGAAAACAGGGGATTGTTTCCTACTTTGATGGAGGTCAGCATTATGGTCATAAAGATTTGAAGTATATCATCTAGATTCAACCATGTGTTAATGTATTTGGAAAATGATATAATTTAGTTTAGATAAGGTTGTTATGGATAGAGATAAGGAGTTTGAATCCTATTTGTAATAGGACTGTTTAGTAGATTAGCTGTCTTTTTGTAATAAATACCATGTCATATGGTTATGCAAGGTCTCAAAAGTCAGGAATTCGATGTATCTAGCAATAGATAAGATTATCTCATGTTCTAAATGGTCTATAAAGGACCACGAAGTCGAATGTAGAGGGGTTGGACATTTTTTAGCAAAAGACTATGCTTATTGTAATTGACTGGTTTTTAGCTAATACAGAGATTTCTACTTAGCCAACTTGAGATTCAGAAGGAGTTCTAGTGTGTTCTTGTTCTAATTGCATCTCTATTATCCTATTGTAGTGGTGTTTGTATATGTTACTCAGAATTCATCTTTGATGCTCTGACTTCCTATATAGATAAACTGACTGTGTTTTTTATAGTTTCACATGTGTATCTCTTGACTAAAACTCTGATATGCCTCAACTTCCATGTTAAGTAGATTTGTTGGTTTTCTGAAACTATTTTGACTCCATAAGCCCAATGTGTACTTTCTAAAGTGATTTTCAACCTACATTTATCATCTATCTGATTATTACCCCGCATAGAGTTAGCCATCTATATTTTTATCAAAAATCATTAACCCATTGAGAGAGCCCTCTCAGGTTGAGGAGGCTAAGCCTCAATCAAAATATTTGTTTGAAATAGTTACATGAGATTGATTTGATTAGCAGCCTATCAGGTCCAATTTTGTGATAACACCCAGATTGATACTTAATGTGCAAAAGGGTTGAATAATATCTTTTACACTTAGACACCAACATTTTTACACCATTGCCAGGGAGGCTATCAAAGGTGCAAGAACACAATTTGTATTGGTCTCAAGATCAATCTCTCATCCTGGGGAGGGAATTTTCTCCTTGCTCCAGGTCCTAAGCTTTAATTGCTTTTTTTTTTATCAGTTGATTTCTTAGGGGCACTCTCTTTTCCTGGGAGGGAATTTTTCTTTCCCTACTCCAGATCCTAAGCTTAAGATTTATTAATTGTTTCGTTTCTTTCTTTTTTCATTTTTATTTTTTAACACCCAATCTCTCATCCTAGGGAGGGAATTTTCACCCTGATCCAGTTCTTGAACTGCAAGGACTATTTGAATTTTTTTCCTTTTATCAATTGTATGAACAAAGATCTGAATAAAAGGGGTAGAGGAGGACCCCCAAAGAGAGGAAGTAATGATTTAAGAAGGATTACCTATATCCAAGAACTTATCGCAAAAGCTGAATCAGAAGCATCTTCACGGGTCGTTGTTAGGGTAAGAAATCAGACGAAATCCGAAGGGCAGTCTATTGTGGAACCAGTACTACCCTCAGTAGCAGAAGAACCTCTTTCGACGACATAAGAAGAAGTAGCAAGCAAGATATTGGGAGAAGAAGAAGTACTCATTTTGATGGCAGAAGGAGAGGAAGTAGTAAGTAGTGGATTAGAGGAATCGAGCATTCCAAGTGTAGAAGAAGAATATTTTAAGGAATTGGCATTGCCACGCGATAAAGGAATCATTGTTAAGTAGCCTCAACCTTCTGTTGAAGAACGAATCCAGTCATCTATTGGAGAACCTGTTGAGGTCCCGAGTGAATATCGGAAAATATTTATGGCACCTGCAACTTCCTCGATCGAATTCCCATTTGGGGATATTAGAGGTGATGCGCTAATGAAGCCCATTCCTTTGACAACATTGCCTAATTTCCATGGGCTTTCCCTCTGAAGATCTAGACACATTCCTTTTTGAATTCGACATTGCCTTTCGGGGGTACGATTATATAGCTGATGCTCAGAAATTGAAAATATTTCCTGCCACTTTAAAATGGATGACCCTGTGATGGATTATGGGTTTAGGGGGAAAAACTATCTCCTCATGGGATGAGATGAAAAATACTTTCCTAGAGAAGTATCGGGATTACTGTAAATCTCATGAAATCAAGGAAGAAATATTTAAATTTATGCAAAAGGAAGATGAGAATATGGAATATTGTGTGGAACATTTCAAATATACTTTTTAGAGATCAGGCCATCGTAACTTGGGCAAGGACATATTGAAAATCATCCTTATTCAGGAATTAAGGGAAGAATCTTTGGAGCTCTTGAACATAGTAGGAAAGGGGGATATATCGAAAGAATATTTTGACATTATCTACGATTTATGCATTCAGTGTTTGCGAGGAGTTGTAAGGAATAAACAGGGAATCCGGTCCCTGGAGACATCCAGCGGGGTAGTTACGAAGGCAGAATTCGAAATATGGTGGAAAATTTTGGGACCAATATCTTGAGAACATTATCCTCTCACATGGACACTTTGCAAGAAAAGCAGAAGAAAATGGAATTGGTGAATACCATGGCCATATTCTTCCCCCGATTCCGGAAGAAAAATTTGCTGAAGGAATGTCCATTAAACATTATAGAGGCTTGTGCAACATGTGAACATAGTAATTCTACCAACTCATGTCCTTCTCTTCTAGGAATAAAGGCAACCTTTCAAGGAGGACATGAAGAGGTGGATCAATTTTACTTCATGGGATCCAAGAATCCATGGCAGTCGCGGCCACCAAATATGAATCAAGGTATACCTCATGACCTTTCTCAATATTTCAGTAATTTAAATATTTCTCCTCAATTGATACCTTTTTCACTTGCATGGCCTCAGTATTGTCAATACCTACCTTGGAAATCCTAATTGCCTCAGACTAGCTCAAATCCTTCATGGTCCCAAAATTGGCATGGACCTTCTCCTCCGGGACAATTTCCCCAACCTATGCCACAACAATAGCTTCAATTGCCTTCTAATATTCCCTCTAGTAATCCTCCCCTTCATCCTCAGCTTCCTATCCAACCCAATACAAATCCTAATAATAAGGGAGTTGAGCAAGTTGACACTCTCAACCTTCCTTCATATACCATCTCTACAGCAGAATGTAATGAGATCAACCTACGTTCTGGCTGGGTATTTAATGCTCAGACTTCACCAATTATCATTGAACAAGTTGACGACGAAGTCATGGAACTAGAACCTCGGGTAGTTGGGCAGTGAATCAAACCAAGACTCTGTAAATAAGCCCCCTTCTCAACCAACTATTTGCAGGGACATCAAGCTAATATGCCTTATCCTGAAAGGTTAGCCCTGAGTAAATAGAACCCTCGAACAGAGTTTGACTTTTTAGGGGAACTGAAAAACTTTTTTTTCAAAATTCCCTTGCTTCAAGCTATGAGGGATGTACCAATTTACGCAAAAACACTCATAGAATATTGCTCCAAAAATATTGAAAAGAAATCAAGGGACCCACTCACCATTCATGTTATGGGGAAGTTGTATGACATCATGTTGGGTAAGTCTATACCTATTAAATACGGGGATCTGGGGAACCCAATCCTCGTAGTGCAGATTAATGGAATTGACATTCCAAATGTGCTGGTAGATTTGCGAGTCATAATAAATGTTATCACCTCTGAAACTATGCATACATTAGGTCTAAGAAATCTTAAACCAAATCCTATTGTATTAGAATTGGCAAATAGATCTAGAGTAAGGCTATTAGGGAAGTTGGAAGACATCACCATTTCAGTCGACTAATGGCACTATCCCGTTGATCTCTTGGTATTACAAACACAGTTCCGAGATGGTGGTCACCCTTTGATTTTAGGAAGACCTTGGCTTGCAACTGTAGACGCCTATATCAGGTGTCAGTCAGGAAACATGGTTATATATAATGGGAAGGTGACAAAGAATCACATTCTTTATCCTCCCGTAGAACCAAGCCCATCAAGGAAACCATCATCTAAATGAAAATCTCTATCGTTAGAAGGATCAAAACCTGAAAACAAAGAACTCATACTAGTCCTTACCATTGGACAAGCTCTTTATTTAAAAAAAAATGGAGGATGATTACATTAGTACTTTCATCATCGATTCCCATTCTATTTTTGAATCAAATCGCCAATTCTAGAAACTGTCATGAGCTTTAATATGCAGGAAACCATTGAACCATAAAATGAAATTGAAAATATACCTGCAACTTTGTCTCATGATAGTATCCCCATTGAAATCGAACCAGGGAAAACATTGAACATTAACATGAATCTTTCGGCATCCCAAACCGAACAACTCTTGAAATTCCTTTGATACCATAAGAAATCCTTCGCCTTGAATTATAGAGATATGAAGGGGGTCCTTGCCGATGTATGCACTGATCATATAAACATTAAAGAATATTTTTGACCTGTGAGACAACCCCAGAGAAGAATGAACCCCGCCTTAAAGAACATTGTCAAAGATGAGCTTCATAAGCTGCTGGATGTAGGATTTATTTACCCCATCTCAAAAATTCAACGGGTATCCCCATTGGTTATTTTTCCTAAAAATAATGGTAAGTGGTGGATTTGTGTGGACTACAAGGACTTAAATAAAGCAACCCAAAAGGATCATTTCCCTTTGCCATTTATAGACCAAGTCCTGGATACTTTAGCTTGGAATAATTTCTTCTCCTTCCTAGATGGGTTTAGTGGGTATAATTAGATCCAGATAGCCCCTGAGGATCAAGATAAAACTACCTTCACATGCCCTTTGGGAACTTTCGCATACCGATTCTTCCCATTTGGTCTTTGTAATGTGCCTGCAACATTTCAGAGGGAAATATTGGGAATTTGTTCTGATCTTGTTGATGACAGTGTCGAGATCTATATCAATGACTTTACTCCATATGGGGACTCATTTGAAGAAGGATTGGAAAACTTAGAAAAGTTACTCAAAATATGTGAACATACCCATGTTTCTCTGAGTACAATCAAATGTCACATGATAAGGGAAAAGGGAATAGTTCTGGGACATTTTCTCTCAGTTGCTAGAATTCAAGTTGACCCTGCCAAGGTAGAGGTAATATTACATTTTCCTGTACCTAAGACACCCACATAGGTACGTAGTTTTATTGGTTGCACTGGCTATTATAGACGTTTTATAAAAAAATTCTCTAAAATAACATCTCCACTCTTTCAGTTGTTAACTAAAGATGAAAAATTTCTATGGACAGATGACTATGAAGTGGCTTTTGAAAAGATCAAGGAAATATTCAGTGAAGCTCTACTCTTACGAGGTCCTGACTACACACTCCCATTCCATATCCATAACAATGCCTCTCAGACATCAGTTGGGGCAGTTCTAGGAAAAAAGGAGGATAAGAATCTGTATGCAGTTTATTATGTCAGCAAGAATTTGACTCCTGCTGAATTAAACTATATGGTAACTGAAAAAAGAATTCTCGGTTGTTATTTATGCTATTTTTAAATTTCGGCATTACATTACTATATATCCTACTTTTGTGCATATTGATCACGCAGCAATCAGGTACTTGATGAATAAACCTATCACACTTGGTCATATCACAAGGTGGTTATTGTTAATTCAATAATTTGACATCACTATAGTAGACAAACCGGGGAAGGATAATGTCGTTGTTGATTTTCTTTCTAGACTGGATACTAGTGATGAAGGCACACCCATAGAAGATATTTTTCTGGATGAACACCTTTTTGCAATTTCTACTAATACTCAATGGTATGCATATATTTATAATTATCTTGCAAAAGGGAAGGTGCCTTGTCATTTTTCATATAGATAACAGCGTAATATTATTCATCATAGTGCCTGTTATTCTTGGATAGCAGGATACCGTTTTCATACAAGGCTCGACCAGCAAATCTGATGTTGTGTAGGAGAGGATGACATCTATGATGTTCTGAAGTCTGCTCATGATGGCCCTTGTGGAGGAAATATTGCAGATAAACGGACAGGTCATAAGGTGCTACAGATGGGATACTACTGGCCCTCCATCTTCCAGGATGCAATAAACTATGTCCGAAGGTGTGATAGTTACCAACAGATGGGTCAATCTGGTACATGAAATGTCGTTATAGCCCCAGGTAGTCCTTGAGCCTTTTGAAAAATGGGCCATTGATATTATTGGCCCTTTTAACCCATATTCACATCAGAAAGTTCATATTTTGGTCTGCACAGATTATGTAATGAAGTGGGTGGAGGCCAAGGCTATTTTGAAAGCAATAGAACAGGTTGTTTTGGACTTTCTATTTGAAGATATTTTTTCTCAATATGGTGCTCCAAGAGAGATATTTTTAGATGGAGGAGTGAAATTCACATCACATATGATAGAAAGACTTATGAAAAGGAATGGACTCAAGCATAGGGTGACATATCCATACCATCCTCAAGTGAATGGTCAAGTGGAAAGCACGAACAAGGTATTAGAAAATATTCTCACAAAGACTTTGGCAAGATATAGCATACAAAACAACATGGTGGAATAAAAAAGGGTTTTCACCATTTGAGTTGGTATATGGAAAATCCCCATTGTTTCCAGTAGAATTTGAGATCAACACGCTCATAACATCTCTTGAAGTAGGACTAGATCTGTCAGAAGCCCAGAAACATCGACTGGAACAACTAATTGAGCTGGATGAAATTCGTTTAATGGTAGTTCAAATTTTTTTTGCAATACAGCAGCAGAGAACAAAATGGCATGATAAATTTATCAAGAATAAGGTGTTTCACAGAGGGGATTGGGCATTACTCTATGATTCCCTCTTTAAGGATTTTAAAGGAAAATTTTTCTCTCGTTGGATGGGATCTTATGAATTCAATGCGGTGTTTGATAATGGAATTGTCATACTTTTCACAATTGACGATACACATGCCTATTTTACAATAAATGGACATCGTCTTAGATTGTGTCACCGCCCAGCTTCTAAGCATGCCTTCATCAAACTTCTCTTTGATAAATCTAGTTTGAAGGTTGTTAGTGCAGAGAGTTCCTCCACCGCATCCTCTAATTGATATATATATATATATATATATATATATAGATATTGTTACTACTCAATTTTTTTGTGGCAGGTACTACTACTAGTATGCAATTCTATGGAGATCGAAAATTTTCTAAGTACCCGGTGTTGTTACTCCTTCACTGTTGTTACTCCTCTGGTGCTACTACTCCATAAAATTTTCTAATTACCTGTTGTTTACTCCTTCGATGTTGTTACTCCTCCGGTGTTGCTACTCCATAAAATTTTCAAAGTACCAAGTGTTGTTACTCCTCTGATGCTCTTACTCCTCTGGTGTTGCTACTCCGTAAAAATTTCTAAGTAATCAGTGTTGTTACTCCTCCGATACAGCTACTCCGTAAAATTTTATAAGTACCCGGTTATGTTACACCTTCAATGTTGTTACTCCATCGATGTAGTTACTCCTCCGGTTTTGTTACTCCATCAAAGTGGTTACTCCTCCGAGGTTGGTACTCCGCTAAGGTAAGTTGCTAGGTACGTCCCTGATTGACTTTTACGGATTTGACTAAATATTCCTTTGACATGAAATTGACATGACCATGGATGGTCATCTATTAGTTGGGGGAGGTTTTGTCATAACTGAAATGACGATGGAATCAAATCGTAATAATGATTTTCCGATGTCATCATCAGAACCTGTGCCAATACGTACACTACACGATTCTTACCCCTTTCTGCACAATTATTAATATGTATTGGGAATTGAGATAAGTATGTTTATGTTAGTTAAACTATCCTTTCCAATTATGCGGAATAATTACCATCATTATCCTCCATCGTTACCATAATCCACCATGATTTTTTCCCATTTTCCAAAAAATTACCTTATGTATTTTACTAGTATCGCATTTCATTTTCTACCATTCTATCACCGCAAGGATTATCTGTCACCACTTTCCCCCAAAGGTACTCTTCTATTCCAAAGTGCTATTACTGAGCTATTGTGGAATGAGTGGACTGGCTGTGAGACATGAACTATAGAATACAACCCTGGCTCGCAGCAATGCAAATGTATGGAAAATATTTTTAGATGCAAGTTGGAATGTATACTTTGACATGTTGCAAGGATTCAACGAAACTATCACAGTTGAATTCGCATTGAACTTGGAGGTAAATCACTCTAGAGTGAGGGGTTTGGATATTTCTTTCATGCAAGAAGTCATCTCGATGGTCAGTGGATTGCCACAATAGGGGCAGAAATGGTTTTCTCAAAAGTCCCCTTTGCCAGAATTCCCAGAATTGTTCTTATAGGTTGGGGAAACAACAATTCAGAATGGAAGGGGATATGATCCTAAGTCCCTGACATATCCATGGGGTGAGGTGGCATATTTTTTGATAAGTTATATAACATGTGAAGGGCGACTTGCTACTCTGTTTAAATACCACTTCAAGCTTTTTCCATACCTTCGGTTTCAGTAGACACAAATCCATTCATTGGACATTCCTTTATTCTTATGGAGAACACTTCAGTTGATGGCACAATCTGCCCACCGTTCCCGACAGGTATTAGCGGTTCTCAAAAATCATGGGTTGGTCCGATTATTGGTAATAAATGTGTTGGCTCAAATCCCTGTGCCCTTGTCACAACTTGTTGAATTATTAGAGGAAGAACTTGAGATAGTGATATCTGCAAGGGAGGAGGATGATGCAAAATAAATGGAGTTAGAGGAGGCCTTAGTCGATGTTTTCACACAAGAAGCAGCATCACTTCTTGGTTCATTAGGGACAGAAGCAATGGAAACAGAATAAACCATAGTCAATATTGTCACACAAGGACTAGCATCGCATGTTGGTTCATTAGGGATGAAAGAAATGGAAATGGAAGAAGTCATATTCAATATTGTTCCACAAGAACTAGCATCGTTTGTCAGTCTAGTGGGTATAGAAGCAATGGAGATGGAAAATTAAGTCGACCTTATTCCGCAGGAACCAGCATCGACTGATAATACACAAAGAGGATCATCACTAGTTAGGGGATTGCTAAGTGGTGTTGTCACACAAGAACCAGCATCACCTATCCAAGTAAGTTTGGGGTCTGAAGCAAGTGGTGGTGTTACACAAGAACCACTAGCACTAGCTAAAAAGAATCATGAATTTGTAGAAGGAATAGTTCCTGCGATCGGCACTGCTCCACAAGAACCAATGTCGACTATTGGACGAGGAGATAATGTGGAAGAAATCTTGGTTCAATCAGTGAATGAGGAGGATGAGAAGAAAGAACCTGAAGCAATAGGCATAGTCGGGACATAAATTGAAGAATATGTTCTTCATTCCCTATTTCCTACAACTTTACCAAAAGGGGCGAAGAAATTTAGTTCCCCTCAGTGTTTGGCAGAGGAAAGAGCTATTCCACCAATTTTAGAAATTGTTGGAATGATCTTTGATATAATGGCTAATACACTCACTCAAGAGCTAGTGCTCATTGATACACAGTTAGAGAAAATTGGAAGTGAAAAGGTCGGCACTGAGATACAAGAACCTGTTTCGACTGAAGATCGGGTCGAATAAATAATGGTCAATTCCATCCCTTCAGGGCCGCCAAAAGAAATTAATCTTGTATAAATTGACCCTCAAGGGTCGAAAACAAATTTTGGACCATTAGAAGATGGCCTTGCAATAGAACAGATGCAAGGGAAGGATGTCGAGGGCGCTGCACATTTGACTGCAGGAATTCCTGAGCCAGAAAGGGGAAATGAAGGGGTTGCGCCCCAAATAGAGGGAAAAGTCAAAGAAGTCAGGGTAAAGGAGGAGCCATTTGACACATTTGTTGACAATAATATACCAGATCCAAAACCAGTTAAAGGATGAACAGAAGAAGTCAATGTTAAACAAGAAATCATAGAACAATGTGCAAAAAGGAGACCCCCTCTTAAAGAAAGGTACCAGCTTCAATTTAATGAAGCCATGCAATTAAAGATAGAAAATCATAAATTAAGAAAGAGGGTACTATGCTTATAGAAGAAAGAAAGGAGATACAGGAAAAATTCTGCAAAATCCATGGTCAAGGCCATCTCATCGGCAGTGCAGACAAAGGATACTCCTACAACTTTTGTCGCTACAAAACCCGAGCCTGTTGAGTATCTATTTGAAGCCCGAGAATTATTTTTAGCGGCTGAAATTTGGAAATGGAAGGATGTTGCATCATGTCTCTAGCAGGGAACAATCACTTTGAAGGCCCATCAGGAAGAAGTAAATAGAATCCGCGAATAGGTTGCATATACCATCACTAGTTATATAGACCAAATGGACAGAGAAAAGAAAAAGCAGGAGAAACAGTGGAAGAAGATCGAGAACGTGGAAGAGCAGGTGTGAGTATTGAAGACTAACAAAGAAGAAATGTTTACCTTGGCACAATACGTAATGGCTTACCGACCTCCTTCTCATAGTTATGCTCTGTTTCTTCATGAGCAATATCTTTTCTTCTGTCTGGAAAGCATTCGTTATGAGGTCAGTCACTAGATAGAATACCCTATATAGTTTTTGCGCATCATAAGAATTCATGATGTCTTGAATCAACACTTATGTGCGAACTGTATCTATATAACTACTTCCTGAGTAATGATCAGACATTTAATCTAGTCTTGTTTGTGGGAGATGTTCAATTTAGAGCCTTTACTTCCCACGCAATCAATCAGGTTAAATGGAAGAAGGCTTTGTGACACATTTGAACAAAATCAAGCCACGAAGCCACTTGTCCTTTTGGGGGGGAAATGCCCATTCTGTACATATTTATAATAAGCACACCACCATTTTACAACTTGAGGGACATAAAGTATAGATGTTGGAAACACAGAAACGGTGCACTAATTTGTGTATAAAATAGGTGGTCGGGATAGATTCCAGAAAAGATGGATGTTGTCATCATCAGCTATCAGAATCCTGGAACCTTTTGGGGCCCCTAAATTTACACGAGAATTAGAAACATTTTCACATTATATTTCCTACATACATACTTGTGGGGTCCTGTGGATGGGTTTGAGGTTTCAGTTTTCCATCGTTTGGCTGCCAGCAGATCAGTACATTCCAACTTACAATGTGAGAAATGAGTGGTGGAAGGAATTTATTATGAAAGAAGGGTATAAACATATAGGAATAGAAATGGCTGGGAAATATGACCTTGCTCAGCTTCACGCTAATCACAACTGCTCTAACCGATACTTGCATATGTGACAAGCTTCATGAGGACATGCAGAAAGACTAGTTGGGGGGAGATATTGGGAGCTAAACTTGCACATCTTTTCCTTCCATTTTATCCTATTTCCCTTCTCCATTTGTACCATTAACAATAAATTTATGTCCTAAAGTGCACAGGTATATCCCTTGTCATGTATTTATGGATTATTTAGTGAGTGAAGCATAGTCATGGGGATTATTAGCAAAGCGGCTTGCTAATTTCATTATTCTTACAGATTTGGAGGTCAGATGACCAAGTTCACAATTCCAAGGAAAGTTATCGAGCTGGCAGCGCTATCTTGGGACAGTGCTGCAATGGTGGAACAACTTCAGATCCCTTCCACTACTATCTTTTGAATTTGGTTTTGTCTATCATAACCACTCTATAAATGTAGGCAATAGATGTCGTAGTTTCATGAACTACTATTGTAATGATTTTTATAAGAGAGGATACAAATTTTTGAATCGGGGGTTGGCAAAGGAGAGAATTGAGAATCTGTAACAAGTAATTTTTGTTCAATTTAATGCATTTATTCTTTTGATTCCTTCATGATTTTTTTATTATACCACAACCCTGATCAGGGAGTTAGGCCCGCTCTCCTAACTAGATGTTGTCTAGTTTATGTGTGTGATTAGTTTCCTTTACTTCATCATATCTTTCTTTAATTGATGTGACAGTTAATGTGATTGTTGTAATTATTATTTGTTGTGGATTTAGTCATTATTTCATAATTGATTGTCACTATTATTTCATTGTTGTTATAATGGTTTATTGTTTTACATAGCTTATCGAATTCATGATTCATACAAGATTGTGTAATTGTCATTTGCATATATTTTTCATGTTAGGATTTCCATAACCAACACATCTATAATATTCCTAATTTAGCTTTTAGCTAATTAGAATATTAAATTTTGTCTTCCTTAATTAATAAATGAATAAGAGGGAAGAGGGACCCATAAATACCTTTAGTAGGAATAAAACACTTCTTAATGTGAATGTGGATCAATGCATCTAGATAGGGTCAAGATGAATAAACCACTCCATGGTGTGAATGTGGGTCAATGCATGTGGATGGGGTCAATTTGACGAAATCAACAATGCAGTCATGGAGGTAGTGGAGACAATGGAGGATAGCGCAGTCATAATGGAGGTTGGTGGCCATGAGAGTAGCATCATTATTGTGTGGGGCCAAGGGTCTGAGGGTTCAACAAGTATAAGAAAAGGGTGAGGGCATCCATGGAGATCATTCTGGATTATTATTATTTTCTTGTCGTTCATGACTTGAGCACTCTTGAGCTATTTAGCCAAGTCTATAGTGCTGTTTAGCATGAGGGTGTCTCTGAGCAGAGATCCCAACCTCATTCTCGAGGGATTTTGAATGCCTACTCAGGAGAGGATTCTTGTTGTCCATGTGAGTTGATCTCATCATCTAGCATTCAGGCCAGTTGCAGACCCTCTAGTGTTTCACAGTCACTCAATGACCTAGGCATTCCATTAGAAGATTTCATTAGAAGAGGGTGAAATTCCATATCATTTCTTCTTGGAATCCATTAAAGGGGTCATCTCTTCAATAGCTAGGCTTAGGAGTACTTGAAGCTATTCTATCTTTCAGTTCAGCCCATAGTTCTGCATACCCAGTCAATATTCATTATAAACCCTAGGAGGGTGATTTTCCGAGTTCATTGAATCCGGAAATCCTTTTTGGGCTATTGTGGGTTTTTTTTCATAGAGTTCGGATTCTAAATCCCAGATTTTTCTAAGCATTAGAGCATCCTCATCTACACAGTCCTATTCACCTAGCAACACCATTTCAAGCAAGGAAGCGCAGCAGAGAGCATTGTTTTCGGTGGGATAGCTTGACGCAATTCCAGCCTGCTTTTTTCGACTTGAGTGCTATATATTTTTTAAGCATTATTGTATTGTTTTCACATCCATATTAATAAAATGGCTCAGTTTTTCTATCTATTTTTATGGTGTTTGCAGTTTATTTCCATGTTGATGTAGTTTCCAGTTTGTTGTGTTTTGTATTACTGTATTTTCCTATTTGGAATATTAAAATGGTATCAGAGCTCATATAATTGTCTCATCCTGTGGAAAAAATGATCTATGACACCCGAAAATAAAGAATACATTAAGGACGGGACAAGGAGATACAAAAACAGAGAACGCAGAAATTTTTTGGAATAAAAAGTGACGGTTTTGTGTTAGATGTTTCGGGAAAATGAAGATGAATCTCAAAACTCTGAGACTTGGGTTTTGTGTAGAACTGACCAATTATGTGTCCCAATCAACATTTTTTCCAAATTTGGTCTAGATTGAGAGAAATGGAAGGTTCTCTGAGAGATACAAAAACATAAAATGCATAAATTCATAGGGATAAAAATTGACGGTTTTGTGCTGGATATTTCGAGCAAATGAACACGACTCTCGAAAATCTGAGACATGGGTTTTGTGTGGAACGAACCAATTATATTTCCTTATGAGTCATATCTCAAAATTCGATCTATATTAAGAAAAACAGAAGGTTCTTTGAAGATGGTTTTCTCAGATTTGTTGAGGTGGCCGTTTTTCACATTCTTCCAATTGCAATACCAAATTCAACTTGTTTCAGAGTTCACATCCGACAAAGAAAATTGTGTTCCAGTGGAGGAGGATAAATGTAGTCTCCAATGGAAGAAGAAGGTTATGGGAATGATTTTCGCAATCTCCTCCTTAGATTAATGTAGGATCTCACCAGAGAAATAAGGGACATGAGAGTAGAAAAACAAAGAGAAATCCCACGGGCGTTTCAGAATGGAGAAAGTTCAGGTACTTATCACCATTGGACTGAGCAACTAGTGGTGCCACAAGTCTCACCTTGTCCAACCATGCCCACTTTCTTACCAATGGAGACAGGACCATACGGACCTCAAGAGCCGAAGGCAGATCACTACAGTGATTATTTCACGGAGTACCAATCTCATACCCAGGATTTCAGAGATCATCTAACTTTCCAGGAATTTTTCTAGATTAAGGATAACCAAAGACCTTGCAGCTATAACAAAGGAAGAGTGTACATGTAGGGTAATTACCTGTAGTGTACCGTGGGTAGACTTTTTCTACCTACTTTTGATGAGTCTTCAAAGAGTACGGCAAAGACTTGGGAGGAGATAGTTGAGCATACACTTGTTGATGAGACACCACCCATTGTTGAGGTATCCATTGATGGGGTATCTGGGGTTGTGACTGAGTTCTCTGATGATAGTAGTTCAACATAGGTTGATGAGGTGTCAGGAGACATCTCCACAATTATTGAGGAGTCGATAGGTATAGAGGCCTGGGTTTATGGCAAAATTGTCGAATGATAATCACATGCAGCTGACAAGTGAGCATGTCTTGCATATTGGAGTATCTGTGGAGGAGAGTGTGATTCCATCCTTTGGGCTAGGCCTTGAGGAGTCGCTAGGAGATACAGAGTTATTGAATGATGGTCGCACACAGCAGTGCCATCAGTTTCGGGCTGACCTTCTAGCTTTGAAGGTGAAGGACACATTAGTACGAGAGGCTATCCTACAACAGAATGAGGAGTTGAAGGGAATGAGAGTGGTTTGTGTTGAGTCAGCGGAAAATTTGTTCTACAATGGGGAATGGTTGGATTCCTTAATGGTGTAGTTAGGGGGCACATTGGAGTGTCATAACACCCCTCTTCAAGCATACATCGACAGGGTGCAACACTCACAAGATGGAGGGACTATTCAATGTGTGGGGATTCTTTAATTTGATTCCTTTCTCGAGGTTGGATGGTGAGAGGTACTGCGCTGGTACCCTATGGAGCAGGCTAGGCAGTTGGATACATCCATGGCCACATTTCAGCAGAGTCCGTGGATTACCATAGGGACACATGGGCCAAATTACTGTTGGGATCCAGGTGGGATTTACCATCACATGATAGAGTTAGTAGGTGACGGTAGTCATTGTGCAATGGGTTTGATGTTTGGGCGCACACACATTTTCATATCTCTATCAGAGCCCAGGACATCCCTAGTGACAATATGGTTCGATAAGAGGGTACATGATTTTCAGGATCTATCTCAGCATATCAACTGTGCGTGGAGTCACAGGGTGATTAGCCTACTTTAGCAGGAGCTGGTCTGAGGAGGTGGCCTCAGTAGGCTACTAGATAGGGAATTACGTAGAGATGGTGCTCTCTCATGGGTATATGGTACACTTTAGCTATGGAGGATAGGAGAAATGATGTCATTGTCATTGGCATGTGAGGAGTTGGGTTGCTCCAATCCTTTAGAGAAGATGAGGATATGTAGCCCACCTCATGGGGGGTTTACTAGCAGAGTGGTGAGTTAACACTGGAAAATTGTACAAGCAGAAGACGACATTATTTAATGTCAAGCAGAAGGATTTACAGGGCTGGAAGACATTACATAATCTGGAAAGTATTTTAAAATCTCTAAGGTCTGAGGAAAAATCAAATTTGAGCAAGTCTAAATGATTTTGCGCACATAATCCTTCGTGAAGAGTGCCTTTGCTTGCCTTATGACCCGAAATGCGCGCAATCCTGGGAGTTGTGAAAGTCACTTTCAGGGACCACAAAAATCACACTCCAGGACAGTCATTCCTCACTTGAAGCTGCCTAGGGACAGCCACCAAATCCTCCTTAGAAATTAAGTGAGCACACAATGGAATATTTGTGTCACACAAATGAATCATCCCCCTCTCTTGGGTCACCATCCACAATGTATCAAGAGAGAGAAGGAGGATTTGAATTCTCCTATATAAGGCCACCATGAGATGAAGAATGGGTGAACACATTGTTATGCTGGCCAGAATTTCCCAAGCAATACCAGCAGTGTGTGATCTGGAGTTGAAGATAGAGGGGACTCAATTGTTGGCCACCCAACAAGTTCAGTCCACCATAGTAGACAGAGGGAGGCTTTGCATCGAGGCAAGCTTAGGATTAAAAACATACTTGCATCGAGACTTAGAACCCATGTTCCACAGGCCTTTTGGCAAGAGGGTTAAATTTTCATCCTCATTTCCTACAAGAACTCAATAAGAGGGGCCAAAGAGCCATTGTTCGGATTATTGCAGTTGTTTGACTCTATTCAAAGCTTTTGTTTATTTGTTTTACTTTTAGTTTATTTTTATTTTATATATGCATGATATTTCTCTATCTAGTATGTTTATGATTCTAGCTTGTTCCAGTAACTTTCTTGACTCCACTTCTTTTTATTCCTGTTATCAATAACTTAAGTGAGTAAACCACACCCCTTAAGTTGGTGTGATTTCGTACATACGTGCACCAAACACACTTAAACAGGATTGGCGACTCCACTAACATTTATTACCAAGTTTATGTGGTTGTGCCTCTTTTCTTGCAGAGACCCCTGTCTGTGCTGTGGAGTGGAGCTGAATTTCCCCCTTTTTCTCTTGTAATCCCTAGTTCATCTCAAGTGACAAACTGAAGCATAATAGCTCCAAAAAATTACTTTTGCAGGAATTTTCATGATTTTCCCTCCCACAGACGCACCTAGGGCTCACGTTCAGAGCTGACCCGCATGCAAACATCGCTCCTATTTTAGCCTTTTTCGTACAAAAGACAAAAAGATAAATTTCTCCCTCATTTCTAACTTTTCTTGCCTGTAAAGTGATTGGCAGCCCATAATACATCTTCTAGCACTGTTTGTGGTACCCCGCAGCTTGCTAAAGCTCACTCTTAGCTATTTTTTGTAGGCTTAGTGTCAGTTTTATTTCAAGTTGATTTTTGCAAAGTTCACACATATTTTAAGTAATGGGGGGGGGGGGGGGGGGAAAAAATGCATTCCGAAAAAAATTATGTTTTGAAAATTTAGGTACCAACACACCTAGATAACTAGCCAAATTAAGTGGCCCAAGTCCACGCATGCTTAGTTAGTTTCTTTTTTCTAGTGTAAAATTTATTAGTTTACTTTAATTTTTGCACTAGGATTTCGGGACTAGGATTGAATTGTCGATAGAAGAGAAAGTAATCTCTATTGTCTTTGCACCCTCCTATGATCCTAGGCAAGCATATGAACACTCTCTATTCACAACTCACCATCTCCCTTTAGTTGATCACATAAATTAACTAGGAAAAATAGAAAGTGGCCCATATCCGCACATGTTTTTCTTTTGAGCAAGGAACAATACAACATAGTTTAAATAGGGGATTTTTAAAAGGATCATCGCATATCCACACGTTCAAAATATGTGCTTGTCCACTTTTTTCCCACACACATCCACCCACTAAACAAAGCAAAGACACATAAAACTATCTTAACCAAACTCACTAAATTCTCCCCACAAGGGCCACAAAAGAATTTATAATTTAAGTTAGGATTAAGGGGGTATGCATACAATAAGCCGCCTTGATCATTCTTCATCTTGAAACATATAAGTTGACTATTTAGGGAGCTTCAAATCCACCTATCATTCCACGGAAAAGAAAACCCGAGCACGACAGAGACCCGTTTCATAGGGGGTTAGGCTTAGGCACAGTGCGGGCAGGTATCAGTCAGGGCTACCTGACTTGGCTGATACTCAGTACTGTTAACTGAATTACCAAGAAGCCCAAGACTTGAATGCTCATGTGGGATGGTGGTGCTTAGTGGCCAAATCTAGGGCATCCTTTCTGTTGTCGCTCCTAGAGACAGCCTAGAGTTGTGATAGACCAGTGCCTAGGACATCTTAGCATAGCGAGGAGCGTATAATATAATGTATGAATTTGTCAACTTCAGCTCACATGATATCTCCTGTAAACAGGGAAATAAACTAGAATAGGACCAAGACCCTCAGAAACTAACACAGATAAAGGGATACTGCAGAGGCAAAGTGCATAAATCTAATATGAAAGCAACAGACAATTCAGAGACAATTTACTACAAAGAGGGTCGATTCAGAAATACATCACAGAAATAAGTTATCAGAAGGTGTATGTAATGAATGAAATGTAGAGGAAATATTAGCTAATACTGAGCTGATACCCAGATATACAATACCACCATGCATGGGCTTACCAATCTAAGAATCCATACATGATAATAGCATTTTAAAAGCACCCTCCCAAAGAAACTAATATAGCAGAAGTATGGTTTAGCTGAATGATGGAACAGAATATCATGCATGAGCCATATTTAAAGCGCTTGACTAATCCAAGCATGGGTATCAACTAGGATAAATCCATACCAAAAATTAGTGAGCCACTCGCATTCCAAAACATGATACAGGAAAGGCGGATGAAATGAAATGATATATTAAAATAACACATAAGAGAAAGTTACAGACTGTGAAATACCAAAGACCAAAATCCTCTTCAACAGATGGAACTCCTCCTCACTGAGACCCTATGGGCTCTGAGCCTTCATACAAAATTTCTACAAAATGTATACAAAATGCCTTTCACTGCATAATTTTCTGATAAAATCTGGAACCCTCAATCATCCCTTCTTAGGGCCATTTATAGAAGAAGAAGAATCCTAATAAAAGAAGTAGGTGAAAAACATTTAATTTTCCTCGTTAAGACAAAATGGCGGAAACATTTGCACCCATACTGCTGAATGATTATGTTGTGCTATATTTACTCTGCTACCAACTTTCTGAAATAAATGCGCTCGGATGGAGGTCTCTTCAAGAACACGGTATGAGAATAAAACCACATGAACATTCTGTCCTTTCCTGAAAGAAAATTTGACTGAAGTGAAACCTGGAGGGTTTTGTTTCTTGTGCATTGTACCCTCTGTGTGATCCGGGATATCTTTGATCTGGTACCTTTGTCTTCTAAGCCATGGATTAGGGCTTAGAATCTTTAATGCTGAATGTTGAAATCCTTGATCTTTCACTGATACTCTTTGCTGCGACATTTATATCTTCACCTGCCCAAACTGCGCTTTGAATGTCCCTGGGAGGGTTTGACAGATTTTAACCCTGCTGCTTTAATGGAAGTCTTGTCGGTGTATCTTCCTGGGCCTTTCTTCATAATTCAGCTCTGAAACATGGTCTTTGACGTGCTCTCTATCACAGCAATAGAGACTTTGAATCATGATAGCTTTCCGCCGCTCGTACTCTGCAAAAACACACAACTTGGTCATGAAATCCATGCAAATGAAAGACTGGTTATGGGGGCGGAAGAAATGATAGTGCAGCGGTGGTTAAACAGTGGTTTATGTGAAATAACAGTGGAAAACATAATGATATGGTGTAAATGGCGAATAATAGGGTTTGACAAAAAAACGCGTATGGATCGTTCGATCTAGATCTGGAGGCATAGATCGACGGCGGGGATTAAACAGTGAAATGATATATGAAAATGGGCGTAATGAATATGAGACCTAAGACTTTAAAGTAAAATGCAAGACTTTGGTTACACGCGGAAATACACGAAAATGCAGCGAAATGCAATGGAATGTGATGACGTGACCGCATGAGGTGGGACCCAATTCGGAGATCGCAATCACAAATCGGAGCGGGAAGACCGAGGTGGCACATTTCGGAAGTTCTGATTGAGATTGAGGGCGGGATGCGATTGAATTAGGGCCGTTAGATCTGGTGGAGGGATGGACAGATCAGATGTATTCAGGGAATCGCAATCGCAAGGAGCAGAGGGGAGGCGCGACGGAATTTGCGATTGCAATTAGGCGGGGAGAGCGATTATCGCTCCACCATCGGATCGGAGTCACAGATCAATGGTGCGGGTTAGATCGGAGATCACAATCAGGGGGGAAACAAAGGGATGGCGCAGAGTTTTTTGCGATTGCATTTGGTCTTTGGGTATCGGGCATATGTGGGGAAGTGGTTGGGGATAGTGGAAGAGGGGAAGAGGTGAAATAATGATTTCTGCAGAGGTACAAGGGGTAAATAAAGGCCCTTGGAGCACAGCTTTTTGCAGTCAGTGAGGCTCATTGGCTCAAGAAAAGCGGAGGGAAAGGAGTTTAAAGAGCAAGGAACATGATCAACACTTTCCCTATAGGTGACGATGCAGGCAAGTGCTAGACCCTCTACCCTTACCTTGGTGGATTTTCTTCCTTTGACTGGGGGTGTCGCCAGCTCTTACAGGACGTTGTGCCAGCACTCGCAAGGTATCTTCTCAAGGCCCAGTTACAATTGAGTGTGTGAGGATGCATAGGTCTTTTATGATTTTTAGTATCATACGCAAGAAAACAAAAACCACTTTTTGATTTCTTGATAACATAGAATTAATTTAAAGGGAAAATTTATTTTATTTTCGCTTTGTTTTATGTATGTGACCAGAATTTTGCTTTGATCATAGACTCTATCCTCTCAAATTTTTCCAAAACCAAACCTAGTCGACACCAAAATGGACCCAACGGGACCTCGTCGATCTAGGCATCTTTTGGACCTCCCCCCATTACCGAGAGGGGTTCAAGGTCTTTCTTCATTTAGGCATCAAAGACAAAACGCTACCATCATTATCGATTCGTCCTTTATTGGGGCATCCTTAGTTGGGAACCCTAGTTGGTCTCCCAACACCACACCACACACCACTCCTCCCACCACCCCTAGGGGGTAGAGGAGTGTGACCCATTTAGGAAGCCAGTCGAATACATGGTAGGGTACGTCGTAGACAAACCCTCTTCCTAACCAGAGCTTTGTGTTTTCGCACATTGTAATGGCGTCAACGTGCCAGTCACCTTTCTTAGCTTCATTGAATCTACTCGATTCAACCAAGCTAACGAATGAACCCATCGCACACAACCCTACATGGCCTCCCATGCCCACTAAGATCCCTTCAGATATTCCAAAGTTCGAAGGAAAGTAAGCGGAAGACCCAGGTAATCATTTCATAACCTTCTACCTGTGGTGATCATCGAATAGTATCATTGACGACACTATTCGATTGAGGCTATTTCAACACACTCTGACAAGAGTAGCTGCGAAAAGGTACATGGAGAAACCCTCTGCTTCATATGGAACCTTTAGTGCCCTCACCACCACATTACTAACATATTTTCAGTTACTCATTCACCATGATTTCGGAATGGAATTACTAACACATTTTAGACAAACCCCCATCGTCCATATCTCGGACCATCTCCACGAATGGAAGCGGCGTCGCAGTTTATGTAAAGAAAAACTCGACAACTAGGTCCTTTTATATTTGTTCTTGAAAACTCTCATGGTAGATATTTCAAAGGATGTGGCGCAACAAAGGTCCACATCCGAAGAGGACACCATCAGCAAAGCCCAGCAACTTGAGCTGATTTATACGTAGTCAGGATACATTACAATATCCTGCCCAATGCCCCGAGCTGCAAACTTGTCAAGAATTTCTAGGTGTATTGAACTCTGCAAATGGACTAATTGGGTCATTGACCCAAGGATACCTAGGCAACAGTATTCAAAACCCCAGTTACACGTACAGTTCTACCCAGAACGTACCTCAACTCGGTTTTCAAAGTCATCATATGCCCAGCAAAATTTGACCAATAGGGTGCCAACGTATCACCAAGGAAGACCCTACCCTCCAGCTAAGGGGACCTAGTACGCAGAGAGAAACACTAAAGAAATAGCTCCCCTCCAATAGCTAGGTGGAAACCAGGGACCGCACTATGCACAGTCCCCAGCACAAGACCCGCCTATGCAGACAAATGCACAGCTGAAATTTGTGCAGTCGTCCCAAAACCAACCTCACCAATATAACCAGGATAACTACCCTCCTAACGTGGTGAAGAAAAAAGAAAAAAAACAAGCCAAAATGGAATCCTGGATAGGGGGAAACAACCATCAATGCCTGCTACGATCCCAAGTTGGATGCAACTCCACCCAGAATCAGAGCCAGGAGCCAAGCAATGCCCAACGACAGAGCAAAAGGATACCTCTCTGAACAAACCATTCTTGTTCGATGTGTGGTGAGTACGGCCATTATACTCACCACTATCCTGATCTCCCTAAGATGAAGAAGCTACAGAGTAACCGAGGACAAGGAGGATCTTCCCAACAACCAGCTGTGATGCAAGAACCTTTCCTCCATCAAGGGACGGTAAGCACTCAACAGCCACATGAGCATTGGACATGCTCGCCTCGTAGAAAATTTGTATATATATTGTATTATATTTTCTTGCAAGGTTCCCATAGGACATGGTCATTCTTCAAATCGGTTGCAGGGTGTTTCCAATTCTGAGTTTCACACAGGTCTCTCTCTCTCTCTACGCATGATATACGGAAAAGAAACTATAATGTATTTCAGCTATACAGTTCTTCCTAGACCTCACACATTAGGGGGCAACTGTTAACATTGGAAAATCATACAAGCGGAAGATGACATTATTTAATGTCAAGCATAAGTATTTACAGGGCTGGAAGGCATTATAGAATTTGGAAAGTATTTAAAAATCTCTAAGGTCTGAGGAAAAAACAAATTTGAGCAAGTCATAAATGCTTTTGCACACATAATCCTTTGTGAACAGTGCTTTTGCGTGCCTTATGACCTGAAATGTGCGCAATCCTGGGAATGGCAAAAGTCACTTTCTGAGACCACAAAAATCACACTCCAGGATAGTGATTCCTCACTTGAAGCCCCCTAAGGATAGCCACCAAAGCCTCCTTAGACATTAAGTGAGCACACAATTGAATATTTGTGGCACACAAAGGAATCATCCCCCTCTCTTGGGTCACCATCCACAATGTACCAAGAGAGGGAAGGAGGATTTGAATTCTCCTATATAAGGCCACCATGAGATAAAGAATGGGTGAACACATTGTTATGCTAGCCAGAATTTCCCAAGCAATACGAGCAGTGTGTGATCCGGAGCTGAAGATAGAGGGGACTCAATTGTTGGCCACCCAACAAGTTCATTCCACCACAGTAGAGAGAGGGAGACTTTGCACCGAGGCAATCTTGGGAGTAAAAACATCCTTGCATCGGGACTTAGGACCCATGTTATAGGGGCCCTTTGGGAAGAGGGTTAAATTTTCATCCTCATTTCCTACCAACACTCAATAAGAGGGGTCGAAGAGCCATCGTTCAGATTATTGTAGTTGTTTGACTCTATTCAAAGCTTTTGTTTATTTGTTTTAGTTTGAGTTTATATATGCATGTTATTTCTCTATCTAGTATGTTTATGAGTCTAGCATGTTCCACTAACTTTCTTGACTCCACTTCTTTTTCTACCTGTTACCAATAACTCAAGTGGGTAAACCACACCCCTTAAGTTGGTGTGATTTCATACATACGTGCACCAAACACACTTAAACATGGTGGATATTTTGGCCCATGCAGGATACATGATGGTAGAGGATAGTATAGTTGTAACTAGCAGTATCCAGTGGTGTACAGGGGCAGGTTGAAGCATACAGTGGCATGATGAGGAGTGCAAAGACACTTGGTGGTATGCAGTGACCCATGATACGGCGTAGTAGACACTTGGAGTGTTGCCTCCAAGGGGACTTATGGACAAGGGTGTTAGGTGTACCATGGGATGTTGCTCACCTAGGGTTAATGAGGATATTGTTGAGCATCTAGAGACACCACGTTTAGTAGAGACATGGCTACGAGGGTTTTATCGGCAGATCCGAGGTAGAGGGAGTGTCATCCGGAGGATTACTCTTGAGCATTCATGCATCAAGAACGAGTTGAGGATGAAGGGACTTTGATTCATCTGCAAATAAACTTGGAGGCCTGATCACTAATTCTTTAGTGATGCAGATGATGCGGTAGAGGTAGAGCAGACGGGCATTCCTTCTGTATGCTAGGATGAGGACTCTTCTTCAGATGATTCCATGGGGTTATATGAGGATGCTTTTGGGGAGTATGAGCCATCATGTGGAGTTGACGATAGTAAGCCAGATTTTCTTCCAGCGTGCAGGGTGAGCAGCTAAAGGACTCGATGAGAGATATTCAGGATGATGAGTCACTTGTGACGATTTAGCCTTAGCAACATATGGTGGAGCATGGGGTAGCTGAGGAGGAGGATATGCACATCATTCATGATAGTCCTTTGGGGGAGAGCCAGATGGAGGCTCCCAGTGAGCCAGTGCTAGATATGTAGCTCACCTTGGGTTCAACCATGGAGGAGGAGCTGTTGGAGATGGTGGTGCATCCATCTTTGGGCTGACCCATTAATGAGGTGTTGGTAGATGCATATACAGTTAGCAGTACTACAGTACTTTCAGAGGGCAGCACTCTCCAGGAGTACATCGATGGGACTTGCAATACACCTTGCTCACTTGAGCCTATTATAGAGAGAGGGGCCTTCCATTTGAGGAAGTTCTCGTTGACAGACGGGACAGAGAAGCATGAGTTGAGTGTGAGTTGGCAACCACACTCTAGACATGTTTTGTATGCAGATATCACAACATTGGAGTCTTCGACTGGGATAGACTAGCGGGATATCATGAGTTGGTATCCTATGTATGGTACGATCTTCTTAGTCAGGTGCATATCAAATCAGGGACCCATAGACATGACAGGTACTACGATTTACAATTGGCAGTGGAGCACATGTTGACAAATCTTTAGCATTCCATCCCGACTTCGGGAGAGCGGGATCAGAATTGGATTGAGTCAAGGGAGATAGGTGATGAGTTGGTACACAGTTGGTGGGAAATATTATACAGTCACATCTACGGCATAGCAAGGGCCATGGAGCATTGATGCATGTTGGTGATATTCACCTCATGAGGCAGTAGCTATAGCCATATGTAGTGCGTAGTTAGAGCTACGGGACTTGGGCGATGATTGGCCATGGTGGCGTTGGGATACGGGAGGATTGATTGATGATAGGTATGGTGAGAGATCCATTTGGGATCCCATAATTGAGGGGACTATTCCAGGTAGCCTAGCATAGGGGTATAACTGCATTGAGGGGTTTGTATGGGATCCGGGCATTAGTCTCAGTTGCATCGGGTCAACAGGGTGGCCCACATATTTGCAATTTCTTGAGGACAAGAAACGTTTTGGCGGGGAGGAATGTAACATTCCTAATCTAGCTTTTAGCTAATTAGAATATTAAATTTTGTCTTCCTTAGTTAAAAGATGAATAAGAGGTAGAGGGACCCATAAATCCCTTTAGTAGGAATAAAACCACTTCTTAATGTGAATGTGGATAAATTCATCTAGTTAGGGTCAAGATGAATAAATCAATCCTTGGTGTGAATGTGGGTCAGTGCATGTGGATGGGGTCAATTTGACCAAATCAACAGTGCAGTCATGGAGGTAGTGGAGACAATGGAGGATAGCACTGTCATAATGGAGGTTAGTGGCCATGAGAGTAGAATCATTATTGTGTGCGGACCAGGGTGTGAGGGTTCCACAAGTATAAGAAAAGGGTGAGGGAATCCATGGAGATCATTCTAGATTATTATTACTTTCTTGTCGTTCACGACTTGAGCACACTTGAGATGTTTAGCCGAGTCTGCAGTGTTGTTTAGCATGAGGGTGTCTCCGAGCAGAGATCCCAACCTCATCCTCGGGGGACTTCGAGTTCCTACTCAGGAGAGGATTCTTTTTTTTCCATGTGATTTGATCTCATTATCCAGCATTCAGGCCAGTTGCAAACCCTCTAGTGTTGCACAGTCACTTAGTGACCTATGCAGTCCAGTAGCAGAGTTCATCAGAAGAGGATGAAATTTCGTAGCATTTCTGCTTGGAATCCATTGAAGGGATAATCCCTTCAATATCTGGGCCTGGTAGTACTTGCAGTTATTCTGTCTTTCAGTTTAGCCCATAGTTCTGCATACCCAGCAGTTATTCATTGTAAACCCTAGGAGGGTGATTTTCTGAGTTCAACCAATCCGGAAATCCTTTCTGGGTTATTCTAGGTTTTTTCCATAGAGTCCAGATTCTAAATATCAGATTTTTATGAGCATTAGAGCATCCTCATATACACAGTCCTATTCACCTGGCAACAACATTTCTATTAGGGAAGTGTAGAGGGAGAGCTCCAGCAACGCAGCAGAGAGCAGTGTTTTCGGTGGGAGAGCTTGAGGCCATTCCAAGCTGCTTTTTCCGGCTTGAGTGCTATTTATTTTTGAAGCACTGATGTATTGTTTTCAAATCCATATTAATAAAATGGCTCATTTGTTCTGTCTATTTTTATGGTGTTTGCATTTTATTTCAATGTTGCTGTAGTTTTCAGTTTATTGTGTTTTGTATTACTGTATTTTCCTATTTGGAATATTATAGCATCTCGGATTGATTATTAATGTGGGAAAGAGTTGAATAATATCATTCACACTTGGACACCAACAGGAAGTCCTCAAGACGTGCCCATCCCAATGGAAAGCTATACTCTCTACTTTGGGTGTTGTGGATCCTTCTGACGATCATATAATTGCATTTGACGTTGATAAATTAGAAAATCCTCCTCTCCCTTCATATGTTGCATTTCAAATACCAATCTCTATAATAAACACCATTGTTCATCAGTGTATCATAGACGAAGGCGCCTCCACCTATGTGATGTATTCTTATTTTTGGAAGAAACTTGGTTCATTTTACCTGTCCCCATTCACCATCACTCTCCATGCTTGGGATGGTCATGCATCACATCCCCTTGGCTTATACCACCATTTTCATATCATTGTTTCCAGAAAGACAGTTTCTATTGACATCGAAGTCATTGATTTCCCATTAGATTATAACATTCTTTTGGGTTGTAGTTAAACCTATGCCATGTCAGTTTT
Organism: Pinus albicaulis; assembly: GCA_034641835.2. Classification (NCBI taxonomy): domain Eukaryota; kingdom Viridiplantae; phylum Streptophyta; class Pinopsida; order Pinales; family Pinaceae; genus Pinus; species Pinus albicaulis. The sequence goes on from CM076576.1 coordinate 32,114,227, forward strand.
CATATCTGCAATTTTCCGTAAGATGTGATTTCCTCATAATGGAAATATCATCACCATCAATCAATTAAAATACTATGATCCTAAGTATCATACCTCACCACGTATACTATATCATCGATGACTAGAAATACATCTATCTCGTCCCTCACCAACATCTCTCATGGATTCTACAAATGTTCCACTTTTCTTGGTGTTTATTATGGTCCATTTCCTACCCTTTCTGTGCCTATCTCAGCAAGTGTTTGCATGCTTCAAGCATCAATGGCTACTCACAAGTGATATGGTACACCCATCCAGTATCCAACACCTCTACAATGTATTTTTCCCAACTCAGCCCAACCTTCAGGTATAATTCCTCAAATATCATTCCCTTATGTTGGTGTGTCTCCTAGTCCTTTCCAACCCGAAACCATTCCCTCAAGCCTTAACCATCCAGGAGAAGTTCCTCCAGGTCATTATCCTTCTGGTCATATACCATTATTAATCGCTCCCCTAGAATTTGTTTTGCCCTTGTCATGTCTACATTGAGTCTTCCTAACATCACCTTGGGGATCCCAGTTTGGTATATTTATCCTCCCACAAACACTCCCCTTGATCAACTTAAACCTTACACTTCTTTGACCCCAGTTCAATCTATTTTTCATACCCTTCCTTTGCTTTAGTTCGACAACAATCTCAATAGGAACCTAATCCTGTTGCGAAAGCATCTAGTGAGGGGGAAAAAGCCTAGAAAAAAGGGCCTAAAGATAAGGCACCCCAAACAACTCCAGCTCCTCCTAGGCCTCCTAATCATATCCCGTTGTGCACTTTTTGTTGATGTTTTTGGGCATGCTACCAATAAATTTCCTCAACTCCCCAATATCAAAAGTGTGGTCACTGATACATTTCCTTATGCTAACATTCCTAAGGTTCATGTCACCTTACCTGAGTCAGCTAAGAAGGACATATCATTACGCACGAATCACCCTTGTGCTTTGTGTGATAATTATGGCCATTACTCTCACCACTTTCCCCGTCTCAAAGATTTTCATGATACACTTGAAGTGCTCCACAAATTAGAGACCAACCATAGTGAATTCACCTCTCCTCTACCTGCAGGTTATGGTCCTATTAGCCTCCATAATGTCCCAAGGCTGAAAGGATATCAACGGAGGTAACCTCAAACCAAGATTTTAGTTTGGCAGCTAGCCCTACCAAACCAAAGAGGGTTCTCTCTATGAAAAAACACAGCCAAGGGTTTGATGGGTAAAAGAGTGGATTTTAGGCTAGATAGCTCAACTATAGGGTTTGAAATATTTTAGGGTTTTTCTGCTGGATCGAGAGTGAAAATCAGGGAACTAAGTCAAATTATCAAAGGTTTCAGCTGCAAGAGATATAGAGGAGCAAGGTAGATATGCTTTTGTGATGGCTTAGGAGTTTTTCGGTGTAGTTTAGGGTCTTAAATATCAATATATCATAATGAGCATTTGTGCCATGAATTCATTAATCAAGAAGGAAAATTACACAAAATGAGATTCCTAACAAAACAGAGCTTTAATGAAATTAATTTTGCTTAAAACTTCTTAGGAAAATCATTCAAGGTCAAATATATGGTAAGGATACAATTATATCATTCATATAAAACTATAACAAAGAGAAAACATTAATTGCAAACCCACAACACGAGAATTCCTAAATAATAGTTGCAACCGTCATTTCATTTCATGTATAAATGATGAACTACAAGCTACAATAATTTCACCCTCTGATGTCCAAACATCAAAATGATTGAAAAACACATAAATATAGACTCAAAAAAAACTTCCCGTCTCTCAAGAGTCAAATCCTTCAATGTAGGAACAGCTCACAAGATTCTCTCAACAAAACCCTAAATACTAGGGAGGTTTGAACAAACCCTCCTTTCAGAGTTTGACTGACCTGATCCTCATTAATGAGGTCCAAAATTACATCAAATTGACCATAAAATACTTATTTACATCATATTACAACAACTCAACATGATAATAAATAAATTGCATCATCATACCAAGAGTAATTGAGAAACAAATCGAAATTTGGACAAACAGGGAAAAGCACAACGCATGTCTGATAAAGTGCAACACCCAGCTTGTGAGAGATTTTTGAAGACCTTCCCATGCTCCAAATCTAGTTCTGAAAGATGATATAGAAATTTGAGTATGTCTAGTCATCATTAGACACCTAAAGCAAGCAACATGGACACTCCATGAGGGAGAAAATTTCATTTTCCCACAAATACTCCCAAAAGCACATCGCCTGGTCCAAAATAGTGGTAGAAAGTGTGTTTTGACCTCTTTTTTGGCATTTTATCTAAACCAGTTTGCTGACAAGAACCCTAGGTGGATAAGTGCAATGTATAAGTGATTATATATCCAGAAATATAGACCTTTTTTCATTTGGATGGCTGAGGAAAAAAAGAATTTCTTGAAAATGAGTTTTCCAAATTAGCCAAAAGTCACAAAAATTTGAAATTTTTAGCAAAAATAGGGCTCACAGATGGGGCTATATCTCTCTAACCATAAATATTTTTTCAAAAATGCGAGAGGTTTTCGTGCTTTGGCATGATATGAACAAAATTTTCCTCCCTTTTTCAAACTTACTTTCACATTTGGTCAGAATCCAAGTTTGAAGTTGATCGCTCAAAAATTGGAAATGTGCAACAAAATCTCTGTACCATATTGAAGGGCACTTTTAACTGCCTTATTGAGCTCCAAATCATTATCTTAAGGTACCATTGGAAATATTACGATTTCTTCTACACAATAGGGTGATCAAGCACTGCAAACACCTTCTCCAAACCCCTAAAAAATGGAGTTGAAGTCAAGTTGTCCAGAAGTGCAGAAAACCTCCTATAGCAACTATAATTTGGGAATTTCTCTCAAATCCTAAAAAATATGCATAAAATGAAGGATTTTTTTGTTCCTTGTTCAATGATGGACAAAAACCACTTTCACTTCTTCCAAATCCATCTTCCTTGCATTATAAACTACTTTTGAAGTAGAATTGTCCCTCTGTGCAATGTAAACCCTAGGTAACCCATATCTTGGAAAGGTGAAGCCATGATTTCGTGGGCTCATGCTTGCTCATCTGACCTCCACTATACCTCCTCTTCTCATTGGTTTCAGAATCCATAGTAAACCCTAGCTCAATGGGAGGGACAATTAGGGTTTAGTGTAGGGAAGAATAGGGGATTTTGGAAGTTTTTGGGAATGAAGGGAGATGAAGGGGTTAAGGACCTCCTAAATTCTTGGGAAAATTTAGGGGGGTAGGGAAAGATGTCAGGGAGTGTAAAAAGGTGGAATTTTAGGGAATAAGTGAGGGGAAGTGGTTCAAAAGGGGAAAACACGGTCCTAGCCTAGGAAAGTGTAGTCTAGGCTAGGGTTTGAGGGAAAATGGTGAAAATGAGAGATAAAAATGATGGGAAGTGATTATAAAGGTGTATGAAAGGTATTAGAGCATTAAAATTAGGTTTCTTCGCAATAATTTTTCAATGAGATTATGAAGCCAAGAAAATACAACCAAAACCCTAGAAGAGGGAATTGCTCCTTCCAAGCACAAAATGAAGTCAAAAGAGGTAAATTGAAGGCCCACTTACTTGTATATGATATACTATAACCTTCTTTTTGATGTAGAAACCACTGGAATGAATTTTTTGCCTCCTTGAAGCAAGCACAACACCTTCTGGAAAACGTACAATGCAGCAAATGCACAACAAATGCGCAGCATAACAAATGATGAGGCACTCTTGGGGAAAAAAACTATTGTTCTGAGGGTGAGAGTGATTTTTCTTGGTGGAGAGATGTTTCTTGAAGATGAAATGAGCAAATGAAAACTCTTTTTGGTCTTTCGTAGCTTTGGAAATCGATTTTCTCCTTTGGTGGTTAAGCAACCCCCACCAAGTATTTTTTACATTGTGATTTGAAACTGCAGCTTTAGAACCTTATGAAACATATTACATTATAAATAAATGAAATTACACTTTTGAAAACTTTATTGAATATTTTTCACTATTACTACTCCTTTAATGCTGAATTTGGTGGCGAAATGACTGATTTTATGATTTTGACCCTAAGACCTAATGATGAAGCTACATGGAATGAGTTGAATGATGACCATGGTGATGTGACTGAGATGGTGATGGAGATATTTCAGTAGTGACTCATCAAAATGAATGATGGCAAGACCAAAATATGGACTGAGAGGAGTAGTAAAACACCTAGAAACACTAGCCAGTGACCAAAGTTTTATTTGAAGACCTACTGAAACCATACAAATTTGACCTAAGACCCTAAAAAAACCTTGTAAGAGCATATTTGATAACTGATTGGCATGACTGATAGACACTAACATTGGCTCCAACTGGGGATGGCATCTCCTTGGAGGTGTCAAGAACACCGTAGACCAAGTAGCCTTATCCATTGGGAATGGAGTCAAAATTCAAGAGACCAAACTCAATATTGAAAACTGACTGAAAAATTGAACTAAATTTGACTGAAACAAAACTGACTACGCACTGTAACAACACTTACATAACTTATTGATGGCAGCATATCATCGAGATCTCAGGGCTTCAAATCCTAATGACAACCACCCACTTGCTGAAGACATATATACAATCATGTGAAATGATCCCTCTAGTGTAACCAATTCAGAAAATGGCTACTTACTAGAATCACGCTCACTTTTTCCTTAAGCAGGTAGATAAAACAAAAGATAGGGCACTCTGAGTGTCCACTGAAGATGTGCCCATGATCAGTAAATACAAGAAAATTCATCTCCCTTGTTAATGGCACAAAGCCTTTGTAGTGATAGATTTTTGGTGGAGAGCATCACAGGAGAGATTTTCCACAACATCAAGGTGGAAAACCTCATATTTACAGTGCTCGGGAGGCAAAAACAGTTGGGCATTTTGGTAGGATCATTCTTCGGATTTATGCAGCAGTGGATAATAAGAAAGCTTATCATCAATCATCTATTATTGAGATGGAAGGTAATATTTGTGATCAAATGACCCCATTGCACATAATTCCACTTGGCCCCCCATGCCCATGAAGCTCCCTTCGGACATTCCAAAGTTCGAAGGGAAGCAAGTGGAAGACCTTGGAAATCATGTAATGACTTGCCACCTATGGTGTTCGTTGAACAGTATTATTGATGATACTATTCGGCTAAGACTATTTCAGTGCACCTTAACTGGACCAGCCGTGAAATGGTATGTGGAGCAGCCTTCTGCTTCACATGGAACCTTTAGCGCCCTCGCTACTATGTTCCTCACATATTTCTAGTTACCCATCCACCATGATTCAGGAATGGAGTTACTTACGCATTTTAGACAAATTTCAGTCGTCCATATCTCGGACCATCTCCATGAATGGCGGTGATGTCAAAGTTTGTGTAAAGCCAAACTCGACAATCGAGTTTTACTGGACCTATTCCTGAAAACTCTCATAGCAGAGATTTCGAAGGATGTGGAAACTCAAGGACCTACTTCTGAAGAGGATGCCATTAGAAAAGCCTAGCAACTCGATTTTATGTACACTCAGTCAGGATACATCTATAAAATCTTGCCTAACGCCCCGTGCCAGCAAACTTATAAATAATTTCCAATCACATTGAACACTACAGACGGATTCATAGGGTCACTGACCCAAAATCACCTAGGAAGTAGTAATTCGTACCCCGGTTACACCTATGATCCTAACCAGGACATCCCGTAACCAGGCTACCATCAGAGTCATCATGCACCTCTACATAACATGACCAATAGGGCGTCATCGTACCATCATTAGCAAGGAGGATCATACCCTCCCACATAGGGGACACAGTATGTAGCAAGAAATGTTGATGGAAGAGATCCCCCCTAGCATTCATTTACAAACTAGGGACAGGGACCTCAATATCCCCACTCCCCAACACAAAACCCACCGATGCAAAACAACACATTGGTGAACTACATGCAACCTTCCTAGGCCCAACCGCGCTATTCACATGACTAGGATAATCCTAGTATCCTCCTAATGTGGCAAGGAAAAAACCAAAAAATAAACAAAAGGGAAATCCCGAGCAGGGGGGGTGATAACCAATAGTGCCCTCTGTGATCTCCAGGTGGGGGCAACCCCATCCAAAATCAGAACCAAAATCCAAGTAACTCCGAAGGATATAACAAGAGGGCTAATCTTCGGACCAACCACTCTTGCGCAATTTATGGTGAGTATGGCCATTACACTCATCATTTTCCCAAACTCCCCAAGTTGAAGAAGCTTCAGGGTAATCGAGGACAAGGGGGACCCACACAGCAAACAGCTGCAATGCAAGAGCCCTTACCCCACCAAGGGGTGGTTAGCACCCAACAACAACAAACACCCCCCGACGATTTCGGAAACAACAGCCACGAAATCTATCTGACGGGCGAGGAAATGTTCTTTTAAACACGAAATCGAAGTTATTATACCCTGCCAGGCACCAATTTGTCAGGGGCTAGCACGAGTGCACCTAGAGCACCGTTGAATATATCAAAAATGCCTATTAAACCTTTGCCAAAAATGGCTAAGGGACCAACAAGGCGGGCAGGACACCACTCCAAAGCGGCCCATAATTATAGCATCGTGGACGATTTAGCTCAATCTCTCGCTGGCATGTCGGCTTTGGAAGTCCTGCAATCTTTCCCAAAGAAAAGGAAAGCCTTACTTTCCGCGTTAAGCACAATCGACCCTGCCAATTCACGCCTAATGGATTTTGACTTAGATAAAGCCACCCCTAAGCTTCCTTCTTTGGTCGCCTTCCAGATACCGGTTTCAGTCCAGAACATAATTATCCACCGATGTATCATAGACAAGGGTGTATCCACATGCATCATGTCCAAGAGTGTTTGACAGAAGTTAGGATCTCCCAAACTGAAGCCATTGGACATCATGCTCAGAACATACGACAGGCGCCCTTCTGCTCCCATCGGTCTCTATCCAAATGTCTCGGTATGCTTAGCTGGAAAGACGGTTCACATAGACATTGAGGTCTTGGATGCTCAGCTAGATTAGAATATACTCCTTGGGTAGAGTTATATGTACGCCATGTCTTCCATAGCATCCTCCGTCTTCCAGATCATGATTTTCACCCACGAGGACTGCATCATCACCATCGACCAATTGAAGTACCGTGACAAGTGACCCCTAACGAACGTTGATGTCGTTCTACCCTATGTGGACACATCTGCTGAAATGCTCACACGATACCAAGAATATGGCCCTCGCCAATTCAAACTGTTGTCTATCCTCGGATCATTCCTAGGATGTCCCCCTATCATACCAGAATCATTCATTGATATCAGAGGGGCTTCGGTGTGCATGATTTCTACATCAAGCACTGAAGCCATCCAGGAGATAGAGACTAGTATTAATGACATCGAGGCCTCTAGAACCGTGACCTCTCTATCCTACGCCATCTCCCAAACTCCTTTTCTATACCCTCCACCTGGTTTTGTATCACAACAAGTTTTGGCAACCGTAGTGTTTCCAAACATATATTTCGCAATACCAGTTTGGGACTTGGTCCCACTTGCCACGTTGGGAAGCACGGGCATCACCTCTACAGGATTAACCCCCCTCACTCCTGAAGAGGCCCCACCTGTTAAGGAAACCACCAGAACCATACCATTTAAGGAATCTCTCGTCACAAACCTGGTTATAGTGACCAAGAAAACCCATAAAAAAGGGAAAAATATAGAAAACACCATCATACCAAGCGAATTACAACCTGGTGCAGTGTGTGACATAGTAGGCCACCCTACCCATATCTTCCTAGAGCTGGATGAATTAAAACCGCTCCTAAGATCCGAAAGAAATATCACGACAACAAGTTCCCGTAAAAAGGAACCAGCCACCAAAAACAAGGCAAATCATTGCGTACCAACCATGCATGCGCTATCTGTAACAATTATGGGCAATACACTCATCATTGTCCAAAAATACCGCGATATAGGAATGCCTTACATGCTCTAGAACAATCATATCAAGAGGATCCCTCCATACAATCAAATGGAGAAGAACCTCAGGTCATATTGTACATGCAGGAGGCACGACAATCACCAGAACGCCTCCCATTCATCTTCCCTCCTCCCATCCTATGATGTGCACTCTGCGATGAACGTGACCATTTCATCGACAACTGTGCAGCCTTAGAGTTGTTCCAAAGATGGTATCTGATTGACCATGTGTACTATGTTGGCCTACGAGCAACCCAATTTTCATGTCAGATATGTTCTGGAAATCACCTATTACAGGAGTGCCATTACATCCTTTGATTTTTATTAGCACTAACCACTCTTCGCACGATCAAAGTTAGCCTCTCCCTAGAATATGGCTCAAACACAGAATCCATGGACAGCTCGACAATGCAAGAGGATGTGACAAGTAGGTCCATTTTCTTCCTGTCAGCGGAAAAGCAGCTGATCAGGGCACCCCACCAGCCCTCCACGGAGAAGACCAACCTATGCGTTGTGTAACACATGTAACCATTTGGTTGTCAAATGCCCAGACCTAGAATCGCTCTGCAAATGGTTCCCAATCACGTTACCAATCAAGTAGGAAGGGAATACCCAAGAAAGACATTCATGTATGGTATGTCAAGGAAACCATCATGCTCAGCACTGTACTTATACTCCTCGAGTGCGCCCACTAATTGACATCATTCGTTCATTAGAAATGCAGTGTCGAGATATCAACAGTCTAGAGCTTAGAGAACCTAATGTAAGGCAGATTTCTCTCAGGAAACCTACCCCATTTCAATACCAAAACATTGGGCGAGTAAAAAAGATGCATCGACCTAACAGGGCCCACGTCTAGTTTAGGGCAGCATGTGGGCTATGCGACATAATCAGCCACCAAGTCAATTAGTGTAAAGAATTGAAACAGCTCACAAACAGCTTTCACATGGTCTCCTCCCTCCCTCATAAAAATCTCTCTAACCAAGAGAAGATCACGCATTGCTATTGCCGGATCTGCTCACATTTCCACCATATAATGAAATTTGAGCACCTCCTAAATCTTCGAGCGACAAAAGAAGCATTAAGTCTACACTCCCCAAGAGAGCCAGACCTATCAAAACCAAAAACTTGGAGATGGCAGCAGCAAAATCTTTCCCCTTCACCTAATCCATTCCAAGCGTCCACTTCAGAAACGAAGAGTAGTGTTGGTTCTCACCATTAGGGGAATTTTGAGGTCTAAAATGGGCCTCTTAAGGAAATACTAAAATAATAGCTAAACCAATAAAATAATATTTATGAATTTGTAATTCACTCTTTGCACCATTATCCATGTAACCATAGTTAAATTCAATTCAAAAGTTGTGCCAAAATAAAATTAATAAAAAAAATCTATTGATGTGACTATTAATAAGAATGAGTTTTTCAAGAAAAAGTCATTATAATTAAACAACTAATGCATTTGTCCTTTGTACTTATATAACTTAAATTAAAATATAAATACAAATTCATAAATTCTTAATTATATAATATGCTATAAATTAAAATTTATATTATTTAAATTGTATAATAACATGCAATTAATATACTATATAAAAATAATATAATATATGTAATATATTATTTTATGTATGAATTTTATATTACATATTAAATTGATTTGATTTAGAACATAAGAAGAAATAATATATAATATAAAAAGGATTATAATATATATTTTATAACATTTAGATTATTTTTCATAATATTATATAAAATAATATATAATATTAATATAATTATAATGAAATGAATTGATTTGTATTTAAGATTAAAGAAAAAAAGTATTGAAATAGATTTGAAGTATAATATAAGATTTATATATATTGAAATTTAGATTTTTTTTTTTTTTTTTGTCCCAAACTGTGTTGAACCTAATATAACTTTTTTCAACATACAAAACTAATATACAATTTTTCATCATACGAAAACTAAAATGCTATTTTTCCTTAATTTTAATTTTTTGTATTAATATTATTATAATATTATTTATAGATTTGATTTATCCTAAAACTACAAGGTTACATTTTTATTTATTTTTATTTCATATGTATAATATATATGTATAGATATTAACTTATAATTAATTTGAAACTGTAATATAAAATAAAATGAGATGAATATATAATTTAAAAATAAATATGTGAAAATATGCAAATATAATAGTTATTGAAAAGTGTTTAAAGACATAAAGATTGTGTAGGGATATGCATTGTTTCTTTCAAAAAATATGAAATGACAATAATAATATTTTATTCAAAAAGTGTGAAATGACATTTATTGTGAGTAGTTTACTTTATGATTTTAAAAGCAATTAAAGCATTACCATGGTTAACCACGAGTTTTCATCCACCATTGAAAATGTGACAAGTACCTTTAACTCAAACAATGCCACCTCAGCCATTATGGATGATGTCATCCCCTAAAATGTGATTAGTTCTCATAAAGTGAATTTTGATTGTACATTTTCCTTAGGAGACCCATTTTAGACCTCAAAATTCCCCTAATGCACCATCTACTCCATAGGCACAGTGGTACTGTGCACCATTTTCACCAGCCATAACCATGAAGCAGAGGCATGCCCATTAATGGAAACATTCAGGCACCTCTTCACCAGGCACAACTTCCAAATCTCAGAAAGTGCGCATTCTCTTAGTACGCCTTATGAGGAACCTATACTTGCTCTCACGCAAGCTGCCACAATAGAAATTCCTCCCCCACCAAACGCCGACAACACGCTACATCATATACGATTCATATCATCGTGTATCAGAGCCATGACTTAGGTTGTTTTCTCATCAGTCATAGGTGTCGATTTAGCTGCAACTACAAGAGTAGTTGTACCAACGACAGTGCAAACCCAATCTATCTACACCTTATCGACTGCATTTGGTTCAACCACATCGACGATGGAATCTTATTCATGTATGTCAACCAGCTTCGTTAGGATTGAACCACTTCCTCATGGCCTTGCACAAACCCAATCCCCCTTAGGATCCTTATTTCACTCAGATGAGGATATTCTTGAGGCCATGATGAAACCAGATCATCCGTGGGATGTGATGCATCACCGCTCATTTTTTCTTCCTGAAAAAACGTTCAACCTAACAAAACAAGAAACCAAGAGATTTATGCAATCGAATCAAAAGATTTCCTTCCATTGGGGAAAGTTGATTGATTCAAAAATCCCATTCTGGCGCCCAACGTGTTCGAAGAAGGGAACATGTCAAACATTTATCCTACCATCAAGGTGAATATCTCTCGAAATCCTGAGAAAGTCAAGGAAATTTCACTGGGGGCAGCATGTTACCTAGATGAGATAACCTCTTACACCCATTTATTGTAAGAGTATCAAGATATCTTCACATGGGACTACTCGGAAATGCCAGGGCTTAGTCCCACTATTGTAGAGCACCATATTGACACTTGGCCTGACGTACCACCAGTACGCCAGAAACAGCGTCAACTGCACCCATCCAAGGTAGAATCAATTAAACGAGAAATCGATAAGCTTCAAAAAGTTGGGTTCATCTACCCCATTGCTTACACATCATGGGTTTCCAACCCTGTTCCCGTCATGAAAAAACAGGGCACTATACGCGTTTGTACAGATTTCGCAATTTGAACAAAGCTTGTCCAAAGGAAAATTACCCTACCCCATTTATCGATCGTCATCGATGCTTGCGCAGGACACGAGGCCCTCTCCTTCATGGATGGTTTCTCTGGGTATAATCAAATCCAGATACGTCACATCGACCGGTACAAGACCGCGTTCACCACCCCATGGGGCACGTTCGCATACCAGGTGATGCCATTTGGCTTTAAAAATGTTGGAGCCACTTTCCAGTGGGCCATCAATTATATCTTTCATGACTTAGCACACCTTATCCTTGCCTACTCTCTGACAGACGCGGAATCTGCACGCAAAAATCTCCCACAGGTGCGAAATCTGCGCGGAAATCCTCAGTTTCGTGTAGATATTTCATATTTGTGCCTTGATCGCCCGCGCGGTCAAGGCAAAAAATGGCTAGGGTTCCGTACAAACCCAATTTTTATGGACACCTGCCCAGTAGCACTAAAAAAATTAAAATACGGGACGTTCAGGGGCCTACATGACCCTAGCGGCATGAATCTCGGGTGCACAAGCTGACTGCAACGATAAGAAAGGCTCAACAGCAAGCTCTGACCTCTCAAACCCTCAAACATTCAAATGACACAAATGATTTGAAATGAGCCATATTGGCCTATATGTCGCCCTTTTCAATTTTTTTGGAGGACCATAACGAGAGCTCAGAGAACCCAATTACAGAACCAAAAGAAACACAGTGATCAACACCTTATAATGCCCAAAGGAGCCTCCACACATTCACGTCTCCGAAAAAATATTTTTTTCAGTTCCAACAGGTATGCCCTCTCTTATCCTCTTTTCATTCAGCACATTTGGTCAATATATTTGAATGAAAAAGATGATTTCACTTGGGGTATTTGTTGCAGGTATTATAGAGTAGGAAAACCACCTATTGCCCCATGCACTAAAGGTTCCAGAGAAGGTATCATTCTACCCTCGGCATGATATAATCCCAGAGAAAATTTGCATATCCTGACATCATTTATCCATAAGAAATCAACCATAGGTTCCAAACACCCGACCATGTTTATGATATCCCCACCTTTCACATGATAAACATCCTCGTTGGTCGGTAGAGCCTCCCCCTCCATTGCGTCCATCACTCAAAGTAGACCATGCATCAAAAAATATGACGCCATGACCATATCATGTAATATTCCAAATTTGGAACAGCTCAACAAGCCTGCTGAAATAACGCACTTCTGAGAATATTGTGCATAGAAATGAGTTTTCAGCTCCTGGATCCCTTAGATCAGTTCATCTAAGATCTAAATCCAAAAGGAGAGCAAAAACAAATTAGACTAGGGGAGTTAAACAGATCTCCCACAAACTAGTCTAGCTGAAAACCACCCAAAGAGAGAGGCTGCAGCTCTATGCAAAGGACTGCTTCAGAAATAACGCAGATCCACTGAAGCACATTAGGAGGCTGATATGAAGGTTCAGAAATCATATATATAACAGCAAATCATATTTTCTTTACATCCCATACAGTATACAAGAGAAAGAATGAGATTATACAGCAAAAATCCTCAGAAATGAGGTGCTACAACCATAAGAAAAGACTACATAACCATGACAGCGTTATTTTTAGTGGTTGAAGTAGCAGTTTATTAATATTCAGATCTAGATCAGATCTGTACATAAAAATTTATATCTAATACAAATCTGTGTACAAGAAATGATGATCTATATATTCCCCTTGGGGTTTTGTGCAAAACATGAAGCACAGAGAGTAGATCTGAGATCTAAGCTTGCAGATCTATAGAATGATTCAGAAATTTCTGAATAATACAATGGTACAGAAAATCAGATATGAAACTAACATGATTGGATGGCCAATCCATGGATCACCACAGTGAGAGGAAGAATCCCAACACCAAAGATCTCTCCTCCAAAATGTAGACAAAACACCCTGTAGATGTAGATCTGAAAATAACGTTATCTAGGGAGAGAAACAATGTTGTAGCCTCTGAGAATGATTTTTCCTAATGCCAAGATGTAGATCTGAAACACAATCAGCTAATGAACTCTTCCAGGAGGTTAAAAGACACACTCACTGAGAAGAGCCACTAGTATAGGCTAGATCTGAATAGATCTAGTGTCTTCCACTGTTGCAACTCACAAGGATAGTTCAACCCTCAATAGGAGCAGCGTTGTAGGTGTAAGGTGAGCTTGGCCTAAAAGCCTGATGTGTAAAATATAGCACAAGTCTCCTCCAAGAGCTGCTCAAGGAAGGAGGTGGGATTCCTGAACAGGAAGTCCCAACAAGGAATGTCTAAGCGGAAAATACCTTCAGAAAATGATACTCTTCAACAACCCTTTCTTGCTTCCCTCCTCTTGCTTTTATAAGATAGGAGTCTTTCCAAACCCTAAACCACCTTGAATCACTTAACCCTTTTCACATGAGGTCCTCCTTCTAGAATTTCGTTGTCCCTCAAAGAGGTTCAATGCATCTAGATTGCACTGTTGACTTGGTCAAAGATGACCCAATCTTGTGATTTATACCCATTCACACCTGCGGGAGTTTATTTAAATAGCCCAGATATGTCTCTGTTCACATAGGAATTGATTTATTCTTGGTTTTCAGGAGTTTTACATGTCCTCCTTTACAATTTATTCATCAATCATGAAATGCAAAAATAAACAAGGAAAAATTAATATTCCAATTAGCTGCAGCTAATTTAGGAATATTACATATCACCTCAGTCCTAGAAGTACTTCATGATCATCCATCCACCATGCATCAAATCAAGTCTTACCATATTAAAATAAAACCCCTTTCCCAGACTACCATTTTCGCAAGAAGATCGAACACACACCACTGCGCCTCACATTTTTCCTACCATCCCCCCATCATCATAGCCCATCTATGATATTTTATGTCTGCTTCATCATCCCCACATTGAGACCAACAAATGGGGCCCCTACACTTAGCAAAAACACCTTCCTCACATCATCAGTGAGCGATCATTTTTATGTTTTTGGGGCACCTGTCTCCGTGTTTTGTACAATCCAAACCCATTTTTTATTCTTTTGGCAAGTGTACCAAAAAAATTTTAGGAGAACATCCCCCACTCATCCATCCATTTTTCTCCCATGGCAGTAGTCCCTAATCACCCTTGTTCAGAGCATCACACCTTTCACACAAAGCCACCACGACATTCATAACCAACATATACCCACCCTAGACGTCCTACCAACTCCAGGGCTTTCCTCATCAGAAATAGTTATGATTGCCGCTAAACTGATTTTTTCATGCTCTAACCTTGGGACATTAAACTGCCATCATAAGTGTTCAACCAGTTCTCGCCATCATGCCTATGTTAAAACTATCATATCAGAGACCCTGCTCCCTTGCATCAGTAGCTCTCTCGTTCGATTGAGGATTCCTTTTTTTTTACTTCAACAGCCATTCTCCAAAAGGGAAGCAGTACCTTGGATGGCTCCTCATCTCAATAGGGGCCTCCTCGGATGGCACTGTGGGAATCATCATTACCCATAGATTTCATCGATCCTCCTGACATTCGACTACAACACAAGCTTTCATGTCAAGATGGTATCGTACTTCACAACCATTGCACTTTGTCCAAATTTGTCGAAGACCCGTGCCATTATAAGCATCTCTTTCAGCAATCCTTACACGGGAAGGTCCCAATCATAAACCCATGCATACAATGAGAATTTATATGCCATACCAATATTATGCAAGTGGGCACTGCTTTCAACCTATTGTCAAAGGAAAACGCCCCTAAGGGCGTCATCAATCATCGTCATCAACCAAATCAGAAGATCACTACCATATCAGTGACACGGACAGAACCTTTATCTGTCCGATAGGATTTTTAACTAACCAAAGCATCACGAGCATGGGACATGCCCGCCTCAAATAAATAGTGTATTTATTGTATCATACTATCTCTTGCAGGTTTACAATAGAACATGGTCCCTCTTTTACCCATGGTAAGGAGGTCTCCAACCTTCAGCTGCATGCAGGTCTCTCTCTCTCTACACTGGTTACACAAAACAGAAACTATAATGTATTCGGCTATACAGTTCTTCCTAGACCTCACACATTAGGGGGAAACTATTATCACTGGAAAATCAGACAAGCAAAATACATCATGAAATGTCAAGAAGAAGGATTTACAACGCTGAGAAACATTAGATAATATGGAAAATTTAAAAATCTCTAAGGTCAAGAGGCAAAATTATCAAATTGTGCACCAAAGACACAAGCAAAGTGCACTCCACGCGCATTTTTATTCGATAGTCATGCTGGTATGCATAGATTTCCCTCGAAAATCCGCGTGGTCCTGAGCATGGTGGAAGGTCACCATCCGTGATCACTTGACACACTTTAGGAGAAGATTCTCCACTTGAGGCCACCCAAGGACTGCCACCTAGAGCCACCTTGAGACCTCAAGTGATCACACAATGGAATCAACACCCACTCTTGGGTCACTATCCACAAGTGTACCAAGAGTGGGAAGAAGGATTTGAATTTTCCTATAAAATGCCACCATGAGAAGAACAAAAGGAGAACACATTGTTATGTTGGCCAAATTTCCCATGAGAAAACCATCAGTGTGTTGTCCAAAGAAACAATAGAGTTAGAGGATTCAGTTCTTGGCCACCCAACACCTCAAATCCCTTAGGAGAAGAGAGAGGCCTGGAGAACCAGCTCAAGGGTAAATCCCTCCTTGAATTGGGTATTAGAGCTCCATAGCTCTAAGGATCCACTGCAAGTGTGTAACGTTCTACCGCTTCTTTACTAATAGCGGCTAATAAGAAGGGATTAGTTCTCCGTTCGGATTATTAGCTCGTTTGACTCAATTGAGCTTGTGTTTATGTTTTGTTGTTCTTTTATTTTCTCTTCTTGTTTGTAGCATACTATGTTCCATAAACTAGTTTTTTTTATATGCTAATATGTTTCCACTAACCAGCTAACAACTCTTTCTGCCTGTGACCATTTCTTGTAGGTTGCAACCATTCCTACCAAGCACCGGTGTTTTAGTACACTCGTGCACTAAACACACCATAACAGTTGTCATAGTGTGTGACTGAAATTAGTTGCTATTGACTAATTATTGTTGTTGTAATTCAAGCATTAACACAAGAACCTATGTGTGAATATGTTTTTTGAGTGAATAATATTTTCATTTACAATTGTTTTCTTTCTTAAGTCTGTAATTCTCTATTCTATAACATTATTTAAAGAGCAAGATGACTTTGAACAAGGAATTTTAATTTTTGTAAGAAACTATTTATTTATGAACAATTGTGATAGTGTATAATTCAAATTAGTTGTTATTGACTAAGTGCATTTGTTCTAATTGAAGCATTAAAACAAAAACTTGTGTGTGAATGCTATATTTGACTGAATTGTATTTTCATTTATAGTTTTCTTCTTTCTTCATATTAAATGATTAATGTGAACTTAGATCAAATTCACTAATTTTGGTATCATGTTTGTATCTCATGATTTTCATGCATATGCTATGTTTCTTTTTCCACACTTTTAGGTGCATATACTCTACAATAAAATGTGTAACTAGTCCATTGTGGAAAAATTATAACATAGATTTCTTTCTTGTTGCTAATGACTTATTACTTTTGTTCTAATTGAAGCATTAAGACAAGAAATTATGTGTGAATTTTGTATTTGAGTGAATTATATATTCATTTATAGTTGTTTTCTTTAATCCATTAAACAAATAGATTTGCAACATTCTTCCGGCTAAATGATTAATGTGAACTTCGATCAAATTCACTACTTTTGACTTCATGTTTGTGTTGCATTATTTTCATGCATATGTTACGTTTCTTTTTCCATGCTTTTAGGTGCATATACTCTACAACAAAATTTGTAACTAGTCCACTTATATCTCTATTCTTACATACTTTCCTCCACACACATTCATCTTTGCACATTTTGCTTACACACTTTCAAGTGTTGCTTTTGTATGTAAAAAACAAGTGTTGCATTTAGCTTAGTTTTTTTATGAGTAATTTAAATGTGCGGAAGTAACACTTGATGTAAATGTAAATCTTGGTTTATGATGAGTAATTTTGAATTGATGTCTTAAATAAATTTACAAAAATTGTACTAATTATTTGTGGTTATATGTGACATTTCTTTAAAAAAAAGAAAAATAGTGAATTATTATTAAATTACTTTATGATAGGTTACAAAGTTTGATTGGACTAATTATCTATGGTTGGATTTGACATTTTGAAACAAATTAAAAATAAAATGAAATATAACTTTAATATATTACACAATGCTTAAATATTGACCATGCACAAATCAAATAACTAGTAGAAATTAGAGTTTCGAACAGAGCTCAGTAGTTATCATAATGAGTCATTGATAACTTTATTATATAAACTGATATAAAACATTGGGCATACCATTGACCAGTAAGCTTAGACATGGACGTGAGCCACGGATTTCATTTAACATCGAATTATATTCAACAAAAACTACTGTGGAAGGTTGCTATTTAATGTAAATATTGAACCACAAATGAAAGCGGTTTGATTATATGTAGTCAGCAAGGTAATAAGATCATGCAATATGCAAATAATTACAAAAAGGACAAGATCATGAAAAATATGTGGATGACAATCTACTAAACAGTAGTTACATTAATACAAATAATACAAAATAAGTAACCTTATAACCCTTAAATTTAAAAGGTTGAATTGTGTATACTAACTTAAAAGGTAGGGACTAGATGCTTTGGAGCTATTTCCCTTGTGAATTAAGTTTATTATTTTTTTATGTTTGTTAAGTATATGTTATGAAATATCATAGTTAGAAATGTGAATCATTATTATATAAATTTATTTTAATGTGATATGCATATTATGACTTTATTTTGCAAAAAAGTGTTTGTAATTTTATTTTAAAACAAAATTATAGTAGAATAAATTGAATTGAAGTCGATAACGTGACTCAATTGGCGATTGTCTTCATAATGAAGAGTTATGTTACATAAGATTAATGAATCAATTTATTATTAGGTTGGTAACTTTTTTGGAGCATTGTATACTCTCATTGAGGTATTCGACATTTCAGGGGAACACTTCACCCATCTTCACAGACAAAAAGCAAGATAGGTGAGATGTTCACCCAAAACATCGAATATTTCAACAAAAGCACACCATACTCTAGAAAAAATTGTCAACATCATAATTTTTAACTATGAAAATCTAAATGTTAAAATTCTATTTATTAGTTTTATTAATTTTTAAATTGATCCATTATTATATTTTATTAATATTTAATTTTATTTAATATATTATTTAACAATTATTGCAGTGTCTCGGCCCTACTAAAGGATAAACCTCTTTCCATACAATGAAAAACAACTTTAAATTACTTTAAATTGTGATATGCAATAATATAATTATTACTAAGCTATATTTTAAATAAAGCATAACTTCACTTTATTTTATTTTTTAATTATAAATATTGATATTGCTCATTATATATATTTATTTTTATATGATTATGATAGTTTAGTTTATTTATTGTTATTTAAATTTATCATTATCTTCTTGCTCTATATAATATACTTTATATTTTATTATTAATATGTATATTAATATTATTTCATTTATAATAAATTAATTCTATTTCATTATTTCGTTGTATAGTATTAATAGATAAAGAATATTACCCTTACATAATAATGCATAAAAATGTTTATAATAATAATGCAGATCAATATTATATTAATGTTATAATAATTACGCATTTCCTTTTCCAACCGACAAGACTTTTCTCTTTCTTATATATATAATATTTTAATTATTTAATTGTATAGATTCACATAATATTATTTACTATGAATATATGAAATTTGTCAATGTATTATAATGATTTTATAGATGAATCTATCAAATTTATCTTTAAGTGGTATTGAGAAGTTTTTCCATTGAATGGTTTTTTTGGGTTAATATGTCACCATATTTATTTAGTTGTAGTTTTTCCCCAACCAAACAAAATTTAAATTTTTTAATGAAATATATATATATAATTTTATGTATTTCGAAAATGGTAATTAAGGTAAATTTGAGTTTCTTTTCATAAATTATAATATATAAGAAAATATTTAAATATTTTTAAAATAGTAATTGGAGTAAATTAGTTAGTTGTAATTTTGAAAAACTTAATAATGGGGATATCAAGTGAGGTTTAATAATGTCTATAAAGAAAATTGTTTCGGACTTGATGATGTGTTTAGAATTGAAAGCGTTCAACCACTCAAGGTAACTCATTTGACTTAAGAAAATTTTGAGTTAATTAAAATATATGATAATGATGATGGGGATTAATGTTTACTCAGACTTATATGGTTTATGGGACCTTACAAAGGTAAGAAATTAGTTAGAATTATTTAACATTTTATTTTTATGCTTAAAAAGAAGTGAGAGAAGGGCTCCCAAATCACCACAGTTTTGCTTAGTCAAAAGGTCAAGAAGGTTGGTTGTGTGACATATATTTTGAAAATGATATTACATTAATAACGAAGAAATAAAACTAAGAAACTAAGATCTTAATTTATAGCTACTATTTATATTTTATATATATTTCACATCTATATATAAATATTCGTATTTCTAATTATATATGTTGATTAATTAAATTTTTAAGTGTTTATATGCCTATTTTAGAATAGAACTTCTAGAATTTTAATTTAATCATCAACAATTATTAGGTCATTGATAGGGATTTAACTCCATAGAATATTCTAGAATATGTTTAGTAATAGTCACAAATGAAAGGTTGAGATTTATTTTTAAAGTAGTTATGTATTTTTTTTCCTTTTAATTAAATTGATTATTTTTTTTGTGTAAGGGTTTGACTTTGATTACTTCATAAAAATATTACATATGAATTGTATTTGTGAGCTATATTTGTGCTATCAGTCTTCCTGAGAAAACCTAACCAATAGCATAGATATAATATCTTGGTGTTACATTGTCTACTTCGAAAAAATGCATTTGACATACTTACAAAATTGGAAAGACAATGATAGTTATATGTTTGTCTACAGGCAGGCACGCCTGGAGTTAAAAAAAAAATGAGGAAAATCAAAGTGATAATTGTCATCCGACAACGACATTCAGAATTTGAGTGAAACATAGGGCACTAAACATGCGGGATGGAGATGGACTTGGCCCATGAGGGCCAAAAGCACTAAGTACTTGATGTTGATGTCGTGGCGCCTAAACACGTGCTAAACACAAACCCTAATTGAAGTGGATATTTGCTTTCTTCCTGAACTCGGACCCTAACTTGAACCTCGATCATCATTGAGCCTTGTCCACTGTGGACACCTTATCATGCGGCCTTGAAGGGAGTCGAAGCCAATTGAGTGCTCAGTCAAATTGGCGTAGAGCTGAGGTCACATAATTGATCATATGCATGTTGAATGGCATATTCATTGAGTCCAATTGAGACCCTACAAGCTCAATTGAGATTGTCCCGAGGTAGATTTCCATCCCGGGTGAAAGATTGAGTGAAATTGAGACCAATTGAGGTGAATTGAGACCAATTGATGCTTCCAATAGCCATTCATCCATCTCAAATTCAAACAAGTAAAGAATCATTTGTTATGTGTTGATTTTTGGTACCATTGGATGTGCTCTAAGTCTCAAATTTTGTGGAGAGGATTAGACACATGTATTCCAAATAACCCCGAAATTGTTTTGTGAAATTCCACCTAGAAATAGTTTTATTTGATAAATTAATTATTTTTAATGAGGATCCTAAGTCTAACTTAGGAAATTAAAAATACTAATAAGTATTAATATAAACTGTGGGTGTAACTTCTAGAAAAAGAAGATCAATTAAAAATGAATTCTTAGTCATTGATTGGAGATCTAATCTTTATTGTTGAAGTCTCAACGAGAATACTATAAAGGAAGGTTTGAGATTCATTTGGAAAACACACCAAAGAAGATATTCAGTTGCCCAAGAAAATCGATTTTCTCAGTGGCTAAAGTTGGGCAAGAGAAATCAATTCATAGGGAGAGTTGCATGTGGAGAAGACAGAGAGGGTTTCAACATCAGTCAAGAGTGCAAAGGCAGGTGACATATTTCCAAGAACGGATAGCATAGAAGCAGTAAAGGGAAAACGCAGAGCAGCGATGAAAAATTGCATAGTCCTCACGCAGATATTACATAGTGGTGATGCAAGAGGGACAACAAGGCCTCTCAGAGATCAGATTTTTGTCAGAAATTTGTGAGAAAAATTCTCCAGTGTTATCACATAGATTCCCTTCATTACTGTTGATTTTTATTTGTACAAGAAACTTTTGCTAAAGAATAATAAAGAAACCCTCATCTAATGCACTGACTTTCCTGCATTCGGTTTTTCCAGGGACAATTGTCCAAAAATAATTATGTCAATCTTGTGCTAGTATTTATTTATATTTTTCATAGGATTTTATTTGTGAAGGCTGCAGTAGAATTTATTTTGATATTTACTGAAGTAAATTTTGTAAATAACGTATTGTTGAATAATAAGTAGGACAAATAATATCACATAATGTAGTAGGATTTTGTTTTATAAATTTTCACATGGTTTCAAAGCTTGATTGGGAAAGAGCACAAAAGAATGTTGAGAATGAAACAAGATGATGGAGCTTAGTGAAAAGAAGTCGCCTTCACTAAGTGGGCTTGCAGGCTATTTTTGGCGCAAAGGCTATTTTTAGACTATGTCTATTTTTAGACATATGGATCATGGTCTATGAGTTGCAGGATGCTATTTGTGGATGGTTGGTCAAGTTGGTAAAAATAGATGGACCTCTATTTTTAGACATACTGGGCGGAGTCTATTTTCAGACTGCCAGTCTAAAAATAGATCTAATAAATATTATTAGCTCTTAATAATATTTGGACTATAAACATTATCTTATCCCTTGGAGCACTCCCGCTCGAGCTACCGATGTGGCACATGCGGTACCGAGCGTAAGGAATTACGCTATTCTAGGGGTTAGTTGAGCTATTGCATGGTTGACTTCAGTTAGAACTCATGTGGCAGAGTTTGGTGGAGTTGATGAGACAGTTGTTGGAGTTGTGTTCGGTTTAACTTAGTTGAACTAGTTGTATTTAGTCTAACTGATAAATACACTAGTGATGAGTGGTGTGAAGGAATTATTAATTAATTCACTAATTATTAACTCATAAATCAACTGCAGTGCATGAACAGTTCAGTGGAGACCAGTGTTAGAGGTGGGTGAAAGGGTGAGTCTACTATCAGTTGTGACTATAGCTGTGCATGATATTTGCACACACATTGATTGAGATTGCCAATGAGGATTGCGCAGTACAAGCCAGTAGGATTCAAACTTGGATCTCATCATTATTCATCTTGGATTGCGTAGTAGAGGCAGGCTAACAGGTGGAGGAGATTTGAACTTGTGACTTGTTCATATCTGAGCTAGTTAGTGTGTAACAATTGGAGATAGTGTTGAGAGCTTGTGAGGAGATTGTGCTATGTATTGTTACATGTTCTCTATCATTATAATATACAGATAGTTGGGGGTTTTTAGCTGTAAGCTGTCCCCATTACATATTGTGTTATATGTGTGCTTGATTATGTTTTAATGTGCGCATGCGACTGCTTCTAATTCCACAAATTGATGATCAATGGTAGAAGAGATTATGTATTATGCATGAAGCTCAAATAGTGTGTAATCAGGATAATCTCAGTGAATAAGTGATCTATTATTCAAATTTCTACAAAGAATCTGCGTTGAAGGGAAGTCATGGTGCTGCAATGACAGCAAATCAAACTCCAGAGGGATTATGCAATTTTCTGCAGAGGCTGCCAAAGAAATGAAATAGCACGATGGAAGATCATGACATATCAGATTTATCTTCCAGATTGGAATAAGAATTCACTTGTTTATCGACTTCTGCATCAGCCAATGATTGGTAGATTGATAGTGGGGTTTTATCTCATATGACTGGAGTTCGAGAATATTTCTTGAGCTATCAAGAAGAACAGATGAACTTCTAGATTACTGTGGGAAACCAAATGAAGTGTACCCCAGTAGGAAGAGGGACCATATCATTTCAGACAGAAGCAGGAGAAAACCTCCAAGCCACAAATGTGTTGCATGTGCTAGGATTGGGAATGAATTTAATTTTAGTGTCCCAGTTGCAGGACAAGGGATATGATGTGTACTTCATTGGAAGGAAATTATACATCAAACATCCAAGCTGGAATAAAAAGGCTCAAATTGGAACTCGAAGCAACATACTATATAGGGTTCAACTCAAGTCTCCAATAGCACTAGTAGGTAGCGATCTCAATGGAGAAAAGGACCTGAATGAGCTATGGCACAGGAGAGTGGGGAATCTACACTATGGAGCTCTGAGAATACTCATAGAAACTATTACGAGATTTCCAATCTTAAGTACCAATCACGATAGCCCCAAGGGATAGCTCAACTGGTCTGAGCCAGACGTGGGTCCTCCCCGTAATCAAGGAGGTCACGGGTTCGATTTCGAATTTGAGTCCTTCGGGGTCAGGCGCCGTAAAATAGCGCCGACGGTTTATCGTGAGTACCATCCAGATATTCTGGGGAAGTGCGCTCGAGTTCTCCGCGAGTTTATTCCTCGGAAAAAAAAAGTACCAATCACGATAAGATATGCAAAGGATGTGTACTTGGGAAGTACGCTAAAGCAGCATATTCTAGGAGCAACAATAGGGCTCCAAGTCTATTAGGGCTAATACACTCAAATATATGTGGTATAATGTCTACCAGAGCTCTTAGTGGTGGTGAGTATTTCATCCTTTATTGATGAACACTCTAGGAAAACTTGGATATACTTCTTAAAGACCAAGGATGATGTCTTTGATTGGTTCGGAGAATTCAAAGCTCTGGTTGAAACCCTGACAGGGAAGAAGATAAAAGTATTGTGCTCAGATAATGGTGGAGAGTACACTGACAAGGACTTCACAGAATTTTGCGCAAAGGAGGGCATCAAAAGAGAATGGAAATCTCCATATAACTCAGAGTAGAATGGAGCTACAGAGCAGAAGAACAGGACTATTGTTGGGGCAGCAAAAGCAATGTTGTATGACCAGGATCTCCCTAGATTCTTATGGGCAAAAGAATGAAACGCAACTATTTATATCTTGAATAGGACTCCTCATAGAGCATTGGGCAAGAGAACACCCGATAGTATCTTCACAAGGAAGAAGCTGGAAGTGAGTCATTTCAAGATATTTGGAAGTGTGGCATATTGTCACATTCTAGATGAGAAGCAGAGAAAATTAGATCATACTGCAGAAAAGGGGTATCTCGTAGGATACAACAAGACCTCAAAGGCATACAAAGTATACATTTCAGGCAGCTGGAAAATTGTATTCATACAGGATGTAAATTTCATGGAAGATAGAGCTTTTAGGGAATCCCGAGAGATGCTTACTGGAGAGAATTCTAAGGATGTTCCTCTTTTCCAGCAGTAGTAGGGGGAAGAACCGATAGGTGGACATAAATTTGTATCCAACACTGTAACTAGCACCAGTAATTCCTTAAGTGAGGAGAACCCAGATAGTTCACAGCAGATGGGAAATGAAGAAGAGGAAATGGTTGAACCACCCACCACTAGTGGCATAACTAGTAGAGAAGTACATCAGGCATTGAGGGATGCAGAGGAGTTTAATGGAGCTCCTAGAACCGAGAAAAGGAAGTGTATACAACCTGACAAATACCAAGCCTTGGTAGCACTGGTCGAAGAACCCTTTCACTTTTAGGAGGTCGTACAACATCAGGTCTGGGTGGATGCCATGGTAGAAGAGTATAGTTCTATCATGACTAATGATATCTGGGAAGTTGTTCGTAGACTAGAGAATAGATTGGTTGTGGGTTCAATATGGATCTACAAGATCAAGTATGCTACATATGGCAGCATAGAGAAATATAAGGCTAGGTTCATGGCCAAGGGGTATGCACAGAAGGAAGGAAGTGATTATGAGGATTACTTCGCCCTCGTTGCCAGATACACATCCATTAGATATTTTGTGTCCTTAATAGCGCAGATGGGATGGGAAATTCACCAAATGGATATCAAGAAAACATTCTTTAATGGGATGATAGAAGAGGAGGTGTACATAGAACATCCTGAAGTTTTTTAAACCCATAAGAAGAAATATCATGTATGCAGACTGAAGAAAGCCCTATATGGGCTCAAGTAGGCACTTAGAGCATGGTATGGTCAGATTGACGGGTACTTGCAGTAGTTGGGATTTTTCAAGAGTGACACATATCCCAATCTCTATTATTTGATGGTAGAGAATGAGCCACTTATTCTGCTACTATATGTAGATGATTTGTTCTCTACAGGATCATCTAGGCTCATAAAGGACTGCAAGAAGAACTTGGAAGCCAAATTTTACATGACAGAATTTTGGTGTATGCATTACTTTCTAGGGTTGGAGGTATGTCAGAAGAATGGAGAAATCTTCTTAGGACAAGGAAGATATGCCTCAGAAATTATGAAGAGATTTAGGATGCAGGATTTCCAGCCAATGGAAATGCCCATGATAACCAACTAGAAGAAGATAAATGCATGAGAAGATAAGGAAATGGACCTCACCTTGTACAAGCAGCTCATTGGGTCACTTATGTATCTGGTCAACACCAAGCCAGACATCTACTTTGTTGTCAACACCCTCAGTCAGTTCATGGTATAATCGAAGAGGGTACATTGGGTAGCAGCAAGGCACATTCTCAAATATGTGCGGGGAACAGTCGAATATGGGCTGAAGTACACCTATGGATATGATGTTAGATTGAGCGGTTTCATAGACGCAAATTGGGCATGAAGTTCAATAGATCGGAAGATTACCACAGGATATTGCTTCAACATCGGATCAGGGATGACCTCCTAGTGTAGTAAGAAGTAGAAATCTGTAGCACTGAGCTCAACAGAGGTGGAATATATGGCAACAAGCACAGCTACGTACGAAGCCATATGGCTTAGAAAATTGCTAGTGAATTTGTTCAGAAGAAAGATGGAAGTGACTAGTATCTACTGTGATAATCAGAGTTGTATCAAACAATTTGAGAATCTGATATTTTATGATCGGTCTAAGCACATTGAAATCATGTGTCATTTTATTAGAGACTATGTTGAGCAAGGGGCAGTATAGTTGCAGTATGTCCCCACAGGGAATCAGGTGGCAGACATACTCACCAAAGCTCTAGGAAGAGCTAGGTTTGTTCACTTCAAGGAGCATATGGGTATGGTAGAGAATTTGTTTCAATAGAGAAACAGGTGATATATCATCCACAGATGCAACATTTGAGAGGGAGCTATGCACGGTTGCAGTGTTTATTGTGGTAGGATCAATAGCAGTACAGTTGCAGCAGTAGCACAATGATTGATGGGTAGTATGTCAAACATCAACAACGTAGAGGGAGATGCCTCAGAGTCAAAGTAGTGTGCAGTAGGGCATATTTTATAGAGAACATTCCTCGCTAAGAGGGAGTGTTGATTTGTGGTGGCATCATATGTGTTTTAAGTCTCAAATTTTCTAGAGAGGCTTAGACACATGCATTCCAGATAACCCAAAAATTGTTTTGGAAAATTCCACCTAGAAACAGTTTTATTTGATAAATTAATTATTTTTAATGACCCTAAGTCTAACTTAGGAAATTCAAATAAATAATGGGTATTAATCTATATTGTGGGTGTAACTTCTAGAAAAAGAAAATAAAGTCAAGATGTAATCTTAGCTATTGATTGAGATCTAATCTCGGTCGATGAAGTCTCAACGAGAAGGCTATAAAGGAAGGCTTGAGGGTCATTTGGAAAACACACCAGAGCAGATACTCAGTTGCCCAAGAAAATAAATTTTCTCATTGGTTGAAGTTTGGAAAGAGAAATAAATTTAGAGGGAGAGTTGCATGTGGAGAGGACATAGAGGGTTTCAACATCAGTCGGGAGTGCAAGGGTAGGTGACACTGTTAGTATGAATCTTCTATCGAAGTGTACGAAAAAAGACCACTTTAGCTACGCATAACTAATAGCCCTAACATCAAATGTGGCTGCCAATATCTTCAGATCTGCAGTTAGTTGATCAAGACAAGAGCTGCAAAAAACTAGATCTATGCATAGAAAGACATTAAGCAGTAAAAAGAAGGGTTTTCTCCATATATCCAATAGACAAGACAAGAACAATTTTTGAAAAAAAATTTGTATTAAGGGCACCTGGGAGGAAAACAAGAAGATGTTTCCGATTCTCCTCAATGGGATGGGTTCTTGGAAGTCCTCAGCACTTCAGATCTAGCATTTCTCTCTCCTGTTGGTGTAGAAAACCCAGACAAAGATAGAACTCAAAGGGAGCTCACACAGCAAACAATGGAAAATATGACAATGATAATGGCTCAAATTCAGACCAAGAGTATAGATCCAGAGTGATCTAATAGGAAACAAAAGGTGAAGAATGGTAGGAAAAACCCTCCTATTTATAACAAAATATTGGGTCATTCTAGATCTTGGTGCATGATTAAAATAACATTAACCAAATCTAGATCCACCTTTTATGGAATATTTTATTATATTTGTTAGAGGGAAAAAGTATTTGACTTGGGTCAAATCCCTTTATTTGTGAATAATAAATAAATAAATGATTTATTTATCATTTTAAGGAAGTGGTTGAAAGATAATCAAATAAATAATGATTTATTTAATTATTTATGGGTGATTTAGTCATTTTTAACAAGGAATATTATTTAAATAAGATTTAAATAATTATTCCTAGAAAATAATAAGATAAATAAAGATTTATCTAATTAATTTCTTTGTTTTGGGTTAAACATGACCAGGAATAATAATTAAATTATTGTTTAATTAATTATTCCTTGAGGAAAATCAAACAAATATAGGTTTGTTTAATATTTCCTTTTGGGGTTTCCCGTTTAGACCATAAACAACCTAATAAATGTGTTTTATTAAGTTATTTTACATAGTGAAGGCAATTTTACTTAGGGTAAAATTGGTCTTACATGGTGTACTTGGGTCCATCTAATGATAGTAGGTTAGATGACCAAAAATGGTGTAACAGATTGCCCCCCAGCGTGCGAGTGTTAGGAGAAAATCGTATGACCGAAGTACGTTGTAAGAACTCAATCACCAGACATCAAAAGGGAAGTCGGAGAGAGAGATGTAAGGTAGACTAATGTGCTGAAGAACTAGACCCTGAGGAGACGAGACTTACAGGTGCAACAAGTCTCTTTTTATGAGAGGGTACCTATGCTAAAGGCGACGGGGGAGGCATACCTATGCCCGCCGAGACAAAGTACAAAAGAATAGTGTGTCCAATAAACAAGGGACCGAACCATAAAGTACAACCGGCATAAACATGAGCCAGATAATAATACAATGAGGAATCCCACATACATGTTGTGCCTGGGATAACAGCCAGGACTTATACAATAATATCTAAGTACATGAGATACAAATACAACCCAAATGCCCCCTATAAGCGGGGAAGGGCTCACAAAATCTGACTGATACATGCAAATCAAAGAGGCGCTGCAAGCGGCTAAGGCCGACATCATCAAATATATGGAGCTGCATCGAAGGCTGCAATGAAGAGGTCATCCGGGCATGTGGGGGGCTACCTACAAGGCCACCCCCTCATGAGGGCTGAGACATCTCACACACACCCGGGAATCACCAAGAGCTGCTGCTACATCACTGAACCATCAAGTATACGGATCTCGATCATGCTGAAAGGAGCTGGAGTGGAGAAACAATCAAGTCAAAGGGAAATGAGATATCCCTTTGCCGAATCCGAGGCACCGAACAAGAGTGGAAGCTGGAACCAAGGTACACCGCCCTCTAGACCTGTCTTCTGGAATGAAGGAGCTGATCTCGACAGAAGGAGGTCTGCCATAGGTGAGGCAATGAGAGATCCTCAACTAAAGCACGAGAGAAAATAGTAGAGTGACTGACAGACTAATACCCATGATGATGATGAAATGGAGGGGACTGAGTAGCGAATGGACGACTTCCCTTGTTAGAGCATAAAGCGCATGAATGACATGGCAGCGATTGACACGATATCATGAGGGATAGGGGACAGTGGGACTGAAGGCCATAAAGTGCGACACAAGAGAGGGATCAAGCAATGAAGGATGGAGGACTATAGCAGGGTACAAAGGGACTCGGGATAGACTCCATGAATGCAATGACGACTCAACTTGGATGCTCTAAACAAGGGCGACTCGATGGTGCTGCCACACAGTAAAGGTCCAACGGGGGACCATGAAAACATGAGTACGAGATGGTAACTCACGACGAACAGCAACACGAGCATGGATAAGTATGGAGGCCAAATGGTGCCCCTAGTATGAGTGTTGCAAGTGAAGAAATTCGACTTTGAGGAGGGTTATGGTTGAGGGGCATAGGTGCCCCCAAGCATGGTGTGGTCATGCCAAAATGTATTTAGAAAAGGGGGAATCTAAACACATTTTAATGATGTGGTGCGCCATTTGTTTTCGTTATGGTTATGCAGTTTGAGAAAGGGAATGGAGGATTACCAATCTCTTTTGGTACTGCATATAGGAAGAAAATGGAATTTAAGTTTCTAGGTTGGCATACCTGGTGTCACTATCCCAAAGAGAGGAGTTGGAGATAATGAACTGATGCTCTCGTAGAAAAGCTATAGGTTGGTCAACAACAATGTCTAAGAGATGGAGTTGCTGATGTAAGATGAAGGAATGATAAGGGGTATCATCCTTAGAGTGATCTGAAGTGATATGGGACTCTAGAGGTTCTTCTAAATGTGGAAGAATAATGGTACTAAAGTCGGCATGACCAGATACACTAGGAGAGTTGTGGAGAATAGCTTCTCTTGGTCTCTCGAATGTCGGTGCCCCCTTACCCAAACATTGGGTTTCAATGTAATGGCCACAAGGTGTATGTGGTGTAAACACATGGGTTTGATGTAAGGGGGAATAGAGAAAGTCAGGGGTAGGGATTTTTTCCATAATGTCGTCATCGTGATAGAAGATGGGGTGACTGGTGGAAGAAAGACCACTTGACGTGGCGAAGCTACCTGAATCATCATCATGAGAAGAGAGGGTCACATGCGCGTCGTCACAATGGGTGACAGAAGAGTAAGAAGATAAAGGATCTACCGTTGTTGAGCCCAAGGTGATCGCTGAAGAAAGGTCAAGCGAAACAACAGAGGAAGATTGATATGGAATGTTCCCCGAGGGTCTCATGGATGATGATAGGTAGAAAATGCTGGATGAAGGCTCTGTCATCTCGACATCAGGAGGGGGAATGTCAATGGGAGCAGTCATGTCTGGTAGTTTCACCAAAGAAAAATGCGCAAATAGGGGAGAGGTGGACTCATTGCGCTTGGCCTCGAATGGGCGGACCGCGGCTAGAGAGGTGCGGAATTCCTCGAGGAGGGGACAAAGGTGGGTGTAATGGCCATGGAGATCACACAAAGAACAGGGGTGGTTGGTGTGAATAGTCTTGGGGTTCTTGGTCGTGGTCGCGGAAGGAACAGAGGCTTCCAGGACCGTGGACTCAGGGAACGCGACATTAACCATGGGCTTGAGATGAAGCAATTCAGGACAGGTATGGGTGGCGTGACCGACAACATCACACCAAGCACACTGGATGGTATGCTTTGGAGGCTGAGGAGGGGTAGGGTGTGTCGGGGCAGCCTTTTCCTTTGATGCCCCCTTGCGAGCTTTGCCCTTCTTACCCGAAGCGGTCGCAACAAGAGATGGTTCCTGTTGAGGTGACTGAGGCACTGTTGTAGCGGGAGAAGTCATGGGGACCGGTTGAACTGGGGTCAAAGAAATATAAGGTTTGGGTTGACCATGCAAGGTGGGGGCTGGAGGATCAAGGTACCAGACGGGAATCCCAAGGGTCAGGTTAGGAAGAGAGAGGGTGGCCATGACAGGTACTGTGGTCATTCCTGGTGGGGGAGCTAGGAACGGTATCTGACCAGACGGGTAATGGCCAGGTGGGACGGCTCCTACATGGCTAAGGCTTGGAGGAACCGTGCCAGGAGGATAAAGAGGCTCGTGACTACTAGCTATAGGTGAAGGGCTAGGAGCAGGTTGCGGAGAGCGTGGCTGCTGACTAGCCGAAGCAGGTTGCTTGAGAGCAGCCCGAGACGATTGCATCATGCAAACATTCGATGAGTTGGGGTCAGATATAGGAGGAGGAGGAAGACCAGGGAAGGTTCCGAGCAAAGAGGAGTCTTTGTAGACACCAGGAGAGACACTGGTCAAGGAATCGACGGTTTGTTTGTTGGCTACAGAAGAGATGGTCGTCTCAGGTGAGGTCTGAGATTTTGGCTCATGATATGTCAACTGGTCAATGGTGACTATCTTTCCATTATGAGGGAAATACATCTTGCGGAAAACCGCGGATGGGACAGCAGACATAGCATAGGTGTAGCTCCGCCCCAAGAGAATGTTGTAATCTAGAGGGGCGTCAATGACTTCGACGTCAACGCAAACAGTCTTTCCCGCAAGAGTGATAGGACAATTACGGAAGAGGCCAATGGGCTGGGAGGCGTGGCCATCCCACGCTCGAAGGGTGATCGTGGAAGGGGCCAACTCAGGAGATCTGAGTTTCTTCCAAACCGAAGCGGACATCACACAGGTGGATGCCCCCTCATCAATTATACACCGAGAAACGTTAGCGTTCTAGATTTTGACTGGGATTTGGAAGGCGACGAAGCAGGAAGAGGAGGATGTTCTGATTGATGGGCGTCGAAAATAATCATTTGGTCATCAGTAGGATCTACAGCACCCATGGCAGATAGCAGAGCCTTCTTTTGGGAAGGGCACAACTGGAGGAGTTCCAATGTGGAAATGGAAGCAGGATACTGCGCCAAATCATCTACTATGCTATACGAATGAGAAGCTCGACCAGAAGCAGCGTTTCGGCATAATGGTCCCTTAGGAATCTTGGTATGAACCTCAAATTTTGGTTAAGGGATATGTAAGGGACCATTGGATGTCGAAAGAGGCTTTGTAGAACCTGAAGAAGGGGACTCGGGGGCAGACGGAGCGGAAGGTGTGGGGTACTGGCGAGACCGAGTTTGAAGGTTAAGGTCGACGGTTAGAGGTGGATCAGAGTTCATCATGAGGATCTGGTAATTGGAGGAACCAGAAGGGGAAGGTGGAGTGGCCACCTGTCCGTCAAGTGGTTGGGTAGCCATGAATCCCTGCTGTGCATCCACCTGCGCTTGAGGGGGCGGGGAGCGCTGTTGCAGGGGTTGAGAAGGCAAGGGAGGCGAAAGGGCATATGCTGGAGGAGTTGGCGCGCGAGGCTGCGGATAAGGGTAATGGTTAGGTTGGGCAACATTGAGGTAAGCAAGAGGTTGGGCAAAAGGATGAGGCATGTCAGATTCCGATGCATGTCGTATCCCGAAGGGGGAAGTGCTAGAGAAGGCCCCTTCCAGGGAGACCATAGCCCATATGAGGTTGAGCATACCTGACAGAAAGGCTCCAACGATACCGTCTAAGCACGAGATGCCTCGGCACAGCGCCACCGGGCCTGGGGAGGTCAGGAAGGATGGTATAAACATAACCTGTCTGAGCGTAGATCAAGTCATATTTTAATTCCAGTTGGAGGGCGGCTTCTTCGGTTTGGGGGAAATGCGATGCGACATCTTTCCCGATAGGAGGGAATAGAGATCTAAGGAACCAGTCCATGTAGACACGGTCTTCGAAAGTAGGGGATTGACATATGCTCTTTCATCTCTGCCATTCCTGGACATGATCGGATAGGCGGGTCGCAGATGATTGAGAGAAAGAAGTCAAAAGTTCGATACCAGTGTCATAACGAAGGGGAAGCTGGAAGTAAGATAAAAAAGCCCGGGCAAGAGTCGCAAAGGTGGTGTGAGAAGAAGAGGGCTGATCAACATACCACTTAGAAGCCGCTCCTGTAAGCGTTCATTGGAACAATTGAAGATGGACAGAGTCATCGGTAATGGAGGTAGATGAACACCACATGTGGAAAGATCGAACATGATTTGCAGGATCTTCTCCAGCAAGGCCTTCAAACTTTGGGATATCAGAAGGGAGCTTTGTCGGCATGGCAGGCCAACTAGCATCATGGTGTATAGGGTCATTTGTCAACCGGTCCAAATCAGGGAGGCTGAGGCCTGCCATGAAGGGGAGCAAGGGCGTAGTCAAGGTAGTTCCGGTGGTGGTTCTGCTAGTAGTAGTTCCGGCATTAGGGCCGGGAGCACCGCTAGCGTTAGGCCCTGGACCAGACATAGTGAAGGTGACAGGGGGAGAACCAAAAGTAAAAGGAGAACCCAATGAATTAGAAGAGGAGTCGGAGTGCGGACTCGGAGGAGGACTGGCTCGACGACGGCGGGACGGAGCAGGTCAATCGACCGGAAACTAAGGGTGAAGGCCAAGAAGTCTCCGGGATGTGCGCCTTGGGGGCGCAATGATGACAACACAAATACGGCACAAGGGGAAGAAGAACGACCAACAAAGGCAGGGAGGTGCGTAATCAAGTGATTACAATGTCGAAACAAGGGCCAAAAGGTGCAAGTTGTCAATTGATTTTAAAAGTCTTGCCTCGCGTGTAAAACGTGCTCTTCTTCGCTTAGGTGAGTGTGTATATGCTAATTTAATTTTTAAACTTTTCGTTTTGAGAGAAAAAGTGTGCTACGTAACCGAAAATAATACGCAAAAACAAGATATAATGCTGAAATAATGTAAAAATTAACAACATTGTGGCATTGATTTAACCCAAAAAGGCGGGTCTCTCAAAACTAATCTAAAGGAGGGAAAAAATCTAGTTAAAACGCATTAAAAAGAGGCCAATAGATCTAGGGTCGAAAGGGACAGGGATCTAAAGGGAAAAGCTACTGAAAAGAGGTGCAGATCACAGCCAAGAGGCAGAGGCAAGGTGGCCGGAAAAAGGAGGAAATCAGCAAAAAGCAGAAGGGGCAAGGAGGAGGCCCTAAAAGTAGATCCAAACAAATCTTCAGGGGGTGATTTGAAAGGGAGAAGAGCTGATTAAAAAAGGTATGAAAAGGAGGTATCAGATCTGGAAAGAGGGGAACTAAAACTCTGAAAAGACAGTCCTGAAACAGATAAAAACTCTTCCACAAAACGTGGAGGGTACTGAAGCCCTAGGGGGCTATGTTCCCACTTAGATGAGCAAAAACAGATCAGAACTATGTCAAAACGGGCTGAGACAGAGGCTGGAAAACCCTGACAGAAGCTTCAGCAAAACCCAGAAAAATTGCAGAAAAAAGCTGAAAAATTGGCAGGTCGCAGGTTCTGACTTGTTTTCAGTGTAGGTCGTAGAAAAGAGGCTGAAAAGTGCGACTCAAGCTCCGGTGTCTCGCCGCATTTCCGAAAAATTTGTCGTCCCGCTAAGTGGCTGATGTCTGTCACCTGCGCAATAGGGCCAGAAACACGCGGAAGTTAGAAATTTTAATGTTTTAGGGTTTTATAGGTGAAAAACCACATAAAAATAGGAAAAACAAAAAGCTGAAAAGAAACCCTAGGGTCTGAAGTAGCTGGATATGCAGGAATATGAAAAACGACAACGGTCGTAATTGAAAACCCGTGTGGAGTCGCCAATTGTTAGTATGAATCCTTTGTCAAAGTGTACGAAAAAAGACCACTTTAGCTACACATAACTAATATCCCTAACATCAAATATGGCTACCAATATCGTCAGATATGCAGTTAGTTGATCAAGACAAGAGTTGCAAAAAACCAGATCTATGCATAGAAAGACATTAAGCAGTAAAAAGAAGGGTTTGCTCCATATATCCAATAGACAAGACAAGAA
This sequence comes from Pinus albicaulis, assembly GCA_034641835.2. Lineage (NCBI taxonomy): Eukaryota > Viridiplantae > Streptophyta > Pinopsida > Pinales > Pinaceae > Pinus > Pinus albicaulis. The sequence goes on from CM076576.1 coordinate 32,149,726, forward strand.
CAATTTTTGAAAGAATTTTTTGTATTAAGGGCACTTGGGAGGAAAACAAGAAGATTTTTCCAATTCTCCTCAATGGGATGGGTTCTTGGAAGTCCTCAGCACTTCAGATCTAGCATTTCTCTCTCCTGTTGGTGTAGAAAACCCAGACAAAGATAGAACTCAAAGGGAGCTCACACAACAAATAATGGAAAATATGACAATGATAATGGCTCAAAATCAGACCAAGAGTTTAGATCCAGAGTGATCTAATAGGCAACAAAAGGTGAAGAATGGTAGGAAAAACCCTCCTATTTATAACAAAATATTGGGTCATTCTAGATCTTGGTGCATGATTAAAATAATGTTAACCAAATCTAGATCCACCTTTTATGGAATATTTTATTATATTTGTTGGAGGTAAAAGGTATTTGACTTGGGTCAAATCCCTTGATTAGTCAAAAATAAATAAATAAATGATTTATTTATCTTTTTAAGGAAGTGGTTGGAAGATAATCAAATAAATAATGATTTATTTAATTATTTGTGGGTGATTTGGTCATATTTAATAAGGAATATTATCTAAATAAGATTTAAATAATTATTCCTAGAAAATAATAAGATAAATAAAGGTTTATCTAATTAATTTCTTTGTTTTGGGTTAAACATGACTAGGAATAATAATTAAATTATGGTTTAATTAATTATTCCACGAGGAAAATCAAACAAATATAGGTTTGTTTAATATTTCCTTTTGGGGTTTCCTGTTTAGACCATAAACAACCTAATAAATGTGGTTTATTAAGTTATTTGACATAGTGAAAGCAATTTTACTTAGGGTAAAATTGGTCTTACATGGTGTACTTGGGTCCATCTAATGATAGTAGGTTAGACGACCAAAAAATGGTGTAACAAACACAGTGCAAAAAATGGACAACGCAAAAGAAGTAGAGGGACATTGCAAAGCAGCATCGCAGAACTACGCAGTCCTCACACAAAGCTAACGCAATGGTGACGCAGGAGGCCCAGCAAGGCCTCTCAAAGATCAGCTTTCCATCAAAAATTTGTGAGAAAATTTCTCTAGTGTTATCATAGAGATTTCCCTTCATTATCATTGATTTCTATTTGTATAAGAAATTTTTGTTGAAGAATAATAAAGAAACCCTCATCTATTGCACTGGTTTTCCCGCATTGGGTTTTTTCGGCGACAATTATCCAAAAATAATTGTGTCAATCTTGTGCTAGTATTTCTTTATATTTTTCTCATAAATTTATTTATGTAGGATGCAGTAGAACTTATATTGATATTTACTGAAATAACTTCTATATTATTGTTGAATAATAAGTAGGAGAAATAACATCAGATGTTGTAGTAGTATTTCATTTTAGAAATTTTCGCATTAGGTAGTTGAAATGCTTTGAAGACCCGACATTGACCCACAGTGGTCATGCAAGTGTTGATTCCCTTGCTATTTTGAGATTTGGCGAGTGTATGTAGGGAATTCAGGTAACTAGAGAGTTCAATTGGGTTTCTCGAGTGTCACTGCAGATTGTGAGATTTTGACGAACCGTTGTATCCATTAGATGAAAGGAATACATTGACCCAAGTAGTTGTAGCTAAAGAGTCACTACTCTTTAGGAGAGTCTGCACACTGATATTAGACACAAGCATTTGTGATTTAAACGGGACCAGAGAATAATATACGCTAGACGGTTCGATCCCCATAAGGACCAAGAGAATTCCACAGGGATGATGGAGCTCTGCACCAAATGAAGAGTGGCGACCATTTTGCATTGTCTCAAGAGCTAGGAGACTCCCATAGCGAGGCCAACTAGAGATTGCATAAACACGAACAAGAAAAACAAATGGCGCATTTCTGAAGTTAGGCCAAAGGTGGCATAAGGACGAGGTAGGTCCTAAACACGAACCCTAATTGAAGTGGAGCTTTGCATGCTTCCTAAACTCGAACCCGAATTAGAACCCCGATCCTTGTGGAGCCTTGTCTATTGCATACACCTTGTCATGAATCCTTCAAAGGATTTGAATCCAAATGACTGCTCTCTCAAATTATCGTAGAGATGAGGTCGCATAATTGACTGGATGCCTATTGAATGGTGTATTAATTGAGTCCAATTGACACCCTTCGAGCCCAATTAAGACTGTCCCGGGGTAGATTTCCATCTGAATGTAAGCCCGAGTGCAACTAAGACCAATCAAGGCGAATTGAAACTAATTTATGCTTATGAGAGCCTTTCTGCCATCTTGAATTCAAATGAGTAAAGAATACTTTGTTAGGTAGTTAAAATTCTTTGAAGATCATACATTGAACCACGATGGCCATGCAAGTGTTGGTTCCCTTATGTTTTTTATATTTGGAGTGTCCACAGGGAATTCGAGCAACTAGAGAGTTCAATTGGGTTGCACGGGTGCCGCTACAGATTGTAGCTTTTGACAAACCGTTGTAGCCATTGAGTGCAAGGAATACATTGACCCAAGTATTTGTAGCTAGAGAACCATTGGTCTTTAGGAGATTTTGCACACTGAGATTAGACATAAGCATTTGTTATTTAAACGAAGCCAAAGAATTATATACACCGGAAGGTTTGATCCCCATAGGAACCAAGAGAATTCTGCAGGGATGAGGGAGCTTTGCACCAAATGAAGAGCAATGACCATTTTCCATTTTTTCGAGAGCCATGAGACTCCCATAGCAAGGCCAACCAGAGAGTGCATAAACATGGAGAAGAAGAAAAAAAAGGCTCATTTCTAAAGTTAGGCCAAAGGTGGTAGAGGGACGAGGTAGGGCCTTAATCGAATTGTAGTGCCAATTAATAATTCTTTCAAGCATGCGTCGTTACATCCTTACGTGGGTATGACGGAAATCCAACATGAGTTTTAGAGGAGTGTACTTACCTCCAAGGAATAATATAGCTCACATAAAAAAAAAATTAACCGCATGTACCTACTCCTATACAATGTCGCATGGGCAGTCAGGTGGCTTGAGGGAGGATGGAAATGTATGATTGTCATGGTGAGATACAAGGATCGACACCCATAGTGTGGGATAAATAGATTAATTAAAAAATGTCATATGAACATTGATTTATGGTTTTTTTTGCATGTGGTATTAATATGCCATGACATTGGTCCATGGTATTGTAACAAAGTCTATTTAAATTCTAAAAATATCCATGGTAAAATAAGGCTAAATCTCTATGGTTAACAATCTTATTACATATCTGAATGGAGGATTTTGTGAGTAGAATTATTTAGATATATGTCTTCCAGATCCATTGCATAAAAGTATTGATTGTCGACAAGTTTCAAACCAACTAAATTGGTTCATCATTAGGAAGAAAAGATGAAGAGAATTTGATCCAACATGGGTATAAAAAATAAATAAGTCTAATAGGCGAAAAGTCAAAGAAATTAACTATAAGACAAAAAATAACAAATATTATATAAATTTATAAAAAATATTATATAAGGTTATAATTATCTAATAAATTAGAACAAAATAAAAACTCAATATTAATAAATAAATAAAAAGGAGTGCAATAATAATTAAATATTAATAAATATTATAAATATATAAATATTTATATAACTATTATAATTATATAAATATTTATATCATATTTTATATAAAATAAAGTTAATAAGGGTAAAAAAATAATTAGAAATATATATATATACATATTAGTACCTTAGCTTCATTTTCCCTTTTAGCACCTTATCATCCCACAATTTGTCTTTAAATTTGGAAGTAATAGTATTTTTAATATTATCTTTATTCTCCAAAATTATCTCCTCTTTTAACCTCTAGTAGCTAAGTCAAGACTAGACATACTTATGTCAACCACACTTGAACTAGAGATAGATGTTTTGACTAGAAAATTAAGTGAAATGTAAATATAATAATAATAATAAAACCATAACTAAATATATAATATTAAAAATAAGTAAAATAAAACTAAAAATAATAATATAGTCTTTCATATTATTGTAAAAAGTAAATAAAATTATTATAAATAAATAAATAACCAATAATAAATAAAAATGTTATAAATAAAATATTATTTATATATTAAAATAATCAATGTAATAAAATAAATACAAATAAGAGTTAAATAATAATTAAATATTATTAAATATTATAAATAATTAAATATTTCTATAACCAAAATAGAAGTAAAAAATAATTAGGAATAAATATATAATATTAGGAATTTGGCTTCTGTGATCCATATATTGTGAGAAAATTTTTCGGTAAAAATCACATCAGAATAATTTTGGTCGACGCGTTTCGAACCAGCCAGTGTGGTTCATCATCTTGTCCTGATGATGAACCACACTGGCTGGTTCGAAACGCGTCGACCAAAATTATTCTGATGTGATTTTTACCGAAAGATTTTCTCAAATATATAATATATTAAAAGCTTATCAATAGATTAAAAAATATAAATTAAATTAAATTTTAAAATGATTAAATAAATTAAGTCCAATGAAATCTAAAAATTATTAAATAAATTAAGTAAAAAAATATAAATTTAAAGAAAACTAAAAATAAGTAAAATAAAAATAGTATTATAGTTCTTAGTACTATTATCCTAAGTAAAAGAAAATAAAATTACTATTAAAGAATAAAAATTAATAAATAATGTTAATAATGCTATAAATAAAACAAAATGCTATAATTAGATAGAACAATTAAAAATAAAAAATAGCTAGGGGTAAAATAACTTACCAAAAGGTAAAAATAAGAGAATAAATTGAAAAAAAAAATTAGATAAAAATTAAATTAAGAAGAAGAATGTGCAGAGGAGAGAGCGGATCCATTTTTTATTGATTATTCAGTCATCATCTCTATTAAGATTGTTAGTGGATCGTTTATCTATCTCAATGGCTTCCCTGAACTTTCTGTGGTGATAATGAGAAATCTTAGCAAGGACCCCAGCATCCTCAATACAAATGTGATGTTTATTTTTTGTCAAATGCTCAACAAGTGTTGAAGAACAAGAGCGATTATGCGCATTGTGCTCCTGAATTCTATGCTTGATGGAACGACCTGTCTCACCTATATAAGACTTCCCACAAGAAAACAAGTTCATTTAAACCCTTTTAGTGTTAGAGGGGTCAATTTGATCCTTGATAGACTTGAGGGAAGACTGAATAGTGTTAAGTAGCTTAAAGGTTGCAGATATATTACTCTTCTTAAGAATATGAGCCAACTTGTGAGAGGTTCCTTGAATAAAAGGAAGATGAAGAATAACAATAGGATTGTTGGGACCAACCTTAGTTGTAGGTCCTTTTGCTGCTTTTTGGAAGGATTTCAGGCCTTGATGCTTTCCATAACCATTGCTCATGAAAACATATAAAAGATGAGCTTTCTAATCATTGATAATAAGATCAACGGAAATCCTAATGGATTTTGTAGCAAGGGTGTGTAAAATACTGAATTTTTGGGTTGGGTGATGATGAGAATTGGCATGGAGATATCATTTGGCATGAGTCTTCTTGCGAAAAACTTGATGAAATATGAAGCCATCCTCCTTCTTGGTGATGAAGACATCAAGAAAGGGAATGTTGCCGTCAACTTTGATCTCCATAGTGAATTTAATAAATTCATATTGGTTATTAATATTTTTTTTAAATATTTCAAACTTTTCACGACCATGGGGCCAAATGATAAAGGTATTGTCAACATACATTTTCCAAAGCTTAGGGTGGAAAGGAGCATAAACAAGGGCTTTAGCCTCAAAATCCTCTATAAAAAATAATAAATTAAAATAAATTAAAATTAAAATTAAAAAAAAATCCACAATAGGGGAGAGAGGGGAGCCCATAGCAACTCCACAATTATGCCCATAAATAACATCTTGAAAGCTGAAGAAAGTAAATTTTAAGAAAATGCTAACTAATTTGGTTGTATTAGGGCCAATAATGTTATTAATGATGTCAATAGCCCCATTAATGGGGCTATTAACATCATCAGTAGTTATATACATATTATAACCATGGGACCAAATGATAAATTTATGGTCAACATACCTTTTCCAAAGCTTAGGGAAGAAAGGAGCATAAGAAAGGGCTTTGGCCTCAAAATCTTCCATAAAACGTTTTGTCACATTAGGGGAGAGAGGGGGGATTTTTGGGATCAACCTTAGCTCCAGGTCTTTTTACCGCTTGTTGGAAGGCTTTCAGGCCTTGATGCTTTATATAGCCATTTTTCATGAAAATATATAAAAGATGAGCTTTCTAATCATTGATAAATAGATCATCAAAAATCCTAATGGATTTGGTAGAAAGGGTGTGTAAAATACTGAATTTTTGGGTTGGGTGATGATGAGAATTGACATGAAGATATTATTTGGTGTGAGTCTTTTTGTGAAAAACTTGATGAGAGATGGATCCATCCTCCTTATTGGTGACGAAGACATCAAGAAATGGAATGTTTCCATCAACTTCAATCTCCATAGTGAATTTAATAAATTCATACTATTTATTAAGATGTTTCTTAACTATTTCAATCTTTTCACAACCATGGGGCCAAATGATAAAGGTATTGTCAACATACATTTTCCAAAGATTAGGGTGGAAAGGATCATAAACAAGGGCTTTACCCTCAAAATCCTCCATAAAAAAAATTCCACAATAGGGGAGAGAGGGGAGCACATAGCAACTCCACAATTTTGCTCATAAATAACATCTTGAAAGTTGAAGAAAGTAGATTTTAAGAAAATTCTGACTAATTTGGTTGTATTAGAGTCAGTAATGTTATTAATGATGTTAATTGCCTCATTCATGGGGCTATTAATGTCATCAATAGTTATATACATATTATAACCATGGCGCCAAATGATAAAGGTATTGTCAACATACCTTTTCCAAAGCTTAGGGTAGAAAGGAGTAGAAGAAAGGGCTTTAGCCTCAAAATCCTCCATAAAAAGTCATGTCACATTAGGGGAGAGAGGGGAGCCCTTAGCAACTCCATAACTCTGCTCATAAATAACAACTTGAAAGCTAAACAAAATAGTTAAGTAAATGCTAACTAATTTGGTCGTATTAGGATGAGTTATGTCATTAATGATGTCAATAGCCTCATTATTATATTGATTTTTTCTTTTTTTTGAATAATATTTTATTTATAACATTTTTGTTTTTCGTAGTCTAACTTATACTTGAAATGACCTTTTTCACGACATTTTTTCTAGTTAATTTTAATCAAAATCCGAAGGAGATTTAAAAAAAGTTGATTTTAAATTGTTTAATCTGCATAATTCAGTTCCCCATGGGGTTTTCATGGTGTTGAATCCATTTATGCATTCAAAAATGCATTTTAAACAACAAAATTTTTTGAAATTGTATTTTAGTGAAAAAGGTTATTTCGTTTATAAATTAGACTATGCCTTTTTATTTATTATTGGCATTTTATTTATTTATAATAATTTTATTTACATTTTTACAATAACATGAAAGACTATAATATTATTTTTATTATTAGATATTTAGCCATGGTATTTTCTTATCATTATTTTTAGATTCCATTTAACTTCATTTATATTTATTGATAACATTTTTTTTATGTTTTTTTTTTTTTTTTAGTATTTTTTACCTTTCTTAGATTTATTATAAATATTTATATATTTATAATATTTAATTATTAATTTATTATTAATTTTGTATTTATTAATATTAAAATTTTCTTTTATTCTAATTCATTATATTATTATCACCTTTTATATATAATATTTTTTATTATATTTGTTATTTTTTGTCTAACAGTTATTTTTTTTTACTTTTGACCTATTAGACTCCTTCCTCCCCTTTTTATATTCTTGTCAAATTATATTTTCTTCATTCTTTCATTCTGATGATGAACCACATTGGTTAGTTTGAAATGCATTTGAAATCATGGATCTAGAAAACAGATATCTAAATCTTGTTACATGTTCTTTCATTTATTAATTCTTTTAATAATAATAGTAGTAGTAGTAATTTAAGGTGAATTTATAGTTTAGTTAATTTTACGATTTTTGTTAATCTTGGCAATGTGAGATATATAATGAGGTAATTTTTTTATGTTAGAAGAGGGCTAAAATACAAGAGATACTTGATACTAACAAGTTTCATACCAAGAACAAATAATAAACTACTAAGATAATCATAACAGCATTTAAAACCCCTTGAGGATTCAAGATTTAAGGGGGATAATGCCTCTCATATTTGGATGACTTTCCGTGAGTTGACTAGTTGTTCATTCTCTTCTTGGATATGTACCTTATTGCTCTTATAGCAACATTTTTTGGCTTCCTTATTGGACACCATCTTGAAATCCATCATCTGAACCACAAGACTAAACTATGAGGAACTCGGGCCCAATTGCTTGCTTCAAAGATAGGCCTTATGCATAATCCTAATCTGATGAGTTGGCATGTCCTTCACATCTTTTCCATGTCATTCTTCCGCAAGGTAAATTAGTCGTGGGTCATCCAGATCCATATCCTCTAGTAGGGCTTCTACTTTAGCTTCTTTCGAAAGGGAGCTAATCATCTTCTGTGGTATTGGATTTTTTTGATGCTCTTCAAGAGAATTTGGTGTGACCTTTGTAGGGTTATGGGATTTAACTTCTATTGATCGCATGCTTGATCGAATGTTAAATTTCTTTATAGACTACTTATGGGAGGAGAGAGACTCAAACCTATTTTCAGATATAGGGATTTGGTCAGGATTTAAGGTACCTTGAGGACTCAGATTTCTGCTTCTTTGGGGGGATTTTTTATGAATCAATTGGTTCTTTCTATAATGTTTTTCTTCAAATGATTCATTTGTGTTCATCGTACAATCCCTAATAAGATGCACATAGTGATGAAATCATCTGCATCGAAAGTGGACTTGTTCATAATCTAGAGATTGCTTCCAAACACCATCTTGATAGTAGATATCTATCAAGGTTGGAAGATGCTCATGTAAATACAGATCGATGCATATTAAGTGTACCTCCCTCTCTTGGTAGCCTCAGATACTTTGACAAAGTTGTTGATGCCTTCAAGTGTTTCCACCTCCCAATATTCCTTGGGGAGAGAAAAGAGACAGACTCACACCTTTATTATCCATCATTATTTTTATTACTTTTTTATTTGGGTTAACATTATCTTTTATTATTGTTATTTTATTTAACATATCATTTTAGAATCACTACAACATCTCCCTCATACTAAGCTATATACTAGATTAAAAAAACACACACCACCTTTAAATTATGGTACGTGCAATTAAAACAATAAATACAAAGATAAAATTATTAAATACAATTTCACTATAAATATTGATATTGGTGATTGTAGGTATTTATCTTTATGCGATTTTCATGGTTTAGATTATTTATTATTGTTTAAGTTTATTATTATCTTATTGCATTGTATAATATATTTTATTAAATTAGTATTATATCAATGTTGTTTTATTTCTTATTTTTAGATATTTAAAATAAATTAATCTTAATTTAATATCTTCATTTGATAACATAATTAAAATATTATAATATATCTAAAAAAATATTACCATTATAATAATGAAAAAATAATAATAATAATAATAATGTAAATCAATATTACATTAATGTTAGAATAATGATTAATAAATAAAAATAATGATTAATAATTTATTTTGTATTTATCACTTTCTATATAGATATACACATTTTTTTTTAATTATATACATTTAGATAATAAATAAATATTTTTTTAATTATTTAATTGTATGTATTTATATATTAAATAAATATTATTTTTAATTATTTAATTGTATGTATTCACCTGATAAATAAATATTGTGTAATATGAACATATGAGATTTGTCAATGCATTATGGTGATTTTAAAAAAAAATCATATGGAGTTGAATGGCTTTTTTGGTTACTATGTCATTAAAAAAAATTATTTGGTCTATTTATTTTCTCAACTAAACAAAATAATTATTTTTATTTAAATTAATTAAAGATTTTATTTAAATTTAAGTTTTCATTTAAATGGAATTTATTTGGTTAATTTAAGTTTCAATGAAATATAATATATAGAAAATCTTCCAATACTTTTCCTATTTTGATAATGGTAATTAAGATAAATTGATCAAATTTATTAATCTCATTATTGGTAATTTAACTTAGAAAGTATAAATTTTGGTTTATAATTAGTATTTAGTAAATTGATTTAATTTATTGGTTTCATTATTAGGAACTTAACTTTAACATAGTGGGCATAAATTTTGGCAAACTTGATAATGGGGATATTGAGTGAGGCCCAATATTCTCTACAAGGACAACACCTTGGGGACATGACACTTGCCTAAAAGACAAAGAATAGATTAGAAGTTTTTTTTTTTTTAATCCAAGGAATCTGTAGATCTGTCACTTGTCAATGTACAACAAACCAAGCTAGAGAAGTAATTAGTTTAGGAGAACAAATAACTGGCTGGTCAATGGGCAGTAAATAGGCAGGGGTTGTATATGCTTATATGCTTACCCTTCTGACCTGCCAAAATACAAGAGTGGGCATATACAGCCTCTCACATTTATTGCTCATTGACAAGTCAATGAGTAGAGGTTGTATATGCTTACCATTGGATAATTAATAAGTAGAGGCTGTATATGCTTACCGTTGGATAATTAAGTTGTATATGCGTATTGTTAGATAACTGACGTGCCAAAATACAAAATAAACACATACAATCTCGCACATTTACAGCTCATTGACAGACCAGTTATTTTCTTTTTTTTTAAATTTGGACCATTTCTCGATTTGTACGTGTCATCCTTGCGCAGGGGCCATGCTAATCTTCTCTGTATCGTTCCAATTTTATCGGATGACCAGTTATTTTCAACCAATGCAAAATCTCCACAGTTGGACCTAACCCAATGAACTAACTGCCCATCAGAGGTTATTTTTACAAAAAAACATTGCACTCAGCGACGTGACAAATCAAACAGTTCACCAGCGTACTGCAAACGATTGTCTCATGTAAGCACAGACTTTGATTACGATTGCCATGTAAGCTCAGAAACAGCAATGGACCTCAAGTCAAGTTTTGAAGATCCCAGTGTTCGCAATAAAGGCATCAGAAGCCATCATAGTCTGTAAAAACAATTACAGTTGCCTCTCCATTTAAGGTGAAGCTGTGCAAATTGAAGGAGTGGAGAGTGGTTACCAAAATAGTCACAGTCGGGGGCATTCATCCAAATTACGTACAGAGAAAAATTGCAAGCTAATTCATGGCATTAGAAGCTTCCAAAAGTAATGAGGGGTTGGTTAGAAGCAAAAGCAGGTCAAAATCTCTTCGAAACTCTTCTCCACTTCTCATTTGTCAGTGGCATGTGAAGCAACGCACTGAAGAGTTAAAGTCAAAAATAGAAAGGGCCCAAAGAACGGGTCAGGTCCTGTTCTACCAAAAAAAAGTCGATGGTCAGAGAGAATCTGCTGCACATTTTCGCATGCTAGGCATCCAATTAATACTCATTATTTTATACAATTAAAATCAAAATATCACCCATTATTTAATAGAATTAAAAACAAAATTGCTGTGGTGTGGGAGTGCCAAAAATATTTATTAGTACATGGAAGCCATCTCTGTTCCCAAAAAAAGTCAAGTTGTTCATAAGTTGAACTAAAAAGTCAAACTGTTCATTAATGGTAAACCTATACAAGGATAACAACATAATTGCCAAAATATTTGCAGAACTACACTTTTAAAATTGAAGATTAAATCTTTAAAATGAAGAATTATATTTCAAAATAATTAAAGTCAAAGCATCTTGGAAAGTAATATTGTAGTAATAATCAAAGTGAAAAGGAACATATTAATTCATTTTAATTGGATGATTAATGGCTTTAGTGTGGATTTTAATAACGATAATTAATAAAGATTTATTGAGGCATTTTAAAATGGTTTACCTTTATTAAAAAGATGTTTAGAAGAATGAGATTAATTAGTATTTGTTTGAAAAAAATGGACAAGCAACGTTTGACAGGTTGGACACTTAGTTGTTTAGAAGAATGAGATTAATTAGTATTTGTTTGAAAAAATTGGACAAGCAATGTTAGACAGGTTGGATATTTAATTAAGAATTTTGGAATCAAGTATGTTTAAATATAGTAAATGATTTTTTTCCAAATAAATAAAGATATATAATTTGATATATTGTTATGGTGTAATTTAATAATATTATTATATTTTTAATTGATAGTGAGATAATTTTAGGTTTAATTTCAATAAAAACGGGTATTTTTATCTTAAATATAGAGGAAAAGTTTTTAACATTATTTTATAAGAAAAAAAAAAATATAGTAAAATATGATTAGTAGCATTTTTATTAGACAATTTAAACAATGTATTAAGAGCTAAAAGTCAATACCAAAACCATAGAATTATCATAAATAAATTGACGAAATTGTTACTAACATAATGAAGAAATTTCTTGCCTTAGCAATTAGATTTAAGGAGTGTTCGACACAAATTAAAGATCTTGAAGATGTTAAAGAAGACCTTCAATATGAAGTGTATATCCTACAATGTAAATTAGAAGTGTGGGTCAATAAGGTGGAAGAATTAAAAAGGGAGAGTATGATAATAAGAGAAATGTTTGTGATTTAAAAGAATGGATCAAGTATTGTTTCAACAAGATGTTGTAATCCAGTGTGATCAAGAATCACACGAGAAGGATCCTAAGAAGTATTTCAAGCAAATAATTTTTTTCTTTGCTTGCTATTTTGTCTCTAACTTATGGGACTAGACTTTGGTTAAGAAATTGTGATCAAGGAGCGGCTAAATCATTAGAATCACCTAGGGATTGCACCTAGTCTGGCCCACACCAACCCTTAACATCATTTGATTTTTTTTCTTTTGTGAAATTCTTGTACCCACAAGGTTTTTAATTTCACAGAAGAAGTGCCTCAATAGAACAGTTTATCACCAACTATTCTACATCTCATGGGTGTGCTAAAAAAGGACATTTGGGTGTTATTCAACCCACTTACATGTGCATGGATGTTAGGTCCCTATATTACTAGTATAGTCCCTTGTTGTTGTTAGTGTAACCCCCTTATTGTTATTATTGTACCCTTGTAACCCCCATATTGTTATTATTGTGCCCTTAAATTATTATTGTTAGGTTGGCTAGGATTATATTGTGGCCCCACTAGGATTACATTGTGGCCCCATGGACTCCTATATATAGAAAGGAGGTTTTTTCATTTGTATCATCCAAGAATTGTTCATTCATGTAATGTATTGGAGGTTTCCCCCTCGAAGTGGCTTATTTATAAAGGTGTTGATATCTCTTTTATTCTATTTTTGGAGCTGGTTTCACAACATTTGGTATTAGAGATTTGGATTCTAGGGTTTTGCTGCTCCTAACAGGTCATCGTGGTATTTTCGCTATAACTTTTTTTCTACAAAGGTTCAGAAGCTCAAATTTTTACAGGGCGAAGCCGAAATCTTGAGGAACATCATCACAAAATTTCAGAGCTTGGTTCTCAATATTTTCGGAGATATAATCTGTGGAAGGTAGGGCTTTTTGCAGGCTCCTGAATTTAAACTAAACAGGTCACCGTGGATTTTTTGCTATAAATTGTTTTCTACGAAAATTCAGAAGCTAAAATTTTTAGAGCACGAAGCCGAATTCCTGAGGAACATCGTCGCAAAATTTCAGAGCTTCATTCACAATAGTGTCGGAGATATGGTCTGTGGAAGTTAGGGCTTTTTCAGGCTCCCGAATTTCATCTCAAAGAGGTGATCATGGGAAAATCTTCATAACTCTCTCTCTCTCTGAGCATCAGATTGGAATGCTATAAAAAGTGGCCACAAGTACACAGACTTTAGTTTCCTTTCTATAAATTTCAGAGCCAAAGGAGAAAATAGTGACACGTGGAAAGTCGTACAAGTTCGCTCTACTGAACTAGTCCATAATTGGGTCATTGTGGGAGATTGGACATAACTTTGCCTTGAAGAATCCAAATCAGGTTAGACCTGTGGCATTTGAAAGAAGCTTCAGAGGGATACTACAGGGCTGAATTTCAGATATTGAGGATCCTCAATTATAGAGATAATTCAATTTCAATATCGAGCTCCTCAAAAACAAGTAAAAGGTGTGTATTTTTTTCTGAATTGCATAAGTCTTGTTTGAAGAATCAAGTTGAATTGATTCTAAGGGCATATTGTAGAACAGATATCAGTATTGGATTATAAAATGGCCCCTAAAAATAATTCAACACCCATTAAGCCTTTAAAAGGCTCTACTATGACTCATGAAGACGAAGAATGGCAACATGACATATCAAAATTACACGAGCAAGTGCAAAAAAAAATTCTCTTGCAAAGAGCAACAAAAAATGACATGGAAGTGTTGAAGAAAGGCATGGAAACTAAGATGGATGGTTTGAAGAAAGACATGGAATATAAGATGGATGGTTTGAAGAATGGCATGGAATCTAAGATGGATGGCATGGAAGCTAAGATGGATGGCATGGAAGCTGGCATGGAATCTAAGATGGATGACATGGAAGCTAAGATCGATGAAAAAATGGAAAACATGAAGAATGATCTAAAAGCAGACATGGAAGGTTTGACAAAGTTGATAAAACAAATGTTTCCTAATGGTGAAAAGATAGTAGAGGAAACTCATGATGAGAACAAAATAAATGCTAATCGTGATTTCATAAACTCTAATGTTGGCGGGAAGAACCACCATATTCCAAAAATGGATATGAGGAAGTTTGATGGAAAGGATCCTGTAACATGGATACTACAAATGAAGCAATATTTTGATCTCCATAACGTGCAAAACACACAAAAGGTACGCATTGCAACTTTACATTTAGAAAAAAATACATTTGTATGGTATCGATGGCTTTACTCCCATAAAAAAATTGTCACTTGGTCAATTTTTACAGAGGAAATGATAGCACATTATGAGGATACAAAGAGCAACACCTTCTTTAGCCAATTGATAAATCTCAAACAAAAGGGTTTAGTGGGGCAGCACATTGAGGACTTCCAAAATTGAATATAAGGGTAACTGATATTCCAGAGGAACACAGGATTGATCTCTTCATAGGTACTCTAAAGGATAACATCCAACATGAAGTTCGTGTTTTGGAACCCGATTCATTGGAGAAGGCATTCAGGTTGGCAAGAAAAGTTGAATGTAAAATTATGGCGACAAGGAAGCCTACCACTCAATTCTATAAAGAAGGAAGTGTTTCTACGCCTAGATTTCCACGACCTACGAGGTTGACACCACAACAATTGGAAGAAAAAAGAGCAAAAGGGCTTTTCTACAGTTGTGATAGCAAATACACTAAAGGTCATAAGTGTGCTGAGAAGAAATTATTTTACATAGATTGTGAAGAGGAAGAAGAAAATGAACAAGAAGAGGATATACACTAGGAACCAGCCCTAGAAGAGGAAGAAATGAGTTCGACCATATCGTGTAATGCATTGGCAGGAATTACCACTCCTCAAACTCTCAAGATAGAAGGACATGTCAAGAAGAAAAAGGTAATAGTGTTGATTGATTCGGGTAGTACCCATAATTTTATTCATTGTAAGGTAGCCAAGGAATTGAATTGTTTCCTATACTCAGCACCATAATGTCAAGTGATGGTTGCAAATGGAGGAACTATAAATTGCTCTGGAAAATGCCATAATATCAAGCTAACCATGGGGGAATATGTATTGACTAGTCCAATGCTTTCCATTCCTATGGAAGGTGCTGATGTTGTACTAGGAGTACAATGGTTACAATCTTTGGGGACGGTAGCTTTTAATTTTCAAGAACTTTTCTTGAAATTTTTTTCAGAAGGAAAGGAAGTCGAATTACTGGGTATTGCGGGGAAGCCAGGAAGGATAATAAGCTCTAATGTCATGACAAAGCTTCTAAAGAAAGAACAGCGAGGCGTAATTGCACAATTATGCTCACTAGAAGTTCCAACATCAAAATCATCTATTTCCGCAGATCTCCAACAAGTCTTGGACAATCATTCCAAGGTGTTTGAAACTCCCAAAGGACTCCCACCTATTCGTGATCATGATCATGCTATTCATTTGATTCCCGGAAGTGTTCCTCCAAACATCAGGCCTTATAGATATCCTTACTTCCAAAAGAGCGAAATTGAACGTATGATTGCAGAAATGTTAGAGGCGGGTATAATTCAACCTAGTCAAAGTTCTTTCTCTGCTCCTGTAGTATTGGTACACAAGAAGGATGGATCATGGCACATGTGTCCTGATTATAGGGAGCTCAATAAGCTCACCATTAAATATAAATTTCCCATTCCTGTGATTGATGAATTATTGGATGAATTACATGGAGCAATTTATTTTACCAAGTTGGATCTTCGTTCAGGATATCATCAAATTAGAATGAAGACTGAAGATATTCCGAAAATAGCATTTCAAACTCATGAGGGTCATTATGAATTTTTGGTCATGCCTTTTGGCCTTACCAATGCACCTTCTACATTTCAAGGGTTGATGAATTCCATTTTCAAACCCTTACTTAGAAAATTTGTGCTCTTATTTTTTCATGATATACTAATCTACAACAAGTCTTGGAAGGATCATGTTCAACATGTTGACAGGGTGCTCAAACCGTTGCAGGAGAAACAATTACATGCAAAAACATCTAAATGTTTCTTTGGAGTACAAGAGGTGGAATATCTGGGTCATATTGTATCTCACGAGGGTGTTAAGGTAGACCCTAACAAAATTAAAGCCATTAAGGAATGGAAAGTCCCCACAACCATAAAGCAGTTGCGAGGATTTCTTGGGTTAACAAGGTGTTATCGCAAGTTTGTTAAAAATTATGGGAGAATAGAAGCACCTCTAACAACATTAGTGAAGAAAGATGCATTTTCATGGACTCCTGAAGCAACTAAGGCCTTTGAACATCTTAAAGAGGCAATGTGCCTAGCACCGGTCTTAGCTATGCCAGACTTCACAAAAACCTTTATTGTGGAATGTGATGCCTCAGGAAATGGAATTGGAGTTGTTTTAATGCAAGAAGGAAGACCCATTGCTTTTGAAAGTTGTCCAATCAAACGAAAGTATTTACAAAAAGTTATTTATAAGAAGGAAATGTTAGCAATATGGAACAAGTATGAAATTTTAAATTTGCTTGGTATGGATTTCCCCTTACTTACATGATCAAGAGTCTCACTGGATAAGCATAAGAGGACCAAATCCAACAAAATAACCCAAAAATTCCAAATTTAAAATAACCAATTAGAGCTAGAGAATTTTCCCCTCTAAAGCAACAAAACAAAGACTATGGTAGACCCAAGATTTTGGCCAACAACATCATACATAGGTACGTTGAGCTTTCATATAACATTAAACAAAGAGGTAAAAATGAAAAGAAAACTAAGGTAAACTACATTAAACAATGAAGGAACTGATTTCCATCTTTCAATTTACATTCATGGTCAACAAAGGTCAATGTTCCTTATGTCCATATTTGCATTGAAGTCACACAACTGGAAAATGTTCATAATTTTTCCCAGTTTTTCACTTAATTATTCAACAATTAACGAGGGTTGAACTTGATAGCTATATTATTTGATGTCTAAGATCATCCTAAGCCATCACCACTAGCTTCAAAAATTAATTTAGTGTTCCTACCAAACAAAAGTATTAGACCATAGATCAATTGTACACATAACTATTTTCATTTATCATTTTCTATGCTAGTGAAAATTATAAACCGATGAAAATGACTATTATAACCATAATAACAACATAATTTTTTTTCCTTACTAATCCCTACATGCTAATTAATTTTCATTGAGTGTTCCCTATGTTAAAACAAGACAATGTTACAATAATAATGCATGACATAATTAGCATAATCAAGCTATTCAAAACTAAGCACCATGATCATCGCATCAAACAAGGTTATGACATAGATAATCTTATAAAACCAGTAGATATATGAACTAAAGAAGTGTAGAAATTTGAATAATAGCTGAATTATTCACCAAGATTATCCTGATTACACACTATTTAAGCTTCATGCATAATACATAACCTCTTCTACAATTGATCATCAATTTGCGGAAATAGAAGCAGTCGCATGCGCACATTAAAACATAATCAAGCACACATAGAACACAGTATGTAATGGGGAAATCTTACAGCTGAAAACCCCCAACTATATGTATATTATAATGATATAGAACATGTAACAATCATAATACAATACTCCTCACAAGTACTCAGTACTATCTCCAATAGTTACACACAAACTAGCTCAAATCTGAACAAGTCACAGGTTCAAATCTCCTCCTCAAGTCTGCCTGCCTCTACTGCGCAATCTAAGTTGAATAATGATGAGATCCAAGTTCGACTCTCCTTGGCTTGAACTACACAATCCTCATTGGCAATCTCAATCAATGTGTGTGCAAATATCATGCACAGCCATAGTCACAACTGATAGTAGACTCACCCTTTCACCCACCTCTAACACTGGTCTCCACTGAACTGTCCATGCATTGCAGTTAACTGATGTGTTCTTTAGTTGATTTATGAGTTAATAATTAGTGAATTAATTAATAATTAATTCACACCACTCATCACTAGTGTATTTGCCAGTTAGACTAAATACAACTAGTTCAACTAAGTTAAACCGAACACAACTCCACCAACTGTCTCATCAACTCCACCAAACTCTGCCACATGAGTTCTAACCGAAGTCAACCATGCAATAGCTCAAATAACCCTTAGGAAAAGCGTATTTCCTTCTGTCAACTGCATGTGCCACATCCAAGCATCAAACTGAAGTGCTCCAAGAGGATAAGATAATGTTTATAGTCTAAATATTATTAAGGGTTAATAATATTTGATTGTTCTATTTTTAGCCCGGCAGTCTAAAAATAGAAATCGCCCAATGTCTAAAAATAGAGGTCCATCTATTTTTACCAACTCGACCAATCATCCATAAATAGCATCCTGCAACTCATAGACCATGATCCATATGTCTAAAAATAGACATAGTCTAAAACTAGACTTTGCGCCAAAAATAGCCTGCGGGCCCACTTAGTGAAGGCGACTTCTTTTCACTAAGCTCCATCATCTTGTTGCATTTTCAACACTCCCTCTCAACAAGATATGGATTATATGCAACCCCTATCCTGCCTCTGTGGTATTCGAATTTTCGCTTGGTGAGCGCCTTCGTCAAGATATCAGCATCCTAATCCTCCGTGGGAATGTATGAAAGTAACATGATTCTCCGCTGCACACAATCTCTAATATGATGGTACCTGATGTCGATGTGTTTGGATCTATCATGAAATACTGGATTAGCCGAGAGTTTAATGCAACTCTGGTTATCACAATAAATCACAGTAGGCTCCAAGTGTGACCCGAACAACCCGACTAGGATCTTCCTCATCCATATAGCCTCGCATGCAGCCAAGCTTGCTGCCATATACTCGGCCTCTGCTGAACTGAGTGCCACGGATCTCTGCTTCCTGCTGTACCAAGAAACTGCTGTCGACCTGATACTGAAGATCCCTCCAGATGTGCTCTTTCTGTCCGTTGGGCTCCCTGCCCAATCTGCATCCGTGAAGCCACATAGCTTCACCTCATCCTCCTGTCTGTACCACAAGCCATATCCCGATGTGCCTCTAAGATAACGCAATACATGCTTTCCTGCCTTCCAGAAGAGTTTGGTAGGCTTAACCATAGCTTGCGAAAGCTGGTTAACAGCATAGCATATATCGGGTCGTGTATTGACCAGATACATAAGCGACCCCACCAACTGTCGGTAAACAGTGGCATCCACTACCTCCGTCGAAGTAGCATCCTCCTTCCTCCAACCTCCAGGAAGAGGAGTATCAACAGGCTTGCAGCCATGCATGTTGAACTTCTCCAGTATTTCCCGGGCATACTTACCCTGAGAAACAAATAGTCCATCACTGCGCTGCCAAATTTCCAATCCCAGGAAATAATGAAGGAGGCCTAAGTCCTTCATCTCAAACTCTCTTGCAAGATCCTCCTTGCATGAAAGTATCAACAGCTCATCACCCGTCAAAATTAGATCATCTACATACAGTACAATGATCAGCAACTTCCCCTCCACCACAATCTGGTACAGGTTAGGATCCGCCTCACTCTTGGAGAATCCAAGTCCAGTGAAGTAATTGTCTATCCGTGTGTACCAAGCACGAGGTGCTTGTTTCAACCCATACAGATACTCTCTTTGAGTCCGCACACATGCGACTCACTGCTGAAGATCTTGAAACCTTCAGGCTGCTCTATGTACACCTCCTCCTCAATGACTCCGTTGAGGAACGCAGTCTTCACATCCATCTGATGGATGTGCCATCCCATCTGCGCCGAGAGAGCTAGGATCGTCCGTATGGAAGAGTACCTTGCGACAGGTGCAAAGGTCTCCTCATAATCGATCCCCTCGATCTGTGAGAAGCCACGGGCGAAAAATCTCGCCTTGTACTTCTCCACACTCCCGTCAGCCGCCTGCTTCACTTTGTAGATCCATCGCGAACCCACCACTGATTTCCCCTCTAGTCTTGGGACAATCTCCCATGCACTGTTTCTGACGATCGAATCATATTCTTCGATCATGGCATCTACCCATGCGGGTTCCTCCACAGCTTCCTCAAAAGAGGATGGCTCCGTCACGACACATTGACTCACAAGAGCCATGTATCCAGTGTACCGATCCGGTGACTGCCTCTGTCTGCGCTGTGCCGTAGGTGGTCCTACAACCTTCTCTGCATCTCGAGCCAGTCGCTCAGCTTCTGTAGTGCGCATGCGCCCTCTGATGGTTGGCGCTGCATGGGTGGTTTCTTCCACCTCCTGAACTTCCTCTTGTGGCTGATCCACATCCCGAAGCTCCTCCTTAGGAACTAACAGCTCCTCATCTACATGCAAGTGTGGCCCCTCCCTCAAGCGAACACTCTCCATGACTTTCTCCTCCCGAAATTTGATATCCCGCCGCACAACAGCCTTGCGACCTGCCTCTGGCAAATACACACGATAGTTTTGGGGAGTATCAGTGTACCCCACAAATATCCCAACCTATGTGGTCAGCTCCAGCTTCTTCTTGGCTTCCTTCATCACATGCATGTAGACAGGTGAACCAAAAAATCCTCAAATGGGAAATATCAGGCCTCTTACCAAAAAACGCCTCCTCGGGTGTACTCATGCCAAGTACTTGTGAGGACAACGGTTCTGCACATATACTACAGTATTGCATGCCTCCTCCCACAAGTGAATGGGTAGGCCCTGATCATGCAACATCGCCTGTGCAGCACCCATGATCGTTCTGTGCTTCCGCTCAGCAACCCCGTTCTGCTGTGGGTTATGAGGTGTTATGAGCTCTCTTCGAATTCCTTCTGCGCTGCAAAAGTCCTTGAATTCAACAGAGATGAATTCACCACCATTGTCGCTCCTAAGAGCCTTCACCGTTTCCCCGATTCCTTCTCAACCGCCGCCTTGAACTCACGTAACTTTGAGTATGTCTCGCTCTTCTTCTGCATGAAGAAGATCCAACACTTCTGAGAAAAATCATCAACAAAGATCACATAGTACCTGTGCTTTGCTATCGAAGCTACCGAGAAAGGTCCACACACGTCTGTGTGAATTCTCTCAAGGATTGTCGTGGCGCGACTATCCTTCTCGTGAAAGGTGGCTTTCACAAATTTTCCCAAGGTACACCCCTTTCACTGATCTGACTGCGCAAGAGTGCCCTTAGGAAGCCCAGTAGAAATCTGCTGCAGTATCTTCAAAGCTCCATGGTGAAGGTGGCCCAATCTCCGGTGCCACAGCTCGCCATCATCCCGGCTCACCACTCCTTCCACCTTGCATGCCATTGCTGCGCAGCCATCTACTTGCAACTGATAAAGGTTCTTGATTCGAACCCCTATCTTCCGGGTTTCTCCAGTTGTCTTACTGCGCAGGAAAGCCTTTCCCTCGCTGAAGACAACATCATACCCCTTGTCTTCTAACATCGCCACAGAGATCAAATTCTTCTTCAATCCTAGAACATGCATCACTTCCTTCAATACGAAGGGTTTACCAGACTCCCTCTCAAAGGAAATGGTACCGATACCAGTCGCACTGTATCTACCATCATCGCCCATCTCGATTTGCACTCCAAGATCTTTCTCATCCAGATCTGAAAACAAATCTCGATCTCCAGTCATGTGAAAAGACGCACCACTGTCCAAGAACCAAACTGATCCCATCACACTTGATACCAAGCATGTGATCAACGAAAAATCCAGCTCAAACTGCGAGGCTAAGGCCTCTCCCACTACAGATCCAGCAGCATGCTTATTTTTCTTCTTCTGCGGACAATTTGTGGCATAATGTCCATGTTGGTGACAGTGAAAGCATTTCACCTTGGACATGTCCTGCTTCTTGCCTTTCACACCGGAATGAGAAGCTTTCTTGCTCTTCCCCTTCTTTGGCAGCCAAAGCACAATTTTCTTCATCAGGTGCCTTTGATGAAGATCCATCCCTGGTACTCCGCCTTATCTCCTCTTGCATGAGATCCGACCAAAGTTGCTCCCATCCTGGCAATTTCTCCTGACCATTGACAGAGTCCTGATAGGAATGCCAACTCTTCGGAAGACCAAGGAGAGCCAAGTCCACCAAGTCCTCATCAGCTACAGTCACCCCCACACTTCCAAGCTCATCCCTGCATTGGGTGAACTTCGTGAGGTACTTGGATATACTGTCGCCTTTCTCCATCTTTATGTTTCTGAGTTTATCCTTGAGCACCAACTTCCTCTGGTCGCTCTTGCTTTGGAATAAATTTGTCAACGCTTTCCACATCAAGTATGGAGAAGCTTTTCCATGCAGGCTGGATACAATGTGATCCTTCACGCCCTCCAACAGAATCCTTCAACATTTTGTTGTCTTCTTTTGCCAAGCCTCAACTTGTGCAACATCAGTAGGCTTTGGGACTTCAGCATCTATGAACTCCTTCCGCCCATTGTCCTCTAACACTGCCTCCATCCTGTCCTTCCATGCAACATAATTCGAGCTGCCCTCAAGGGCATACTCCAATCGCAATCCGTTGAAAGACATTTTGACTTCAACACCAAGAAAAAACTGCTACAAATTCGAATTCCAAATTCTGCTGCAAATTCGAATTCCACCAGCTCAAAACTCAACCACTTCTGATCTGTGAGAACAAAGTATTTCTAGCACAGAGATCGACTGTAGGGGCATTTACTGGATATATAACCTTTCAAAGAAAGGATGGATCTACAGGCTACCTGGCTCGCTTACAGACTCTGTCTACCGAAATAAATTGTAATCACTGTAATAGATCTGATGATCAATTTCGCTCTGATACCATGTATAAATTTGAATAATTGTCAATTGTTTACACCTATATCCTGATTACACACTATTTGAGCTTCATGCATAATACATAACCTCTTCTACAATTGATCATCAATTTGCGGAAATTAGAAGCAGTCGCATGCGCACATTAAAACATAATCAAGCACACATGTAACACAATATGTAATGGGGAAATCTTACAGCTGAAAACCCCCAACTATCTGTATATTATAATGATAGAGAACATGTAACAATACATAGCACAAAGCTCCTCACAGCTCTCAGCACTATCTCACATGCTACACACAAACTAGCTCGGATATGAACAAGTCACAAGTTCAAATCTCCTCCACAAGTCTGCCTGCCTCTACTGCGCAATCCAAGATGAATAATGATGAGATCCAAGTTCGAATCCCACTGGCTTGTACTACGCAATCCTCATTGGCAATCTCAATCAATGTGTGTGAAAATCTCATGCACAGCTATAGTCACAACTGATAGTAGACTCACCCTTTCACCCACCTCTAACACTGGTCTCCACTGAACTGTCCATGCATTGCAGTTAACTGATGTATTCTTTAGTTGATTTATGAGTTAATAATTAGTGAATTAATTAATAATTAATTCACACCACTCATCACTAGTGTATTTGTCATTTAGACTAAATACAACTAGTTCAACTAAGTTAAACAGAACACAACTCCACCAACTGTCTCATCAACTCCACCAAACTCTGCCACATGAGTTCTAACTGAAGTCAACCATGCAATAACTCAACTAACCCCTAGGAATAGTGTAATTCCTTCTGTCAGCTGCATGTGCCACATCCAAGCATCAAACTGAAGTGCTCCAAGAGGATAAGATAATGTTTATAGTCTAAATATTATTAAGGGTTAATAATATTTGACTGTTCTATTTTTAGCTCGGCAGTCTAAAAATAGATTTCGCCCAATGTCTAAAAATAAAGGTCCATCTATTTTTACCAACTTGACCAATCATCCATAAATAGCATCTTGCAACTCATAGACCATGATCCATATGTCTAAAAATAGACATAGTCTAAAAATAGACTTTGCGCCAAAAATAGCCTGCGGGCCCACTTAGTGAAGACGACTTCTTTTCACTAAGCTCCATCATCTTGTTGCATTTTCAATAAGAAGTCATGGACAATCAACCCCATGTTGAAAACAATTATATAGTGCTACAAAAAAAAAAAAAAACATTATTATGACTTTAGTGCACATTGGTGAGGGGGGCTTAGTTACCTATCGTGGAAGCAAATGGTGAGGTATTTGTAATTTTTTTGATGTCTCACATGTTTACAATTTGTAATATGAACACATTGTAATAAATAACGGGTTTAGAAAAACTGTGAAATTTTCTAATAAATAACACTAGTGAGGAGCAATATAATAATATCATACCTTAATTTTACCCAATTTAAGCTTTGTTGAATTGAACTAATGAGTAATTGAAATCAATAATTGAAACCCTTATTAGTCTTATGATCCTCCTTGTGTATTGAATCCCTTATAAAATTTAGTATGGAAGTTCCTCCTTTAGTAATAGTCGACTTAATTATGGTTGACTAACATGGGTGCATATGTAATTAATGGACATGGTGAAGATCTACTTCAAGTATATAGGTATAATTAATATTAACATTTTTTATGGCTTGGAAAAGTGATTGGAACTCATATTTATATTGAATGTATCTTCATCACCCAAACCAATGTATATGGTGCTTCTTCTATCAATTAGGACATCACTGATAGGACTTCTCCAAAGGCAATTATATAAATGTTGTTAATATTTTTCCTCATCAATGAGGCTATTGTTGATGGAATTCTTTCTTCCCCCATTAGCCACCAAACACCTCTTCTTGTTCACCTACTCCTAGTCAATTTGCCTCTTGTAAATTTATATTTTTCGTTATTTGATAATTCTTAAACCAATCCTTCTAATTTTGCACTCAGCCAAGTTTCCAAGCCTAATTCAATAATACCTATTAATAGTCAATTAGCAATTACTAAATTAAATTTATTGCAACAAAATTTAATATTGAATAACTCAAACATATTAACCTCATTCTTAGTTAGCATGATCACCTTTCCAATCAACTTTATCATCAACTTCGCCTCTTTTGCATTATTTTGAGATAAATTATATAATGGTTAGACTCTTTGATGTAGACATCATATGGATGTGGTTGGAATTATATCACATGAACTAAAACTTTTATTATTTTTCCTTCCACTAGCCTTTTTTTGTAACTAGGTCGAGCCTAGGTCAAGGCTAGCTAAAAGTTATTTTTTCTTCCAATTTGATTGGGTATAATTTATTTTTGCTTGTAGCCTTCAAATTATTCCATGACAATGTGGTATTAAGTTTTACTATGTGCTCACATGAATTTTCGTACCATAGAAAATATTCTTTATGCATGTGACTTTGCAAAGAAAATATTGTCTTTAACTATTTATCGACACACTTTATAGTCAAATCAATTTTATTTAGCCAATCATCTTATCACAAAGTCTTGGTATGATTGTTATAGGGTGGAAATATCCAATTTTATAAAGAAACCCAAAATTTCAAAATGAAACTCCTCCAATACACTTCATTTCAAGTTGTTATTACCCTAAAAAGATTTGGTGAATCTATCGTGTGATGACATGATGGATGATATTAATAGATGTAATAAATGAGTGATATTAATCAATTTTTTATCCATAGAGTCATTCCTCATATTAATACTATAAACTATTTTTAAGCAATTGATATCATTTCTCAAATTTTTTTAATTTTATTTTTCATTAATAATGATTATTTACCATAAACTAAGTATAAAATTTAAAAACAATTTTCATATTAAATTGTTTGAAAACAGACTAGCCCAATTAATATTATCATTTTGATAAATAGAAAAAAATCATAAAATAAATATAATATGTGTGTGTGTGTGTGTGTGTGTGATAATAAATTTTTATATACTATTATAAATTTAGTTATTTACATATAAATTTAATTATAATAAAAAATATATACCTATTTAACATTATAACAATTCTTAAACTTTTAAACTTCAAAATTGTATGACCAAAACACATTACATAATACCAAATTTTCATTATATTACATATTAACTTTCCATTATAATGTATATCCTTATTTCATTTTCTTCTTGCCATTACAATCCTTATTCATTCCTAACACGTTGTTTAAATCTATATGATTATATTAACATGAAGTTTCTGAGTGAATTTTTAAAATTTATGAGTTTTATTTTTTTTAATTAAATTTTATTAAAAAATAATAATAATAATTAATAATAATTTGTTAAATTTTATTATCATAACTAGTTGAGGATGGGCCTCGTCAGCAAGGTGGACCAGGATCAAACCTCATGGGGGTGGTTGTGCCCTGTGCTAAAGGTAGGTAACATGCTAAAAAATCCAGTTCACTAAGGGCTAGTGTGATGTGATCCCTAGGTGACTTTGAAGACTTAGATGTCACTGGATCATGGCTTCTCAAACCACAGGTCAATCCTAAAGTATCACAAACAACTTGAAAAACAAAAAAAATAATTAATAATAATTTAATTTAATTATAATGAATTAGACATTAAATAATACAAACTTCTTTAATATATATATATATATAAGTTGGATAGTTCCTTCTTCATTCATTCAATATAAAAGCAGGTTACATCCATAAATATGTTCAGTGACCTCAACTTGCCCAATGGGAAACCAGGTCTGTTGGCCACCAAAACCCATTGTATGCCCTCCAAAATTGGAAAGTTTTGACTCTGTCCAGTAAGACCTTATATGCATGAATATATATCCACAGGTATCTATTTTTACTCCTACACAATTCTATACTAATGTCTGACATGTACAATTAGTAACAACCAACAAAAAACAAGCAAGCCAGACAAGATAACATTTATGAATCCGAGGACTGCGCAGGAATTGGGTCTTTCGCACTCAATCCCGGTAATTCTGACTGGAGGAGACATGGAATGAGATCCTCAACACGGCCAAGGCATTTGTTTTGATGTTGAATATGAACCTGTATCAACTGCAGTTCCTTTTGAATTTCTTGAAGCCCCTGATCGGGCCTCTCTGCATTCATCTGTGGGGTCATGATGGCTTTGGCCACCAAACTCTTCATAATTCAGTATAAGTGGACAGTGTGCTTGTACTGCGTGGTATGCCCTCTAGTATTTCCAAGATCTAGGAAAATATCCCTCTAATCATCCACCTGAACTTCCTCAGCTGCCTAGCGATTGAGTTCCATTTCCCATGAAGAGACAAGTTGCTTTACATCTGTTGGAGTACGAACATTATATTCTTGCACTTCTTCCTTAATGACTTAAGCGTCGGTTTGCCGACCACTTCTCTTCAGGGGCTAGGACAAAGGCGATGCTCTCTCAGTATTCTTCTACTAACGACGTATGTTACCACGACCTCCGGGAGCTGATGATCTTGCACCCCGAGCCATCCCAGGAGGCACACGAACGGGTTGAGTGCTACTGGAGTAGTGCAAGTGGGTCGACACCAACCAAAGCCAAAATTTACTCACGCTTTCACAACTAAAACCAAAATTCGAGGCACTTGTTGTAGTAACATTATAAAGAAGAATCAAATAGATAATGTCAGACCTAGACCACCGTAACCAAACCAATTTCCTCCCAAATGGTTCGAGGCACCATTTATATCCTCAAAGACATGTCAATTACACAAAAAAGCCATAAAACATTTCCTTACTATGACAATACAAGCCCATATCACCGTATATAAAATTGAGCTTCTAAAATATTTAAAAAAAAAAATTATAAAATAATTTAATTAATAAATTTTAAATAATAATTTATAACTTGAAACATATTTTTTTAATTTCTTTTATTAAATAATAATAAATTGCACATTAAATTAATAATTTTTTATTTATAAAGTATAAAAAATTTAAAACAATTTAGTTATTAAAATTTAAATAATAATTTATAATTTTGAAATATTAAAATTAAATTGAAATAAAATAATAATAAAAAAAATTTATTCATTAATCCAAAAATATTTATCTAAATATTATTCACCATTGATATATTATTAACTTCATGTTATTGATAATGCCAAATTTTAGTGAGGGGTGACTTATGCCTCTGACTAAACTTAAATGAGTGGTTTTCCTTCTTAATCATAAAGATTCGGTTTTCCTTCTTAATCATAAAGATAATTATTGAATGTGCAACGTAATTCTTGTTTTTTTAATTGTTGATTTCATATGGAGGATTATATATTGTTCTATCTTTGTGTTATTACATGGGCGGGAAAAATGTTTTAGGTTTTCTTCGAAAGTGTAGAAATAGTATTTTGTATGGATTATTTTTAAGGTAATTTTAAATTTTATTGAGTAAAATTGAAATTGGAAATTATTATTTTAGAGATTAAAAATTATTTTTGATTTTAAAACATGAGATATTAATTTTCATGTTATTTGTTTTATTGATATATTTTCAGCAATATAAAGAATATTGATTAGAATTTATATTGAGAGTTATAATTTCACAATTTTGTTGTTTATTTTACCTCAATAATACTAAGTGGAATTGGTGTTAGCCTATGTTTTTAATATATTTGATAATAAGAATAATAAGTGGAATTGGTGTTAGTTTATGTTGCTAATATATTTGATAATAAGAATGTATGATTATTATTTAATGGTTATTATGTATGGTTAAACTTTTTCTCTAATTAATTGATGTGGAATAAAAATTGTCATAATTTTAAACTTAATGATAATTGAGATGTGTTAAATCTTAATTGCAAGGAAGAAAGGGGTATGTTCATTTTGTAGGTATTTAGTTCCATATCTAAGCAGTGCAAATGAGTGGGGACATCATAGTAGGTCATAAAAAAAGTGAGAACTTGTAATAGATTTTCTTAGGCCATAGTATCTATTATTTTTGAAGGAAAAACTTGTGAGGAAACCTTTGATTTCTTCCTTACATATTATTGATGTACACAATGTAAATTTATCAATGCTGATTATGATACTCAAATTGATAGGATGTTATGTGAGACACATAATAAAGCTAGATAGCCTATGGGATTGACCTCAATAACTCTTGCATTAAGTTCAAAGAACTCAATCACTTGAGCTAGCCTATTGGAATAACTACTATATTTATCTACTTCAGTGTGAATTAATATTTTTCTCAATATTTTGCACTATAATTCTGAACAATAAGAGAAACATGCAATCATTATTTTGGAATGGGGTTCTTCCCTCATGTGTTTTCCCAAGGTGAATCTTGTGCCCTTTGTATTATATGGTGTGATTTTATGATTACAAATATGTTCTTTGTTATCAGCTAATTTTATTATTACAGACATTATATTATTTTTAAAAGTATATAACTTTTTTCATGAATAGTCGTAACATAATAAAGTGTCATTGAATTTGCAGTTTCATATTAAAGATTTCTTGTGATTAATCATCCATTGGAATATCCAAGAAACTCTATAGATTATATTGGTTTCAGAGAATTTTTCTTTCGTACCTCTATAGAGTAATTGCAATATATGTTTACTATACTTGATATCCCTATGGAAACAAGAGAATTGCACCATGTAATCAAAAATATCAAGACAAGGAAGACACTGAAAAACCATCAAGACCCAAACATGGTGAATCAACATGGAAATATAACAAAAAATGAATTAAAGGAATGCCTTAAAAATATGAAAGTGTAAGAATTGTACATCTATAATATTATGGATATATTTATGGTCTCAACCTCCCTATAAATAAAGTCCAAACCCTTTTAGTGTAGAAAATTAAATAACTCATAAAACACTCATAAAAATACCTAAGACATGGAACTTGTGGAAAAAGCCGAAGAGCCTTACGACATTCCTCACATATTCTTCATTATTAAAATAATGTTATAATACAAATAAATAGATGAGGAAGTTGTCTCAAGACAGTGTGTCTATCTTGGACAATTGGTTGAGCAAATATCTCAACCGCACAAACTAATCTAGGAGCTAAGTTAGGTAGGCCTAAACTAACTCCTAATTAAGAGGAACTAACATAATTTAGAAAATTAGGCATAAAATCCTAATTTTAAATATTTAATTAATTTAATTAACTTTGGATTTATAATTTTTTATGAGAGAGAGACTAACATTCCCCCCTCAATGATAAATCCAAAATAAGAACGAGGAACCATCTTCCAATTTCTCGTGCTAAAATTGTTGATCCTCAAAAACACTGCCTGAAAAACCACCAAAGCTGGATGCCGAAAAAACTACAATCTGAAGAGACCATGAGTCAGTTGCATGTCTGATTCATCTCTAAATTTTGCTTGACAACTTCATCTCGTGCCAAGCTACAAAAGGAT
Organism: Pinus albicaulis; assembly: GCA_034641835.2. NCBI lineage: Eukaryota > Viridiplantae > Streptophyta > Pinopsida > Pinales > Pinaceae > Pinus > Pinus albicaulis. Next base: position 32,180,477 of record CM076576.1, read on the forward strand.
CCATCTGTCATTTGCTTGAAATCGACATCCTTTGTCCACTGAAAAAATTTGAGAAAGCCCACTAGAAAATCTGCTGATGATGATTGCCCACTGGCTGATGATGTTGATGATGTTAAAAACAACTCACTGTTTCTTTTGCTGATGCTGTCGAAAAATTCTCACTATTGCTTTTGCTGTCGACTGCCCACTGGAGAATCTGTTGATGCCCATTGGCTGATGAAGAAACCCACTGGTTGCGTCACTGATGTTGTCAATACTTTCAGTCTGACAACCACCGTCAATTTTATTAACATTTTCCCCCCTTTTTCAGCTGAAAGGAGAGATAATCATTTGGAAATTATTTCTGAACTCCCCCCCTTCAGGTGTAGGAGTGTTGTACTAGTGTACTCCCATGTTCAACTGCATGAGAGTAGCATCTTCTTTTGATTGTCGGCTGTAATAAGTGCGATTGAATTCCAGTATAAAACTAATAAAATATTTTGACAGTTGACGACCATTCCCAAGGATCAATCCATTCATAATTGATCTTCAATCTAGCTGGCTGGTTTTGGTTACAACATTTCTCTGATGAATTATTCAACTTACCACAATGGCGACAAGGATGGAGATCAAAACAATGATCTTCCATATGACATGTTCTTTGACAATGTGAACATTTTGGTTTGACTGCAACTTCGGTTTGTGTGCATGTCGGTTTGTCTACAACTTTTGCAGAATTTGTTGATGTGATTTGTTCAAGAAGCCTGCACTGACGAACTTGATGGGCTTTGAATAATCTGGGATATGTAAGTTGTAATCATCTTTGACATATCCTAATCCTTGTCGATTTCTATTACTTTGGATTTGTTCCCATGGCTTGATGATTGGTTTGGAATAAGTTGAACTTGAACAACTTTGAAACTTGAAGTTGTTTGGATGAATGGCTTATCATCTTTATATGTATGGTTCAAAGCTTGGAAGCATCACTCTTCTCTTGCAACTCATTTCTTTGTAGTTGCGACTCCAATTGAAGGAACTTAATTGTTTCATTTGTCTGTTGTAGATGCCTTGAAATATCAGCAAGAGTTGCTTTGTTGATTTGCACCATGTCTTCAGCACTTGATAGGATCAAATTGTGAAGAAATTATAACAGCTGGATGTGTTTTTCCTTGTGAACTCGCTCACTTGAATTCAGGCTCTCTTGTCTTGAACTTTCTCACTTGATTTGAACTTGTTGGATTGAATTCGCTTGCTTGATTTGAATGACACGCTCGCATTAGGGGAATTTTGAGGTCTAAAATGGGCCTCCTAAGAAAAATGTACAAAAAAAATAAACTTTATAAGAACCAATAGGATTCAAGATGATGATGTCAACCATGGGGGAGGATTCACCATTTTTGGAGTAAAAAATAAAAAAATTAAAAAACAATAAAACAATAAGACTACTTTTTGAGCGCGAGTACTCATTGGATTCAAAATTTAATTCCTCATCCAAGGAGTACCCATGTTGCATACTTTTGATGGACCCTACTACATGAAAAATGAGAAATACATGAAATGTGTATTTGCAATCACGTTTTTCATGTATTTATAATTTTTTGTGTAGCAAGTTCCATCAAAATTATGCAACATGGGTATGCCTTGGATGAGAAATCAAATTATACATACAACGAGTGTTTCCACTTGAAATTTGAGTAAACCCATAGGGAGATAAGTTGAAAATACGAGTTCAAAAAATGGTTTTTCATTTTTTCCCTCTAAAATTTGATGATGTAATCAAATCTTATTTTATTATTTACACTATTATTTTATAATTTCCTTAGGAGGCCCATTTTAGACCTCAAAAATCCCTAATGCTTGCTTTGGAATTTTCTTGATCTCTTTCTTGGTGAAACTTATTTTGCTTGTTTCACGCTCACTCGAACTCACGCTCGTTTGTTGTAGATTTCGACTTGCTTGATTTTTGTTTGAGTATTACATTTACTTGTGTTAGAGTTGAACTTGCTCACTTGCTTTTATTATTGCTCCAATGAACTTCACGCAGGCTCGCTTGATGTTGTGAATTTTGTACTGACTTGATTGTGCTTATTGGCAAAAGAAGGGTGTCGAACACTGTCGAAAGTTCACCCAAAAGACAAATGACAAGTTCAAATAATATGACTCAGTTGAAGACTTACTTCAATTAATTGTCTTAGGTTGATCGCCTTATCAATTCAAATTGGGGTGTCGGTTTGAACCAAGAATGCACCCTAATAATTCAACTCAGTTACAAAAATTTTGATTTGCAAGTGATACAAAAAGTGTTTTTGATGTCGTCTTGTCTTGGAATGCTTGATTTTGGAGCGTCTTTAACTTGAATTCTTTGATTGAATGATGTGGAATGTGGTTGTAGAAGACCTCTTTATCAACTTGATGATGTGTTGAATAAATGCATGTGATTGTTTGTGCTTTTGTACTTAAGCTTGACTACATGAGCTTGATTACTTAAGCTTGATGACTTGTATACTTAAGCTTGCTTATGTGCATGTAGTTGTTTAAGTTGTTTTGAACCACACTCATTCAAAAGTTGCAGCAAGATCCTAGTACATCTGATACATTTAGTTGGAAAAATGATTCCTTATGGTACAAAGATCTCTTATATATTTGTAAGAATTCCCAACTAAAATAAAAGATTCTTTTGGAATTGCACACTTCTCCCTTAGGAGGACACTCAGGATTTTTAAAAACTTACCACAGGATGAAGAAAGAATTTTTTTGGGATGGCCTTAAATCTGATATTCAAAAATTTGTGGCGGAATGTTTAGTTTGCCAACAGAATAAAGTTGAGACAATTAATACCCCAGGTCTTCTACAACCTTTATCCATTCCAATTCAACGTTGGGAGGAGATTTCAATGGATTTTATCACAGGTTTACCTAAGTCTAAAGGAAAGAGTGTCATCATGGTGTTAGTTGATATACTTACCAAGTATGCACACTTTTGTGCATTATCTCATCCACTTAAAGCAAGTACAGTTGCTACTACATTTATGGACACAATTCAAAAGATACATGGAAACCCAAAGGTTATTGTGAGTGACAGAGATCCTATTTTTACTAGAAATTTTTGGACACAGTTATTTTCTTGCTTGGGTACTCAATTAGCTCATAGCTCATCTCATCATCCTCAATCCGATGGTCAAACTGAGATAGTAAATAAATGTTTGGAAGGATATCTTTGTTGCTTTGTATCTGATAAACAAACACAATGGGTCAAGTTATTACCTCTCGTTGAATGGTGGTATAACACTTCCTTCCATACTGTAGCAAAAATGACCCCATTTATGGCACTTTATGGATATCATCCACCGTCCATCACATCATCTTTAAGAGAAAATTTGAAGGTTCAAGCGATGGAATGTCACATCGAACATAAACAAGAACTTCTCCAACTCTTAAGAGATAACCTAAATTTAGCACAAAATCGAATAAAACCACAGGCAGATGAACATCACAGCGAGAGAAGTTTCGATGTAGGAGACTGGGTATTTTTAAGGCTACAACCATACAAACAAATGTCCCTCAAGCAAGATAAGAAGGATAATAAATTATCGCCAAAGTACTATGGTCCTTACAAGGTGTTGAAAAATATTGGTACTATGGCATACCAATTGGAGCTTCCCACTTCTTCGTGAGTGCATTTAGTTTTCCATGTTTCATGCTTAAAGAAGGTTATGGGGGAGAATATTCAAGTTCAAACAATATTTCGAGAACTTTATGAGGATGGAAAAATCATATTGGAACCTAAAGCAGTCATGGAAACAAGAACTTGACAGCTATGAAATCGATCAATTCTATAGTATCTCATCAAATCGAAGAACTTACCTACTGAATATTCTACATGGAAGGATGAGAATTTTATACAAAATCATCCAGATATACTCAAGTGTTGAGGACAAAACTTCTTTGAAGAGAGGGCATGTTAGATCCCCATATTACTAGTATAGTCCTTATTGTTGTTAGTGTAACCCCCCTTGTTAGTATTATTGTACCCCTGTAACCCCCATATTGTTATTATTGTGCCCTTAAATTATTATTGTTAGGTCGGCTAGGATTACATTATGGCCCCACTAGGATTACATTGTGGCCCCATGGACTCCTATATATAGAAAGGAGGTTTTTTCATTTATATCATCCAAGAATTTTTCATTCATGTAATATATTGGAGGTTTCCCCCTCGAAGTGGCTTATTTCTAAGGCGTTGATATCTCTTTTCTTCTATTTTTGGAGTTGGTTTCACAACGATGGATCATGATACCATTGATATAATCTCTTTAGGTGAAACCACATGTTCAACCACTAACTCAAGGTGTCCCATGGCTTCCAAAGTAAGTTTCCTTTACAAGAATTAAGTCTTTCCCAATGGTGAAAAACTCCTCACTTTTCACCATTGGATCAAACCCCTTTGGGTAACATTTCAAGAATATATTATCAGTTAAAGACAAGGAATTCAATCATTTGAATAATCACAATCAAACCTTTCGTATGGAAGTAAAAGAATTAAATCATAAGGATATGTCAAACTTGAAAGTGGACAAAGAGAGACTATGGATGCTAGTGATGGAATGACGGATTTGGAAGTGTGATTACAAATAAAGAAACATTAAACCAATCAAAGTGAAGAAAAAAATAGAAGTTGAAACTATAGATAAAGGGATGTTAATGGAATTGATTGAAACTAAAAATCAAAGTGTCACTGCTAATGAAATCTTATTAGAGAATAAGCATCCAAAGAAAAGAGTACAAGAAACAATTCAATGAAAATTCATCTACATATTTAGTGACGGTTGACATGCCATTAATCACCATTGATGAAGCTATCGACACATTAGTGATTACAAAATATCAACTATTAATGTGACAACATAAGTAAATCGTGAAAATATTAAACCAAAGATTAAGAAAAATAACATTGTCAAGATGTCATAGCGGCACCCAATTTACACAAATTTTAGCACACATGAATCAATGTATCAATGTCAATGTTGTTCTTAAATATTGAGGTATAAGTAATTAATATATTTTGAAATCAACCGCAAAGAAGATTGAATCAACTCATTTATCATTAAAGAGTTCCAAAAAGGTATATATTTAGGCTGTATTGATCCTTTTTAAATGTAACAATATTATTCAAAGCTTCAAAATTCATATCATCTCATGTATTTATCAAATAGGAAAAACTATAAGAATATGGATCAGTCTATCATACAAAGTGTTTTATATTCATGCTTGGACGAAAATGTATTCTTAGGGAAGTACTTATAATAAATGTAGGGTATTATTACCACTATGTAATAATGTATAAACATTTATCATAATAGTAGTCTCATAGGTAAAACATTATATTAATGTTGCAATAATGATATATGGTGTTCTTTTCCAAATAATGTGACGTATCAAACCTCATCCATTTCAATGATTCAATCTCATATATATTCATATAATAAACACATATAATTTAATACGGATATATGGGATTTCTCAATGCAATCATGATGGTTTATAACGTGAACTATCAAATTCTACTTCAAATTATTCATGTTATCTTTTATTAACTAAATTCTTCATGTGAAGACTCTAATTTGGGTAGGTGATTGAAATCCATGCAACTCATAATTTTTCCCTCGATACTTGAATTTAATAAGTTCTTTAAAATGGTTTATCACATAGATACCAAATGTTGTAGTCATTGAATTTCCAAGATGATCTCTATTCCACCTAAGGGTACTGTGTAGAATCCACCTTCTAAATTATAATTTTATATTTGTCACTTTATTTTGCAATACTTTCTTATGTTATGAAACATTTTTCCATCTCCCTTATATCTATAACTCATTATACAAACAAATTTATCTTTTTTATAACATTAACATATATAAAATTATGGGTCCTATTGAAATGTATAAGTATGGTGACATCAAACTCTTTTACATGTCCTCTTAATTTCAATATTGGTTGTTGGTTATGGGAACTAGGGATATCATGGGAATTTTTACTTTTGATTATGTACTTACCTCACTATATTTGTTCTTGTTTTCTTCTTCTTCCAAATCATTGATGGACATGTCTAAATCTCATTCTTTTCTAAGTTCATATTTATACAATTTCTTGTCCATATATTGACATCATTGTTTGTCATCCTCTCTCTAGTGAGGTGGCATGTTTTTATTAAAGTTTCTAAAAAGTATTTACTTAACTTATTGGGGAAATGCTTATTTGAATTCTCTATTATCCTAAATTCATCGTATCAGATCTTATTTTTTTGTTCGAATGTATTAGATCTTCTTTTTTTCCGAATATTTTCATTGCTTGTATAACTTCAAGAATATTTTGAAATCCCTTATTTTTAATTCACTATAGATGTAAGTCTTCAACCTAATTATGTATCTTTTTAGCGATTCATTCATATTCTTCCTCATTATGACCCACTTTAAATTCTTCATTTATGAATGTATTCCACTTAAACAAGTAACCATTACATTTTTAGATCATCATAAAAATTAATCATAAGCCTCTTGTTTCAAGTAATTTTAGGTTGTATTTTTTTCCCTTTTTCCCAAAAGGAGGACTTAGATTTCATAGGTTAATTGTACCTCCTAATATTTTTGTTTTAAGTGTTTTTTTTTTTTTTACTTTGGAACAAGTATTAAAGGGGAAACAATCTTTTAACTTTAAAGGTAACTTAGTGAACATAATTTGATTTTTGTTTTTGAGGTTCCCTCTCTCTTAATTCTTTTTTTGTCTCTTTATTATTAGATTCTATCAATTAAGTTATTGCATCTATTATTTGATTCCATCAATTAAGTTATTTCATCTATTATTATTAGTAGTAAATTCCTTTTTTTTGTTTTGTTACAAAATTATCTCATCTATCATTATTTTTATTTTATTTTACTTAATGATTTCTTAAAATCTTTTTTGTTTTGTTAACTCTATATTATTAAGTTCCATTAATTAACACAATCCATTTATCATCACTAATATGTTTTTTTTTTTTTTTTTTGTTACTAAATTATCCCATCTACCATGAATTTTTCTCTTATTTAATTAGTACTAATATGTTTATTTTATGTTTATTTTTTCTTTTCGTTACTAAATTAGCCCATCTACCATGAATTTTTCTCTTATCTAATTAGTACTTTGTTGAAATCCTTTTGATCCTTAATTGCAATTTGGTAAGATTTGAATTTTTTTTCCCTCTTTGCACCTTTTAATTAACATCATTCTTGTTTTCCATCTTTGAGAGTTCATTGAATTTAATTTCTCTTCCAATTAATTATTTTTAATTGATTGATAGAATTTCGTGTAATGATTATATAGAATTTGAAAATTTTATTCTATTTACCTTTATAGCTTTATAGAAACTAATTAGAAATTCATAAATAATGTGTGATACAAAATCATGATATGACCTGTAGTGGTTTTAGGGAGCCCTTGAGGATATACAACACATTTTTAGACATGCTATATAATTGGGTGGTGACATTGGACATAATATAAAGGGGGGTGTTTGATGTTGTATGGTTTGTAGTGGTTTTAGGGAGCCCTTGAGGATATACAACACATTTTTAGACATGCTATATAATTGAGTGGTGACATTGGGCATAATATAGAGGGGGTGTGGGGGTGTTGTTTGATGATGTATGGTTTGTATGATGTATTAGGGTACAATCACTAAAAGGAAGATAAGGTTGGTGTACCAATTACATGATAGCACTAGTGTATGGTGGCTAGAAGGAATATGATAACCATGGCCGAGTGTATGTGAATTAGAAAAAGAGATGGTGACACTGTAAATTTAATGTGCAAATTAGAGTTCTTATATAGCTACATATTTTATATAATATATATAGGGTAAGTAGTATATAATATATGGGATAAGCAGTGTAATGAAACAAACATTTTAAAATAGTTTTTAATCTCTGTTATTTAAGTTAGAAATTATGTTGTTGGGAAAATTTGCATAAAAATTTATAATCTACATTGGTCAATGTTAAATTAATAGTGGTTAACATGCAAATTGTATAGTTTTGCTTTGGAAGGAACTAATAAATTGAGAATTGAAGATAAATTATTTGTTTTCTGCACAAGAATTTGCATACATTTTGGTGGGTAGTAACCACTAATAAATTTACACATTTACAATTTTTACTCCTATGTTGAAAAAAATATAAATATTGGTGAGAAGTAATACTTGATAAATATATTTATTTACATCTTATTCTTATCCATTTTATATATACACACTTACTTAAATTATAATAATAAATATATTATTTATCTAAATATAAACTATTTTAAAAATATTTTTTTTTTGAAAATTTCATATATATATTACGGATACCTTTCACATATTTATTATGCTTTAATGTTATTACTTATTAGTCTTATTACAACATATTTGAATCCATAATACAATGATGACGTATGACGTGATTTTGGAAAAAAATTAGGATAGAGGAGGGCCCACACAAATATATAAGACGGACAATGGTTTTAGTACAAACATTTTCTGAGATATGGCGTAACATGGAGCTCTCATAGTTAAGTAGCCAATTTATTTCAATCATAATTGAGGGGATTAATTTAGTGATGTAAATGCATTTGTGGATAGGGTTAACATAGCGATCATGTTATTATGTTATATTTAGAAATGGCAAACCTTTACTTGTGAGGTTCTTTCTTAGAGAATTTATGGGTTTATTTATTATATTTAAGAAAATCAAGTTTAATAAAAAAATTATTATTGTATTGATGGTTATAATTAGATTTTTTATTTTAATTATTATGATAGATATGTTATTTTTTAATAAAGTTCTTATAATTTTAATTAATTATTAATAATAATTAAATATTTGATGGTAGGGTATTTTTAGTTTAATTATTTTGATAGGTGTGTCTATTTCTAAATAAGACTTCCAAAATTTTAATTTAATTACAAATAATTATTAAATGAATGATAAAAACTTAAGTGAATAGTAGCCTCAGATCCAAGGCATTAATTAAACAAAATGTCATATGAGCATGTGTTATACTAATATTATTTATGGATTCTTAGTAAGCTATAGTATTGTATCTATGTGGTTAAGAATATGGTTAGTCATGTGATATTAGTAAGCTATGATATTGTATCTATGTGGTTAAGAATATGGTTAAATATTTTTTAAATGCATATATATTAAACTCATATATAAGTCAAGTCCCACTAGCACAACTAGTTGAGGATGGACATGCTAAAATAATCCAATCAGCTGGTGTGGCTTTGACAGATTAGATGCCCCCGAGTTGTGGTTTCTCAAGCCAAAGTTCAATCCTAGAGGTATTAAACTCATATATACGTTTACATGTCATAGATGTGGATAGGCATCAATCTATAATATTGTAAGGGTCATACAACTTAAAATGATCATTTTTTAAAACTTACATTTGATTTTAACATATTTGACGAGATAAAAATTCTTGGAGAAGGGTCATTTCATCTATTTAGACTCAGTCAACCCTTACTACTAAAAATATTTTGTGAAGATTAAATCTCTAAAAGGGTCATTTCATCTATTTAGAGTCAGCCAACCCTTACTACTAAGAATATTTTGTGGAGATTAAATCTCTAAAATCAACCTAAAATTAATGATAATTAAACTAAAATTCTAGAATACCTATTCTAAAATAGACACATCTATCGATGTAATTAATAATAATAATGTTAAAGTTGTAATTTAGTTATTTTTTATTATTTTTTTTAATATTGTCAATGTGAGATATACAATAAGTGTTTTGATGCCTATGTGTTTACTAGTCATTTAATTTATATGGTTGCATTAGTTATCATAATTAATAGTGTGTGGTATGGATTTAACCCTATGGAATATTTTTAGTAGTCTCGAAGGAGAGAGTTGAGATGTATTTCATAGGTAGTTATATCCTCCTCCTTTTTTTCTGTTCACCTGAATTTAAAAAAAAAAAAAAATGTTATCAAATAAAATTATAATAAAAAATAGATAAAAAATGGAAAGTCAAATTAGAAAGAAACTTACAATTTTTAGCAGCTCACAATTGAGACGAGCTACATCTGGAGACTGCCCAAACAATACCACACTTTTCCATTGATCATAAAATCAGGAATAAATAAGATTACATTCAATTTAGGGAGATCAAAACTATTTCCTATAAAATAGGAACTAAGTCTCAAATAAGACACACACATAACCGTGAAACAAACTTTCTCCATTAATTTCAACTCTCCCCCTTAATGGAGAAAGGATTCACTTTTACACCTAACATCTCCCTAAAAAATAAAATTTGATCTTCCCAAGAAGCTTGGTGAAGATATCAACTGCATTTTCACATGTGTTACAATATTCAAGAAAAATCTCTTTGGACTGAACCTTTTCTCTAACAAAATGAAATTGAGTATCTATGTGTTTTGTGTTTTTATGAAAAACAGGATTACTTTCCAACTTGATTGAACTTTGGTTGTCGTATTTAATCACCGTAGCATTCTTTTGTTCTTCTCTCACATCATGAAGAAGTCGTCTCAACCAAATTGCTTCACAAGTGGTTGCACATACAACTTGATACTCTGCTTCTACTAATGATAAAGATACAATACTTTGTTTTTTACTGCTCTAATAAATGACCCCGGACCCAATATTGAAAGCATACCCAATTATAGATCTTCTATTGTCCAGATTTCCAACCCAATTTGAATTTGAATAGCCTGACAGTTTAACATCCAAAGAATCAACATATTTAATGCCAAAAATTATGGTTCCTTGAAGATAGCTTAGGACATCTTTTGCTGCTACCAAATGATTTTCAAAAGTTTTTGTCATAAACTAACTCAACACACTGACTGAATATGCTAAATCAGGTCTAGTTGTAGTCAAATAAATCAAACTTCCAACCAGTTGTTTGTACAATGTAGCATCCACCTCTTTAAAGCCATCATTACTTTGAAATTTAACATTCTATTGTATAGGTACTGAAGCAGCTTTACACTGATACATTCTAAATTTCTTCAACAATTCCCTAACATACTTTCCTTGAATAACAAAATTCTAGCCAGAATCCCTCGAGACTTCAAGACCCAAACAATAATGCAGTTCTCCAAGGTCCTTAATTTCAAATACCTGTGACGTTTGCACTTTAATTTCTTCAACCAATGCATCATAATTTCCAATAACAATTAAATCATCTACATATAAGGAAATAAACACAATCTACCCCTTTGAATCAAATGTGGTATACATATTTGAATCATTTTTACCTATCTTATAACCATGTTGTAAGAAGAAAGAGTCTATTTTATCATACCAAGATATGGGAGCATGTTTCAACCCATACAATGCCTTTTTTAATTTACACACCAAGTGTTCCTGCCCCTTTTTAATGAACCCTTCAATTTTTGTTAAATATACTTCTTCCTTCAAATATCCATTTACAAAAATATATTTTACATCTAGCAGGTGTAAGCTCCAATTGTACTTTGTAGCTAGAGATATTAACATCCAAATAGTGCTTAACTTAGCTACAGGAGCAAAGTCTCTTCATAATCAATCCCTTATTTATGTGAGTATCCTTTGGCCACAAACTTAGCTTTATACTTTTCTACACTGCCATGTGCTTTGAACTTAGGTTTATATAACCATTTACAACCTATGGTCTCTTTTCCTTTTGGCAGTTCAGCAAATTCCCAAATTTTATTTTTAATTATGGAATCATACTCTTCTTTCATAGCTGACTGATCCAGGTGGATATTGGTGGCCACCCACCTATTCCATTTGGACCCGCAACATCAATTCTTGCAGCTTTTCACTTTCAGCAACTTACTATTTTTAGCAGGTTTTCGGGTCTTACACGCCCAAAAGCAATTTTGGGGCATTAATGATCCAGGTGGATATTGGTGGCCACCCACCTATTCCATTTGAACCCTTTTCATTAGTTCTTTCCGTTTTTAAGTTTCAGCACAACTTACTACTTTTAGCATTTTTTGGTTCCTGAACTTTTAGAGTCGTTTTGAGGCCCTAAATGACATTTTTTGGGAAAACAGAGAGCGACATAAACTATCTTTCTCACACCAAAAGTTGTATTCCTCTAACATATCTTTCTAACGAGATATTGAGCGTGTCAAATGGAGATCGGATGCCAAAGTTACGTCCCCAGGAAGTTGAAACACCAATTTACCCAAACGGGGCCCACAGTTTTGGCGCTTCATCTCCTAGGGTTAGGTTTTTGGATGTTTCGAGTTTTACATTGTTTCTAAAAAATAAATAGGCTTTCGAGCCTCATTGTAACATAGTTCAGGGGGCTGGTAGCCATCACATCTCTTCTCAGGGATATGCTGTCAGTACCCTAGCTCATTATTTCCATTATACATGTAATAGGCCTTTGAGCCTCAATGTAACACAGTTCAGAGGCCTGTGTATGCCACATCTCTTCTCAGAGATACGCTACCAGCGCCCTATCTTGTTTCCATTATGTTTGTAAGCTTATTTCAGTCATTATTTTATTAATAAAATGAAGCATTATTTCTGCTGCATCTCTGTGTTTATGGTTATATCTGTATTCTATTGCATTTCTGCATTCATTATACTGATTTTCTTCATTATAATTCATGGGCTCAACAACATTTAAAACACTAGTTATAAGAGCATAATCTTTGTACCTTTCATGTAAGTTATTTTTTCGTCCTAATCTCCTTGGTATCGGACTTGCCTTAATTATATCCTATGTGATTTCTTACTCACCTTTGAATGAACTTTGACTGTTGAATGTATCTGCATCACTAGACTCCTCTTTCTGTTGTTGTTGTTGTAAATGAATGTCTTTGGTTTCATCATTGTTGTCATCAATCACTAAAGGCATGTGCCACTCCTCATAACTTCTATACTTATTCCCTTCATCAACTTGTTCATGGAAGATAACATCTCTACTCACAAATACCTTGTGAGTAGATGGATTAAACATCTTATATTCTTTGAAATCAAAATGATACCTTACAAATATGCAGTTTATAGCTTTAGCATCCAATTTCTTGCTATCTTCTTTAGGAATGTGTGAAAAAGCTCTAGAACCAAATACTCTCAAGTGATGGATAGCAGGTTTAAAACCATACAAAGCCTCAGATGGAGTCCTGAGATCAAGACACCTAGTTGGACTTTTGTTCTTTAAGTAAAGTACAGTACTAATTGATTCTTCCCAAAAACCATTGGATAGGTTCTTACCTTCATCATGCTATGTGCACACTCTACCAGAGTTCTATTCTTTCTTTCTACAACCCCATTCTATGAAATGAGTCATAATTTGACTAATTTGACTATGAAATGTGTCATGGTTTTTTGGGAATGTGGCATTAAGAATTTGTGGTATTGATAAGCTATAGTATTGGCCCACAATAATTAAAAATTTCCATGGTAAAGTTGGGAGATCTTTTCATATATATTTTTAAATGTATATATGGCTAATTCATATATGAGTTCCTTTAATAATAATAATAATGATTTAAAATAATGTTATAATTTAGATCATTTTTATCTTGACAATGTGAGATGTATTATAAAGTAAGTATACAGATGCTTATCACTATTTACCAACCATTCAGTTTATTTAGATGCCCTAGTATACATTCACCCAAAATCACCTTATCTCTAGAGAGAGTCTAACAATGATCCTTCAAAGTTATAGAATGAAAATCACAAAAATGTGAACTTGGATTTCCATTAATACTTAATGAGTAACCTCTCTTTGAACCTTTTCATACTAGGGATGACACATCCACCCATTTTTCAAAGATTTTTTAAGTTCTATTATTAATGGGTGTCACAATGGGTGTCATGAAATTGATATTACACCTTCTTTTGGAGTAGTGCTTCTTATCATCATATAAAAAAATAAGTTGTTTTATTAAAGGATGTGGAAAGGTATACTATCATGATAAAATTAATTTAACTGAAAATATTCATATTTCAAGTTCCTCTCACTTAATATTTCTAAATAAATTCAATTTTATGATTATGTCATTTATCATTTCGTATTCACATTTTTACTTATTAATATCTCTATGTTATAAATATGTGAATCATGTTGCAATTTATCACTTTTTAGTTTTAATTTTTCATTTAGAAATTAGAAGTTGTTTGAATGTAAAATTTTGAATTTCCATTAATAATTAATATTTTAATATTTAAAAGTTAACCTATTGAAAAAAGTTAATCTAATTTTTTTCCAATTCTATGAATATTGAATTAGAACTTTGTATGATGATTGAACATCATCAGTGATTCAAATTTAAAGTTTGAAACGTTTTTGAATGACGTGAACATTGGAGGAGGAAATTTATTTTTTTAATATGAATATAAAATTATAAAAAATATTTTTACAAGAGCTTTTGACAATAAATTATGTTTAGAATTTTGAAACTTCCAAACACAAATTGTTTCAAAACTTTTCACAATAAATTATATTTAGAATTTTGAAACTTCCCAACACAATTTATTTCAAAACTTTCTATATAATTTATTTCTAAAATTTTAAAAAATATATATAAAATAATTACCATATTAATTTTAAATATTTTATTTAAAAACTATCACAAAAATTTTATTGATTTCCTAACAATGTCAATATACATCCCTGATGATATTCCAACAATAGCAATATGCATCCCTGATTCATGTAACTTTAATAATAAAATCTTATTTCACAATTCATATAAATTTAGTAAAATCTTATTTTTTGTTGCGAGACAATTTCTCCTTTATTAGAAATCTACTTCAACATATATTCGTTTTTAAAATAACATTATATATTTATTTAATCCTTTTATTAAGATTAATATTTCATTATGTCTATTATATATGTTATGAATATAATTCATAACAGATATAATTAATATAGTTATTAATAGTTCAATAGGGATTATGTAAGTAATCATTAAAGTTAGTGAAAAGGTGTGTCTAAAAGACATGCCATTAATGAAAGGCCACCTGCGTAGGTATATAAGCAAGGCTTCATTGTAACATTTGATCAACATCTCTTATACATTTTTATATATAATATATTATTATTACAATACCTATTGTGTATTTTATAACATAAGTCAACAAGCCTACAACTTTATTACTCCATTTGGTATCAGAGGAGCGATCTTCTCGCCTGGAAGGAAGCACCTATGCCACTGTTAGTTTCTTTCAGTTGTTACATGATGTGCCTCGAAATTTCTACCGCTCGATGTCTTCATCAATGACGATGGACGAGTTCAACAAAAAATTGATTGAACTTGAGAGCAAGATCAATAATTACGATAAATTCACTAAACGATTAGTCAATCTTGAGGATAAGGTTACAGGAAATACTGATGACATCAAACAACTTCAAGACACGACAAATCGAATAGACAGACTAATGTTGAAAATCTGTAACGAGTCCAGAGACCATCATAACAAACTAATGCAGAAATTAAATGCCACGTTGGAAAAATTTAATCTAATGCAAAAACCAATAGTCCGGACTATTAAACATAATCAACTGAACAATTCAACTAATTCAGATCATAATCATGAAGGGTCACCACATTCTGCAGAAGATCAAGTAATGAGAATTTCAGTTTCAGAGGAAGAACATCCACATAAAGATGAAGATGATCTCAACAACTGTTTTGACATGAATGACAATCAAAGTGGGTATATGGAATTTGATATGAATATAAAAAAAATTGAAAATGATAAATATGAAAATGATGTAGAACAAGAAGATGCCCCAAAGGCAATTTTTCCTTCTATTGTGGGATCTATTGAGCAAACGGGGATGGCTAATGCAGTCAAAGTTGAAGGAGATTTAGAATCTTCAGATGCCAAAATGAATATCAAGCTAGACTCTGAGAAGTCTAAATCCAAGTGGAAATTTTATGTTGGTTCTCAAGCTCTTGGCTACCGACATGATTTTATGGAGGTGATTCCAGCTCTGAAGGATGGTATTGTTGCTGATTGGGATGTTGTGGATAGCATATGGGACCATGCTTTTCGGGAGCGCTTACTAATTGATCCGAAGGAGCATCCTATATTTTTAGTTGAACCATCCTCCAATTTGCAACAACAAAGGGAGAGAACGCCAGAGCCTATGTTTGAAAGTCACAGGGTGCCAGCCCTATTATTAGCAAAGAATGCAGTATTAACTTCCTTTGCTTCAGGACGTCCCACTTTAGTTGTTGACTGTGGTGGTGGATCGACAACTATTGCTGCAGTCCATGATGGTTTTGTTCTTCAAAAGGCCATGGTGTCTTCTCCCATTGGCGGGGAGGTTTTAACTGACTACCTTATGAGGTCATTGGAGAGTAAAGGGATTTTGGTCAAGCCTCGATATTCATTCAAGAGAAAGGAGGAAGCTGTCTATTGTGTACCAGACACACCCTTTGATGAATCTACTTATTCTAATATTCCAATGACACCTTATGAACTCCCAGATGGAAAGACAATAGAATTTGGAGCTGATAGATTTAGATATCCTAATCTTATATTCAACCCGTCTGTACTTCAGACACTGCCTCATATGGAAACCTTGATAATTTAGGGCATTCACTTCGTGGGCTTCCCAGATGGTTATCGAGAGTATAAATAAGTGTGACGTGGATATACGCCGAGAATTTTTTAGCAGTATTATGCTTGTTGGTGGCACGGCATCAATGCAACAGATGAAAGAACGCTTGGAGAAAGATTTGATGGAGGAAGCACCCCAAGCTGCACGAGTCAAGGTACTTGCAAGTGGCAATACAATAAAAATGCAAAATCCTTATTGTTCGAGGTCTCGATCACTGCGAGGCCCCAGTAAAGGCCGAGGCGGCATAGTAGAAGCCCCCATCTCCCGATAGTTACGATGGGAGGTGTAGTCCTCCGCCATGTCGCAGGAGAAGCCGAAGCTCACATAACAGCAGTGGCCAACGTAACCCTAGCAACAATTACAGGCGTAGATATTCTCGTAGCCCGAATTACAGATGTGGTAGGTTGCACAGTCCTTACGTGTCTTGCAGAGATCCTTGTTCACCAGAGTATGAAGCAAGTAGAAAACTACTCAACCGGTGGAGGATAAGTCGTAACTCACCATGGATCAACACGTCGTTTCCAATAAGTATATATATTAATTAATTAATTAATTAATTATATATATATATATATATATATATATATATATATAGTTAATAAATTAATTAATTATATAATCCTTCTATTATATAATTAATTAAATTTTAAATTAATTATATAGTTTTTTTTTTTTTTCTAAATTACACTATTTCTATTATGAACATAATATTACAAAACTGTCACAGCTCAGCTAAGGAAGCCTGAGACCGGGCTTGATATCCACTGTCTGTCTAGCTATAGAGCTGCCCATTAGCGGGAAACCAGCTCTTGTAACAGTATTGACACCGCCCAGGAACTGGGAAACCGGCGCAGAGTCACTGACATACTGATTAACGAAACTAAAAAGAGACAAAAGATACATGCAGCTGTGTCTGCTATGAGTGATCATTAAAAACATAAATTTATCAAAAATTCTAGAGCATATATCATGCGGAGAACTGGACTTAGAGGAGGGAGAGCACTTAGTCTGAGTCAGGTTGCTCTTCCACAATTCTGCAGCCATAGTGTTCTTCCGAATCCGCTTCAGCATTCTTGTCAGCATCTTCTCCTGAAAGACCAGCTTCCATCTGCAAGTGCGACTGTTCCGGATGAGCAGGGACAGAGGCTAAAGGAACTCCGAGAGAGTGCGTAAACAGACCTGAAGCAGGACCAGAGGGGGGCTCGGAGTTAGGCATTGAAGGAAATGGCACAGGGTCAAGCTGCTGGACAGGAGGGAGAGAGGTCTCCTCGCGAAGGGAAATCGTGATGAGGGCAGTGATGGAAGGCCTGTTGAAGGCACAATCAAAACGCAGCTCAGCGTGTTGCGTTGATTGCCGGAGGTAGTGACTGCCGGGGCGAGAAGGGGAGGTGGAAGTAGGCGGAACAGGAGACAGAGTAGGCAGAACAGGAGCACGAGGCGGGTGCATGGGCTATGGAGGCGCAGGGGCAACGCGCTCATGGAGACAACCAGCAGGATCGATATAAAGAGGAACGGGACGCCTTTCAGAAGGCTCCACGGAGGAGTCGACATTAGAACTGGAGGGGCGCTCACTCATGGACCTGCCTCGAGAGGCGCCTTTCCTGCAAGACATTCTTTGCCTGAGCCTGGGCATACTGGAATTCTGAGAGGAATCCGACCAGTTGCCAGAAGGAGCTGCAGGAATAGTGTTAATTTTACCAACAATAACAGGAGAAGTATGAGAATTGAACAGAACAGGGCAGAAGTTACTATTTGAGAAATGATAGCCGGGAATCGTATCCAAACAGCATTGCAGAGAGCACCTGCGTCCTGTAGCGGTGCGATTCCCACCTGCAGCACAGCCGCCCGGGCATTGAGAGCGCAGAGGCGACAAAGGGCGGTGAGCAGAGCCAAAGCAATCGGTAGAATGTGAGCAGTGGTGCTCCATTTGAAGTCTGGTGCGCCGAGCAAGACAGAGAGAATGACGGCGAGGAGGAGTAAATGTCCAGCGACGAGGATTAATGAGCTGAGCATTAATGGCACCATAGGGGGCCATGTGGCCACCCCAGGTGAAACGCCTTGGGGCCCGAACCAGGCCATGAGGCCTCTTAACCCGAAATATCATCCGCATCCGGAAATTAATTATATAGTTAATTAATAAATAAAACTTAAACTATATAGCCCCATAAAAATCAAAAATAAAATAAAATTGATTACCCTAAATTCAAGACAAATATCAACCACAAAAATTATACAAGATGAAGTACGAGGGATGTTCTATAAAATATATATATATATATATATATATATATATATATTATTAATTTAATTAATTAATTTAATATTAATTAATTAATAACAAAAGCCCTAGTTTTCAAACTCAACGTTATGAGATAGAATTCTACAAAGATGGGGTACGAGTGCTCAACAACATGCCAAGCAGATAGTCCCAAGTGACGAAAATTGTTGAAAAATTAGGCTTTGAGGACAAAGCTTTTTGAGAGGAAGGCAATGTTATGAATATAATTCATAACAGATATAATTAATATAGTTATTAATAGTTAGATAGGGATTATGTAAGTAATCATTAAAGTTAGTGAAAGGGCATGTCTAAAAGACATGCCCATTAATGAAAGGCCACCTGCGTAGGTATATAAGAAGGGCCTCATTGTAACATTTGATCATCATCTCTTATACATTTTTATATATAATATATTATTATTACAATACCTTTTGTGTATTTTATAACATAAGTCAACAAGCGTACAGCTTTGTTGCTCCAATGTCTCTTAAAATAATATTGTGAAATATAAAGGAATTATTTTGAATATATATATATGATGATGGTGGTGGTGGTGGTTAACGTCTATTGAGACCAAATTTTGGTTTATCGGACCTAAAGAAACAAAGTTGTACTCCTATGTTCAAAGAGCTTGGAGAGAAGCATCCCGAGCTCACTATAATTTTGACATGTTAAAAGGCTAGGAAGGTTGGTATTACAACAATATTATGAAACTGAGATCTAATGTGGGTGTACGCAGAGCACTCTAAGAGGAAGTGATTTTCGTCTTCAATGTTCATATTCTCACAGAGATGGCAGATCCTTTCCACCCATGGTGTTTTAGGAACTCCCCAACGACATGTTTCACTATGGAGCTCATGAGAGTTCGTTCTTATCTTGGCTATATTGATTTTTTTCTTTGAGCTAGTTAAAACAGAGAGATACTTTTGATCTTCTAGAGTAGGGTTGATGACCTCCTTATAATATCCTAATTTTCTTTTAGCGTCTAAATCTTTCTCACACCACATTTTCTCTTTCAACTTAGAAGTAACAATATTTTTAATGTTATTAATATTTTGCAATGCAAATTTTTCGTTGATCTCCCAATGGTTTAACCAGGCCTTGGTATATTTATACCAAAATCGTTTGAGCCTTAGGTGGTTTTGGTTGGAATTTAAAGCTAGCTTAGGAATTCTATGGTCTCCCATGTTATTGATTTTGTGCTTATACAACAGGAGCCTAGTCATAGCTAGGCTCTCGATAGGGGAAAGACCCACTTCTATAATGAGAATAGGATAGGGTGTATTTCATTTAATTTTGAGGTTATACATTATGAAACGCTTCTAGATTTACTCAATGTTTCTCCAGGATTCTCTAGAGATGTTGCAACCCCAAACCTCACATCCATACAAGATAATAGGAGTGACTAAAGTTTCAAAGAGGAGCTTATTTTTATCCCACATCACAAGGTTTGTCACTTTACAATTATTTTCAAGACCAAAATAAGCTTTCCACCCTCCATTAATCCTTTTCTCAATGCTATAGTTCCATTTGAGCTTGTGATGAATATCAATTCCTAGGTACTTGTAAGAAGACACTTCCTCCAAGTTGCTATTGTCATACAAAAAATTAGCGTAATTGTCCTTCTTGGATTTGATAATCATAACTTATGTTTTGTCATTATTAACAGTCATACCCATCTTAGAGCAGAAATCCTTAAGAAGTCGTAGTTGCTTATCAAGATCGGATGGACACCTTGCTAGAAGAACAATATCGTCAGCATAGAGAAGAAGGATGATTAATATTCCAACTAAGATCATGCCAGCACAACCTGCTTCCTCTAAACAACCTTCTAGCTTGTTGATATAAATGTAAAATAGGGTAGGGGAGAGGGGGAAACCTTGTCTAATTTCGATATTACACTTAATATCTTTCGACCACCCCTCATTGCTCTTAAACTTGGAAATTACATTCTCGTATAACCTTATAGCGGCAACTCTCAACTCGAAAGGAACCTTTAGATCTTCTAATCTATTCCATAGGTTATTTCTAGGCATCGTATCGAAAGCCTTTCTAAAGTCCACAAAGCAACAAAAGAGATTGGATTTGTCATTATGACATTCCCCCACAATGATCCTAAGCGTAACAAGGTGGTCCGTTGTTGAGCACTGCCTTCTAAAACCCGCTTGGCTTTTAGTGTGCTTACCTTCACTTTCAAGCCATATGCTCATCTTCTTTTCCAAAATAATACCATATAACTTGGCTAAGAGAGGGTTAATCATAATTTTCCGATAATTAGAGGGGTTATTTGTATCCCCACTTTTGAAAATAGGAATAATGAGGCTCTGAGTCCATGGTTTAGGGAACCCCTACTTGACTGCTTGATTGAAAAGCTTGTGGATGTGAGGGATGAGGACAAGACCTCCAATTTTTAGGATTTTTGCCTGGTAACCTTCAATGTCCTTAGCTTTTCCATTTTCCAAGTGCTTAATCTTAGCTTTTCCATTTGCCAAGCGCTTAACCCCAAAATCTATGTCTTCTAATGAGAAAACTTCTTCTGTTGTGAGCAGGGTTTCAAAGTTATTTATAACATTTGAAAATTCATAAAACTTTTTAAGATAAGAATTCCAGTCGTGTAATGCAATTCTATTATTATCTTCAATTTTTATAATTAAAATCTGATAAATTATACTTATATCACAAAATATTACTTTAAACTTTATTTACTTCATATCCCTAAATATCAACCATTGAAATTTATTGATCAATTCTCAAATATCACTTGCTATATCTATTGCGCAACTCATATGCTCAATTACAAAAATGATTTAAATATTTATTTTATCAAATGCAATGGATACAAGCAACGTGCGGGGCTTTGGTACTCTAATATATATTGAATTAGTTAGGTAGTTGGGATCCTTCCATATCTTTTCGAAACTTGGGAGGCAAGTGAATGGTCTCCCTCGGAAAGGGTGTGGCATTACTCTTAGGAAGGGTGGCACAGATTTAAAGAGGGTGATGAACAGGGTTTTTTTTTTTCTATTTTAAATTTTAAGATTTTTTAATTCAAACTTTTAAATTTATAATCAATATAATATTATATAATTAATTTGAAAGTTAAAAGTAATGTATGGAACTTATTAATTATATAAAAAAATAATACATACTAATGTTAACTGCACTCTTACTGCCATAATTACAATACTACACTGGTAGTTTATTATTATATATTTAATTAACATAATAAGAAAGTGGTTCATAAATTTAAAAAATACCATTGATTACAGCAAAATCTTTGACAATGGAAGTGGTTTATAAATGCTAAAGAGATAACGTTGGGTAAGGTTCCCAAAAAGATGACTTCGGTGAAATATCATTCACACCATTGATTTGACTTTATAAATGTTATTATATCCAATTTTCTTTACTTTTTATGACAAATTAAAATTTTCAGTACCGTTTTCAACCATCCCTCTTAATTGCTCTGAAATTTTCTAACTCGTTTTCAAACACACAAATATATTCCATTTTGAAAGGATGACTCTTCATTAAATATGAAGGATTTTGAATAAATTAAATTTATGTTTATGCTTTTTATTAAAATTGAAATGTAAATAATATATATGTGAATTTTGTATCAAGTAAAATTTGTAGCTGTAGTAAGCAACGTAAATACAATAGAATAAATACCAGAGGGAAAATTTCTTATGATTCTTAAAAGAGGGAAAAAAAAAACCATCCTTTTTTAACCCAAAAAATTAGGATATTTAATATTAAGTTTTTAGATTTTATAATTTTGTGATGTGAATTAGGTTGATAAACTGTTTCCGGATTTATATATATATATATAGATATAAACATTTTGAAGGTGGCTTATTATTTAGATGAATAAAAGATGAAAATGAATCTTTTAAGATAGTTCTAAGAAAAAGGAAAACCTTATACGATTAATTTGGAAACAATTTATCAATATTAAATCTTTTTATACTTTAGCCTACTACTTGAAAATGAGGGTAGATTCTTACAAATTGCTTGCACAAGATGATACGAAAACAAGCCATTTCTAATGTTTAATCAAAACCAACGCCAATAGGACCACGGGAGATACTAGATTTTGGGGATTTCTTGCTTCGATCTTTTGTGCTTCTTGTTAATGGAGGGGCAGATTGTTTTTTTCTTTTTAAAACATCTGAATAGGAAGGAGAACACAAGGAGAGATTGACCTCCTTCTCTTCCTTCGAACTAGCTGCTTCTTCCTTCTTATCTAAAGGAGGGCCTTTGACAACATGCTTAGAAGAAGTCTCTTCCTCGACGAGTGAATTGATATTCTCTAAAGGTATTTGATCTAGATCTCACTGATCTTCTTCATTTATGTCTTCAGTCTCCTAGGAATTTAAAGCTTCATATCTATTCTTGGAGGGAGGATGTTGATGACATTCAGACCTGTGGAAATGAGGCTTCTTAGACAAACGATTCTTGTGCTTCCTTAATATTATTTTGAATTCACCTTGCTCATAATTACTTTGAGAAGATCACGTAGGGATAGCTGAGAATGGAGAAGTAGGAGCTTTTGGCGAGATTTTTGCAAAATGTCCATACTCACGGAAAAAATTGCATTTAAAGGGACCCTAATTATAATCAAGGGCCTGATAATGAGACCAACCCTCGAAGTCATGCTAAATTTCCTCAAATAAGTTATTGTCCTTGCCTTTAGAATTGGTAATGTAGCAATGCAATTCACCTATGACTTTGAAAATACCATCATTGTAGCAATGAAGGGGAATATATGACAATTTAATCCAGATAGGAGTACAAGTGATTTCCATGGTAGGATTAAAATCCAAAGTCCAATGGTGAGAATAATTCCTTTAAAACCCATTAAATAGGGTCCAAATTTGTAGAGAAAATCCTTGTCCTCCTTTCTTTCCAAAATAAATAAAAAAGTAATTGTTTCCACAATATGAAGTATCAATAGGCTCATGATCTATCCAATTTTTAGAGGTCCATTCTAAAGTAGAGTTATGAATTGAGCAATGTTTAGTGAACTTACCAATCAACACTCTTTTCTTAAAGGTATTTATATTGTTCTTCACAGATGCAGCAAATCCCAAATCAAGAGAAAGAATTGTATCTACGATTTTTACAAATTCACCCTAAGAAAAAGAGCCAAAGACCATCCATTCTTAAGTTGTAAAAATCACCCATTATACAAAAAATAAACTCAACAAAAATAATTAACAAAATAGATTAGTCAAACCAACAACAAGTAAAAAAAAAAAAAAACCCAAAATTAAATCTGTAAAACAACAACATAAATTTTTAAATTTCCAAAAAAACTAAAAACACTCAACATATATCAATTACAAACAATCAAACTAACTAAAATCAAAACCCTAAATTTACAACAAAACACCAAATCTTCTACAATCTCATATATACCATTGCACAAATCTAAAACTAATAAGGAAGAGCAGTGAAAGCTTTAAAAAACCATAATCCCCTACCCCCTTTTAACATATAATAAATATTAAAAAATTATTATCTATTAAGTTGAACTCATTTCTAACACTATTTTAGATCATCCCTTTTACTAGCTCCTAAATATATATATATATATATATATATATATATATATATATATATATTCCATTTTCAAAGGATAATCTTCATTAAATATTAAATTTTTTCACAAACTTTTTAATTAAAATTGTAATGTGATTTTATAGTAAATTTTAAATATTAAAAAGTTGTGAAATAAATTTCTACTTATTTATTTTTATAAAAATTATTTATTTGTTTTAGAATTTTATTTTAATAAAATTTAAGTTTGGTTTTGGAAAGCACAATGGGGTGAGAAAAGTTAATATGAAAAAACTATACTAAGGTGGGTGTAGGAATGAGAGGAAGGTGTAGGAATGAGAGGAAGGTGAGGATGAGAGGACTTAATATGAAAAATTATACTAGTATAATTTTTCATATTAACTAACTAGTATAATTTTTCATATTAATAATTTTTCACTTTCATTCTCATGAGGGAGGGTGGGTTTTATTAGCAACCTTAGTGACATGAAAATTTTGTGAAGTATATGGTTCAAGGTTCAAATGCCTTTTGATTAACTTTGTGAGCCATGCATGAGATAAGTATGAGTTCACCTAGATACCATAATGGTAGAGGTTGGAATTAACCCCATGCCACATGGTGTTACACATATGGGTTCATCTATAAGATTCACATGGTGTTACACATATGGGTTCA
The DNA here is from genome assembly GCA_034641835.2 of Pinus albicaulis. NCBI lineage: Eukaryota > Viridiplantae > Streptophyta > Pinopsida > Pinales > Pinaceae > Pinus > Pinus albicaulis. Next base: position 32,205,606 of record CM076576.1, read on the forward strand.
CCTATAAGATTCACATGGTGTCATGTTAGCACAAGCCTGACCTGTGTCACATGGTATCATTCTAGTACAAGCCCAACTTGCGTCACATGGTATCATGTTAGTACAAACTCAACATAGTTATCGATTCATTTAGATACCAAAAAAACAAAATAGTAATATATTTTTGACAAATATTTTCCATGTAACATCTTCTTATATGTGGAATAAGGAATCCTACACATTTATTTGAGTGCGGTTCATGATTCCTATTTATAGAGTCAAGGCCCCAAAATATATATATATATATATATAATTGGTATTTGAGGTTAGAGTTATATATATATGAAATTGGTATTTAGGGTTATATATATATAATTGGTATCTAATATAAAACATCAACCAAACATTGTAGAAAATAATATTTTCAATATTTTGAATTGTTATTTAATATGTGTATTTTAAAGTAATGTTTAGATGTGCTAGAATTAAGAATATAAATTCTTATGACTTTGGATTTATGTGTGAATTCAAATAAATTGCAATTTCATCCACATGAATAATTTCCAAAAAAAAATCTTTGCAATTTCACCAACATCCATAAATAATTTCCAAAAAAAATCTAAAAGCTCTATACTTGTGCCTCTGATAAGAGTACATTAGTCTAAATTATGAGACTATACATTACTACATGATCCATTAAACATAGCCTCATCATCACTAGTAGCCTCCTTTGTCATAACTATAAGGTGGCATTATCAGATATCAAAAACGATTTTACTTAATTTTAATTTTAACATCTAAATATAAAAAGGTGTATTCTAACTTGCCCTTGGGTCTCTAACTTATAAAGAAAATTATCACCTTCCAAACAAAATTATATATATATATATATATATATATATATATATATATATATATATATAAGTTGTTGTATTCTAACTTGCCTTAGGGTTTCTAACTTACCCTAAAGTTTTTCAAAGTGTTTTAATCCATTAAAATGTATTTAAAAAAAATTGGTATATGTATATATATGTATTCTAACTTGCCTTAAGGTTTTGCCTTAGTGTTTCTAACTTACCCTGAGGTTTTTCAAAGTGTTTTAATCCATTAATGTGTATTTAAAAAAAATTGGTATATGTATATATATAATAGGCATAGTCTAACTTGTTCTAGAGTTGGGTTTTTTAGAGTGTTTAATCTAGTAAAATGTATTTTAAAAAAAAAATTAAAGTGTTTAATCCATTGAAATATATTTAAAAGAAAACTCTTGAAATTATATTGCCTAGTGAATTACTATTAAAAAGAAAAGCTATTTAATTTATAAATTAAAGTAAACCTATCTCAAATATAATATAAAATATAATTATTAATAAAAATTAAAACATTTTTCAAGCTTCATAAAAGTTTATCCTCTACCTCTCCTAGCCTATTTTCGAATCTTTTAAATAATATATTTAAAGTTATTAAAAAAATTCACCATTTTACTGATTTCTTCTTTCCAATGCTTTTAAATTCAATTTCATATTTAAATAACTTTTATCTTAATTTTTTAAATTTAATTTCATGTTTGTAAAGTATTTACACAAACGTTAAAAGAAAAAAAACATGATAATTTGAAATAACGGGATTTAACAATAAGTGTAAAACATGACATAAGAGAAATTGAGATGTTAATAAATACAGTTAACTCAAAGTGTCGAGTTTCATGCGACGCAATGAACAATGGTTGTTGAATGTACATCGTGATAGTGAAGAAAAGAAAACTGAAACGAAATAATGGTGAAAACAATGGAGTAGGGTTTGATACCTAATTCCATCCGAAATAATAAAATATATCCATAAATAGATCACTATGTCATGTACAAAAATTTATCAATCATCATGGAAAAATCATAAAAAGATGGAAACTAAACAATAATCACAAACAGTTCGCAGAAACATGTCAAAAATAAACAAATAATACATTACCCTCTGTAACAAGCTTTCAGTTTACGGCATTAATGCAGGCAGAAAAATCTATTTTCTGCAACCTGGAATTCTTTGTCACTGTAGTTATATTTGCGTTAAGCATTCATGCAGCATATGAAATATAAATTCAGAATTTAATTCCTTCTGTTATCAGAACGCTTAAATAGCAGTATACAATATAAATTAAGTTGGCAAGTTGTATCTGAGGATTTGTCAAGTGAAACCAAGGACCGTTACAACCACTTTTATATATATATATAGTAAAAGGAAATTCACCCTTCTGAATCAGTTGAAACTTGCCAAAAATCAATGAACACTTTAGGGTTGGCAATGAAGATACGCTGATGGAATTCTGATTGGAATTGCGTATGCCATTCCAGTCTGCAAACGATTGATTCATTGAGTATAATGTAACTAATTATGCCAATTCAACAGTGCTGCATGTTCGATGAAGAATAACAGAAAGTCCCAACATTTGCAAAATGCACAGCTACTATACGTAATATCAGCTTACAAACAAGCAATCTTGTTTTAACAAATTGCAATCATGCTTCATGCTTGAAACTTGAAACAAGAAGATTCATCTTTCTTCTTTTTTCTTTCTTTTTTAAACAAGAAGATTCATCCATTTTATTTTTTTTCTTTTTTTTTTTTCCTGAAACAGCTAGGCTTTGAGGAAATTTGTTGGTGTACATGCACATAGTTAGCTTTAATTAGATTTAGCTTTAATTAACTTTAGTTCAACTTTAAATATTGCATACTATGTGCACTTGTTATACTATGTGCACTTGCCTTTAACTAGTTAACTCAAGTCAGTGTTTGTGCTCTAATAATTTTAGAAGATTTTGACATGAGATTTCTCTTACAAACAGGTCTAACAGAAGAATAGATAGCAGTTTCTATTATCATATGGTTAAAAAACAATAGCTTCTAAATAAAATAATACTATTGGACTATCCCAATTGGGCTCGAGGATCATCGATAAAACATTTATAGAAAGCTACTGTAATGACCTATTTTGATATTGGGTCTCTCTTAGAAAGAGGTCTAACATTAAAAAATTAGCAGTATTTGGCATCATCAGTAAACCCTAATGAAGTTTGAACAGTCAAATTAACCTACAAAGAATTAGTTGCAGGTTTGGGGAACACGTGCAATCACAGAAGACTCTTAAGGATGAGGTGTGCGGTGCTACTTTGTTTTAGATATCAACAAATAATATAGAAGAGCTGAATCAAGCATGTAGATTTGAAAAGTTGGGTTTTTTTTAATATGGATATATAGTATCCATATTCTAGGTAGACACAGCCTTAAAAATGTTGAAAATTTATGTGGGTGGGCAAATTTCACTGCAACTTTTTTCCCTCGTCCATGGAACCTGTAGGGACTCCCAAACTTCATAAAAAATACTCTAATGGAGTGATTCTTTACTATCGAATTTAGAATGGTAGAATTTCCCTCATCCATGGATCCTGCAAGGACTGCTAAACCTGAATAAAAATATTGTATTAAAGCGATGCTTGCCTAGCCAATTTAGAATAATGCTAGATATGCAGGTGTATTGATGCATAGTCCACATAGAAATAGAAATATAGAAACCAACCAACTGATATCAAACATTCTATTGATCTAATATTAATCAATATCAAGAGAGAAATTGTCAAGGCATAGAAATCTCGAATTGAAGCTGCAAAAGCAGCAGCAAATTTTTTACTGTAAAGTCATGCATAATGAAAGTAGAACAATATAGTAAAATACTCATCTCCCGCCTCCGGAATGGGTGTCCCAGGCCCGCATATATATAACATAAGACCTTGTGGGGGGTATTAGCCATGGAAAGACATAAAAGTTATAAGCAGCCTACAATAATGTGTTGATCAAAGTGGAGTGGAGCCCTAGCTGTCCAGGCCCAGTAGGACCTCACACACTTTCTACGTCTACTTGAATAATTCATGATGCAAGCAACAACTTAGAGATGGATGATGGGCTCCTGGAAGAAGCTGAGAAATTCTCAGCTCCATTGATTTGACTTGTCTTTCTACACTGGGCTTCATATGGGTCACAGACAGGGAATCAGATATAAGCTGCAGACTGATGATCAGGAGCTTGAAAGTACAAAGGTTCAGAGATCTTTTTTTGTTACATGGGGAGTTGTTTGTTAAATCTCATGAACATTGAAACAACAAGTCTGTCATGTGACACACATATTTCATTGAAAGGAAAGTTTGATCAGCAGCACGGAAGGAAGAGAAATTAGAACATAAAAATTTTCACATCTTTTTTCCTAGTGTATGCTTATTGTTATGCATCCACACCTTGAGTACGTGCCTTTTGACACCCAATTCCATGCAAAACTGCTGGACTGCTGCCTCGTCATGTTTCTGGATCCTCCAGCCGAGCTTCTCTGCAAAATTGCACATTTTGTCTTTCTGCTCCTGTGTGAACTTGGTTCTGAACCTTTTCTTCATAATGGGCATCGCCATTTGAGCTCCATGAAGCCCATGGAGGCTTCCCATGTCATGCTCCTGCTGATCATTTTCATGAGTGGGTCCGGAGCCGAAGGCCATTATCATCTGAGGAGAAGGCCTGGTGATGAGTCCAGAAGGACTAGTAGAGGGAAGGGCCAGTGGCAAAGGACTACCACCACCACCACCACCAGCCAAGGGCCTCTTTCTGCTATCCTTCCTTGGATTATAGCAATAGTAACACGGTGGTTCTCCCTCAACTTCTCGTCTGTGGAAATTCCTGTGACAGTTGCAAGCTGCACATTTGAGTGCCTCTAGAGTACCCTCCTCCCCACTGGGCATGAATTCCCCACACCCATCAATGGCATGCCCTCCAATGCTGGCTGCGTGATTCTTCATGCATTCCCTATATCTCACAGATTTCTTGGCTGCTGCTGCCTGCTGTACTTGTTGTTGCTGCTGCTCATCTGAAGCAGCAGCCCCATTGCCACCTGGTGTTAATATTTTCAGCTTGGAAGACTCATGTATGGGGCCATAGCTAACCGAGATTGGCATGCCGATCTCCTCTTCCTGGCCCCCCAATTCCATTAATTTTTCACTTCGCTATCCTCCAAATCCTGTACTTCAGTGAAACAACGCCAATCTAGGTACCGGAATTAGCCTCATCTCAGGACAAATTCCACCTGCCTTAAAACTCAAATAAACCGCAGCTTAGGAAAACCATACCATGGGATTAAAACATCACAAATCCTCTAGTTTACCACCAAATTTCCACAAATAACCCACAAAACACAAACTGAAAACTTTCTTTCTTGAGGAGGAGGGCTGATGAAAAAACAAAACAAAACTCAATCCTAGAGCACCATCAAAACTCTAATTCCCATTCCCCCTCCTAGCCTCTGCAACGGGATTTTCTTTCCCTAGAATTCAAAAACATCATCAAAAAAATGTCTAATTTGTTTTCCTCTCAAGGTCTCTTAACAATACCTCATTGATCAGAACTAAGATGGGGAAGTTTATGTTATTGTAGGGCAATGAATCTATTCAATTTGTGTGTTGTGTCTATTCAAAGCTCGCAAACAGTTGTAATAATAATAAGCGGGAACCCAAGGAATGAAGCACGCCACTTAAAACCCTAGATCTAGACCTTTAAAAAAACCAGATGATGTATTGACAAAGTGGGCTTAAACAACACGTAAAGATGGATCAGAGGGGCTCTATAACATAAACAAATAGTTGGAGAAGAAGATGGTTGTAATTAAACAAACTTCTACGCAAGCTTTCTGGGCCCCTTATGGAAGAGGGTATATATATTACACCAAAAATTGGCTGTAAAAAAACCAACTACAGAAACCACAGAGAAAAACAAAAAAAAAACTGAGAGAGTTTTGATAGATAGCCCAGAAATCTGGGTTGATTTTTTTGGGTATTATCCCCAACAAAGCTTCTTCTTCCCTACAATCGCCCTCTTTCAAAGCTTAAACTCTCGAGTTTATCACCGTGATACAGGCGAGGCGGCTGGCTGCTCCTCATCAATATCAAGGTCTTCAACAGATATTACCGGCAATGACCGGTACTTGCTTTCTACCCGCCCGTGAAAAGGCTGGGCAGCTGATGCACCTGCACGAGGGGGGTGCGGGGCGGGAGAAGTCGGCGTCACGGGAAACCGCTGTGATTGCAAACCCTAAAACCAGAAACCACTCTCCTAATCCTCGTGATTACCGCCGACCAGGATATTACTGTCCCTTTTACCCCCGTCGCCCGACCGGGGACTGCCGCAGTCTTTGGATCGTGTTATATTCACAACTGACGCCAATGCCAATTATTTGCCGTCTCCTTTTTCCGTCACTTTACTCAAAAACATAAAAGCGATAACGGTAAGCCGTCACCATTAATTACCATATGGTAAATACGCCACGAGACATTGAGAAACTTAATACTTTTATTATTCAAGTACTATTACATGGCTCCCATTTAATTAATTCATTATCCCATTATTAATAAATTAATTCAAATTCACATTGGGCCACCCTGGCCACAAATGGCTACACCATGAAAGCTTAGCAATCCAAACCCATTTAAGAGATTGGTCCATATTTTCCATAATAGGCAAACCGATCAAACCTCATCAATCCAAACTCATTTAAGGGATTGGACCATATTTTCCATAAAAGGCTAAGTTAACAAACCTTGTGAGTCCAACCTTATATTACAGATTGCAATGGGTATTTAATAAAAAGTTCTAACGTCCTCATCCCCTAGATTACTTCAACCAAAAAAATCCATTTCTAAAATGATTTGTTAAGAAGTATATGGTGTCCTCATCCCATAAGTAATTTTGTTCAACATCATCTCTTTGAAAGTTCTTTTGATATCAAGTGTCCTCATCTCATGAGTTTCTCCAAAATCTTTGTGAAAGGTTTATCGTTCCTCATTTATCCCATAAGTTTCCTTTTTCACCATTTTTCTCTTAATCAGGTTATTTCTCAATCTAAGTTAAGTTGTATTTGAGTAATAAAACAGTCAGTTTTTTATCATTTTTTTATTCTTTTAATTCAAAATTAAAATTTTATTATTTATTTAAATATTTTTTAATTCAAAATTAAAAAATAAAAATAAAAATTAATAATAATATTTTTAAAATAGCTCCCAAATGCGGGTGACAGGACATGCACGTATAAAATGACTTCTTCCCACGTATAGGCTGACGAAGACTTGTACCGCCAACTTTTACCTGGAGTGAAACCTCCCCTCTGCAATCATTTACTTGAGTTCCATGTCACATCTAATCCACTGTCATACCCTAAATCACAATCCACCCCATGAGAACTACAACAGCCTCCACCTGCAAGTGTGTCACAATAATCCACAGCATCTGCCCCTGTGCCTCAGATCTTCAAAAGGCGAGGTCCTTCCTCATCGTGCTATCCTCAAGTTGCTCTTGTTGGTTTCCAGAGCTCTTTTGTTGGTTTCCCCCTTAGCTATTTTGTTGTTGCGTCAGTCTCTTTGAGTTTTTCACCAGAGGTGTGTTGTTCCCCCTACGCGTCTCCATTCTAATGTTAGGCTACCAAGCACCTACCCTGTTACACACCCCCCAAGTTGCGCACTCCCCCCTGATTTTCCTTGCCTTCATAGATCCCTTCAGTTGTGCTCTTTTAGTGGTAATCCCCCTCGTTGTCCCCCCTCGGCCCTTATCTGCTCACCCCCATGCTGCACTGTGCTCATTCGCACACATCCGTTCCCCACTCCTTTGTTGAGAGTTTCCTGAAAGTGCAAGTATATGTGCATTCCCCAAGCCCCAACCCTTAGCTGCTCCTCCCCCCACCCTATGGCTCCGCGTCTGCACCAAGGGACTATCAGGGGAGGCCAAAGTGGTGCATTCCCGGGACGTTATCAACGAGGTGAAGACAATCGTTTGGAATCCTTCGAGGGCTCCTCTTTTGGCAACCACGGCAGGGAAGCATCACAGCGCCTTGTGCACACCCAGGAGGAGGATGCCCCAGCTCAAGAGACTCAGAGAGGCAGAAGGGGACCTATGAAATCAACTATAGCGCACCAGGAGCATCCTACTCCTCACAAATATAAGCCTCTTCCGGTACAAGAGATTGTGGGGGCAAACACCAATGTATAGATCATAGACTCGGAGGGTGTTTGGACGCGTGTACCGGATGCTGAGTACCGGTTGCTCTCATTCTCTACTCTCCCACCTCAAAGCCCCTATGCCTGCCAACTGCTAAGGAGGAATCCATAGCGCAGGAGTATGGATGCCACATCGAGGAGGAGGACCCTGTTACTGATGATGATGTTGGAACACCATGATTGTGAAGCCGCGGGGCTCTTTTCTGTTTTCTGTTATTTTAGCGCATATTATAGAAATTTTGTTTTTTCATATGTGAAGGTACACCTTGTAATTTTTGACTGCCTGAAGCTACTACAGGGTTGGTTTCCTCCTAAGAGGCAGCCCCATACCTACGTTACTCTGAAAGCAATGAAAACTGGTATTGGCTAAGCGCAACTTACTAATTTAGCTCATCGACTATATAATGTTTGTCTTTGAATTAATATAGATTAAATTAACTTACCTATATATATATATATATATATATATATATATATATATATATATATATATATATATATATATATATATATATATTTAAAATAGCAATTTATTCATTTTAAATTTAAAAATTCAATGTGTATAAATATAAATAAATTTTATAAAGAAAGAAAAAAAAAATTAATAATGCTTTTTACACATCATAAAATAAAACACTTATATAATTAATATATTTTGCTAGTTCATTTTTAATGGTTTAGAATCTTAATTTCTTAATTTCAGTAAAAAAAATAGATTTTTTCATTAAAATATATCTCTTAATTTTTACATAGAAAGCGTCTTAAACTCTAAAACTTTGAAAATCTTAATTACTTAATATTCTAAGTTAGGAAATAATAGATTTCTTATTGCAAACATGGTAGGCTACGAAATAATAGGTTTCTTCTTTGAAACATAATCTTTAATTCTTACCTAAAAATGAACTTATGTTATAATAATTTCAAAGTTTTTTTATTTTATTTTATGTTTTCAATTAATAAGAAAAATTGAAATTTTATTATTATTATATATATATATATATATATATATATATATATATATATATATATATATATATATATTATTTTTTAAGTTATATATCAACCCGAATGCGAGTGTCTAGCAAGTGAATGCAAACAGATATTGATGAGGTGTAGGTGACACTTCATCCTCATGACACACTTAGCAAGCAGAATGACATCAGTTTTAAGGCAATGGACGTTTGCGCAGGCAACTACATTCAAGTTGATGGATGACTCACCACTTGAATTATGCATGGCATATTCTATGTTTTATTCTCAATTTGAAATAGCAAGGTATTATCGCTCTCCCAAAATGAGGGAGTACCCACTGCCACGTAATAGAATTATTTTTTTGTTGGTCTTTGGGATTTTTAGCTCTAGCAAGCATCTACTCGGAGCACTCCCCAACACAACGCCTTTTATTCTGGTAATTGGTTTGGGTTCTTGGTTCTCTAGTTGTTCTTGTGGCTTCATCTCTTTACATAGGTCTCCCATTCCGACAAGGTTAAAGAAGGAGGATCCCCTCCTAGATTCCTCCCCATTGCAGACACATACTCTATGATTTTCAGTCAAGGAAAAGCGTTGTGTGTAGGCCTATTTCCACAAGAAGGGGAGTGAGGTAGTGACAACATCAAAGGGGGCATCCACAATGCTCACACTTCTAGAAATGGTCCGAGAAAGAATGTGGGATAGAGTTCAAAGAGAAATGTCGGGTAGAGGGGGCCTGTGGAGGGGTCTTTTAAATAAGACATGAGTTTCGAGTGAGGTATTATTCCTGAGTTTCTACAAAATAAAGGGAAACCTTAGTCAATCAAGCAATCGGATTTATTCGATCACCTTGGAGGCATATTCTCAGGTATCTTTGAAATCGTTCTTTGGCATACTGGAAAACATTGTTTTGTAGGGGATAAAGGAAGAAAAGGATGAATTGTCAAAAATATTAGACAATATTGAGGAAAGGTTTTCAATTCTAAACAAAAAAGCATGAATTGTATCTATCGAGGCTTCAGGCGCTAGCCCAAGAGCTAGAGGAAAGCTTTGACCCCGAGGAGAACATCCATGCCCCACTTCAGGGTAGTCCTAGTCAATCTAAGGATCAATAAATCATTGTTAGCAATTAATTTTTTTACGTATTTTTGTTATAGTCAGGGTCATCTTAGCTATGAAGGTTAATAGTCATAATTTGACTTTATCCATAGTATATCTAGAATACAACATGAACTATGGAACTTGGGCTTTGTGGAACAATAACCTTAGGCTAGTTTTTGCTATAGCCAAGGACGCTTTCCCACAGGGCATCCCTAATTGTTATGATTGTACATTTTTATATATTTAACTTCTATAATTTAATATAGAAAGGAACTTTACCAAAAAAGAAAAATTTGTGTGTGTGTGTGTATAACATAGTCTATCTAATAGACAAAATGACCCTTTTCCAGAACTTTTTCTAGTCAATTTTGCTCAAAATCCGGTAGAGACTTTTACAAATCATAAGTTTAAGTTTTTAATCTTCAAATTTCGAGTGCCTCAAAGGTTTGTAGGGTGTTCAATCCATTTATGTATTCAAAAGTGCATTTTAGTCAACAAGAAATCATAATCTTGCTAGAAATTTTATTACTGGATTTCGACAAAAAAACCTTTTCGTCTATTAGTTACATTGTTCATTTTAAATATCCTTAAATTATTAAGGTCAAAGTTCTCATCAATTAAGTGGAACTATAACTTTCCCCAAAATACTAAACAAATTTTGGGAGAATTTTCACCCAAAAAAACAAGTAAGTTTGTCCATTTATTAACCTACTCATTAAATAATACCTCTAGTTTCACTAGATATTAAGGAATATATTAAAAAATTGTTTTGTTGAATCTCCTTCCTAAAACATTTTTCCAATTTAAAAAAATAAATAAATAAATAAATAAATTTTAATTTTAATTTTAATTTATTTTGTATCATGGAGAGAAATTAGTAACTAGAACATACAATTATTGTTGCTACTAAGGATTACATAGGGAAAAGTCATCTTTGTTTATTAGATATCCTAGGAATGCATTTTTTCCCACAACTTTTTTAATACCCCATTTTATTTCTACCCTTGATATGGTGACATATCATAATTTTACACTTAAAAGAGTAACATCTCATAATATTAACTATAATAGGGTGACATCTCATAATTTTTACAAATCCTTGATGATGTTTATAATAATAATAATAACAAAATAATAATTTAATTTAGTTTCGCAATCTAGTTGGAAATCCTACCAACATATATGAGTCCCCTTACTCATGGGTGATGAAACCTCTGTCACGTAGTATTTTAACTATTAGAAGTGTACATATGCCACTTGTAATCCCTCTTTGAATTTCAACCTATAATCTCCACTACGGAAATGTTTAGGTCTTCTTAACTATTACACCCACTTAAATTATTAGAATTAGTGAACTAGATTTTCTTTTCTTTTTTATTTTTCTTCTTCATTTTAATTTAAGAGTTACATTTATCATAGAATAATGAGAAATTAAAAATACCACTCACTTCACACTATCCCAAATGTTAATATCGTTCAAGTTACCCAAATAATTTATATTTTCTCTTTTCCAAGGGTCAAGTAACCAAGCAAAGAGACAAGTAGTAAGTAAATTTCTTTTAAGCTATTAATGTACTATGTCTACATTGAGCTCCTTAATTGATGGGGAAAAAATAATTTCTAGAAGTTATAGGTGTAGAATATTATGATCATTTATTTATTTTTACACAATGAGAATTCAATATGGAAATCTAAACATTTTAGTTTTTAGACTTTTTCTAATACCCATGAATTTAGCTATGAAATTATGGGTGAAGTTGCAATTTTGCATATTTGAAATTGCATTTTTATATACATAAATGGATATAGTATTCAAGCGCCCTAAAATCCTTGTAGGACTTCAAATATGCAATCTCCACAATGGATCTTTGCAATTTTAGTAATTCTTACAATTGTTGTCATATCCCATTTTGATACTTAATTCATCCCAAGTAATTCCTCCCATCAATACCTAAATCTAAATATCTCTCTATCTAAATCTTAACCATTAATACCTATCTAGTTTAAATATATTAAAATTACCATTTTAAATTTCATACACTATATAATATATCTTTATTTTTATTTTTCTTTTTTTTTCGTGGAAAATCAGGGCAAGTCCACCCGAAGGAACCATGTCCTCGATTAAATTAATCGGAGCTCAACCCCAAGAGAATTGAGCGAAATTGAACCTATGACCTCCCAATAACAAAGTACTTTGGCAACAGGTCCTCAACCAATTGAACTAACTCTTAAAGCTCTACACTATATAATATATCATTTCGTTCTTTAGGATTTTAAACATCTAATACAACCATCTCTACACAATTAAATCTATCACTATATTTAAATTTATGGGGTTTGATACAAATATATGTAAATATATGGTGTCTGAGCATACACAATTAAATCTATCACTATATTTAAATTTATGGGGTTTGATACAAATATATGTATATTTATGGTGTTTGAGCAAACATATATTTATGGTAAACACATATCAATGTAAGAATTAATTTGTTTTTATTCATCATGAATTCTAAAATTCGTTTGAAAGTCTGAAGCATGTAGTTAATGAACAAGAGAGTGAGAATCACAAGACATTGTCATTCATACAATATATTGTACCCTTACAATATATTGTCTCCTTAGGAATAAAGGAGTTTTATGATTTGGAACATGTGGAAGTGGGCTCCTTTAATTTCAATCAATGTATTCTAAGACAAGTTACTATACAATCCAAGCACAACTAAATGAAAATTTTCATTAACATGACTATAAAGGGTTATGTGGGCCTTGGTATGTTTTACTCCTATGGCCATGAATCAAATTTTTAGCACATGAGTTTGTAATGGCAATTGTGTGATGTGAAAACAACATTGGTCCAAACTAGACAATACACAAGTGTGTGACAATTTTTGATCCAACGACCTTTACCTATGAAATAGTTTAAATTCAAAACTTATTTTACACATGTTAGTTGTGTATTCCATTCTTGAATTAAACGTGTAAAAGACCCACCATGATGAACACCCCATCCCATCCCATGGATTCCTTCTTTATTAAATCACTAATAGGGATTTCATTGCAATAATAGAGAGTGGTGTTTGAAAGTGGAGGGATCATATCAAAATTTCAGTAATTTTGTGTATCCTAAGTTTACCAAAGGTCATTATGGTAAAATCATTGTATTCCTTCCAGGATGAGCATACTATTAAGAAAATAAATTGTGATCATTTCAATAACATGGTAGGATAGCTTTTATTCGTTGCTTGGTATAATGAAAAATGTACTTAAATTAAAATTAATGTAATGTTTAAGTGTTATTATAAAAAAATATATTTATATAGTTAATGATATAAAAATTTCATAATCAAGAATTATTATTTAAATTTTATTAAATATATATAAAAAAATTAATAGGATATTATTAAAATTAAATTTTTATTTAAAAAATAAATTTTAAAATATTTATTTACAAAAATATATAAAAATTTTCAATGAAAAAAGATTCAACAAAAAATAAAATAAGTTAGATATTAAAATCCCAAACCACTTATTTTTAAATGATAGTGATATTTTCCTGAATTTATGAAATGGAGAAGACTCAACAAAGTAGGATAAGTAGGATATTAAAGTCCCAAACCAAACTCATGTGATATTTTCTTGAATTTATGAAATGGAGAAGATTCAACAAAGTAAGATATTAAAGTCACAAACCAAATTCATTTTAGATGATAGTGATCTTTCATTTAAAAAAATAAAGATATCAAATATATGCATTTATATTGAGGTAGTGATATTTTTGTTGATAATATTGGTTTGAATTAGTTATGTTTTAGGGAGAGAATAATTGTTATTGAATTCATTATTGCATTGGGATAATGATAAAATCAAGTCAACATATGATGGCGTTATATAAGATATGATAATATGGGTAGTTTAACTAAATTGATAGATGAATTTTTTTTTTTCAAAACATTTTTTTCTAGTTAATTTTAATTAAAATTTGAAAGAAATTTTTAAAAATTTGAGTTTAAGTTGTTTAATCTATATAATTGGAATGCTCCAAAAGTTTTTATGGGGGCTAAATCTATTTATATATTGAACAACAAAAAATCACAATCTTGCTTAAAATTGTGTCGCCCAGAAATATCATTTCATCTATAATTTTTTTTTTGTAAGCTGAAATAGTATCTACTATTTTCTATTAATTAAAGCCAGGCAAAAGAGGCAAAAAATATCATTTCATCTATAAATTAGAATACACCTATGATAATAATAATTATTATATTAGATAACTATCCAATTTTATATTGGATATCTAAATTAACCATTTTTTTCACCCATAATTTTAACATGGTATTGATGTTATAACATGTAACAATTATTTGTCAATTCAAAGTATAAGCCTCTTAAAAATCACACATATTCAAATAGAGAAAGATAAGTAGTCTATCATTTTTTTATCTTTTCAGTTATAAGATATTTGTGAAAATGGTAATTTTAGACATTAAAATTATTATTATTTTTAATATAAAAAGGATTCAATATCCTTCTAAACCTAATTTTGCAATATTAATAATTGTAATTCCATCAATATTTTTATTGAATTTTAATAAAAATACTAATATCCCTATGTATCTCCTTAGCAAGTGTGTAAATGTGAGAGTTAAACCACTTAAACCATAATTGCATTGTAAGTTATGATGGTACATAGGGTGCCGAACTCTGGATGGCTCCGTAATCTGTAAGGTTAAGCCTTAGACGACACGGCAAGTCGTCATAAAAAAAAATGGATGGAGTTGGGAAATCCGTTGCATGTTAATCATCGTCAAGTAACGGCTATCAGTCAACCGTCAATAAACGCATAATCTTCACCCAAGCGATTTTACCCCGACAGGTCACCGATAAGCATCGCTGATTATCCGACGTGGCGGCTGGGGAGTGGGCACTTACCACGACTCAACGGGCAATTTCAATTGTCCTTTGCTACCGTCTTAAAAGCTAATCGGCAAGGTCCACGTGGACGGCTCCGGGGGCTGGTCCCCCACCTAAAAGTCCGTGCCCGCCCCGACCACCGGGTTCGGCATTATTTAAAAAATATTTTCTGGGGAGAGAAAACGGTGGCATCCTGACAAACTGCTCGTGAGATGTCAGACGTCCGTGTAGTCATCATTTAGGAGAGGGACCCACAGAGAGTAAGGGAGGGTGGCCGTGTTTTACTAGTGTCAGACCACACTGTTGATGACGGGCTGCCCGGGCAAACGGCAGCCCGCCCATGTTGTCCGTTAAAACGGGTCCCAGAAAACCGGCCGCCGTACTCCTCCGCGGTCAGGCAGCCCCGGGGCCGGACAGTCCGGCAGAACCTTGAGGATTCGGAGGGAAATCCTGGGCCGTCCGATCGTAGATCCGATGGCTACACCCGCTTGCGTACGGAACTACGCGTGCGTAAGTTGCAGAAGCAATCCCCCTCCACTTGCTGGTCGGTCACGTTTAATGACCCTTATTTAAGATTCCGCTCAAGATACGTCTTGTATTTATTTCTTTATTTCTAACTTTAATTAGTTTTAATTAATTAGATTTAAATGTGTGACTTTATTTGAGTTTAGGAGTTTATGAACCCCAAAAAATCCAAAGTTGGAATGAGGTGGAGGATGGGCATAAGTGTATAGAATCTAATCTCCTAATCTCCATCCCCTATCCTTATCGTCACGCAAAGCAAAGCATGCATTTTGGAAAACAAGTGAAGGCCACAACTTTCTCACAACATCTAATGCTCATCTTGACTCACTGACTCCGGATGATGGGGATGCTCATCTTTGATTGCAGTGCAGTCCACCATAGGAGGTAACATGCAAGGGGGTGACATTTACATTTTGGATAGCCAGCCAACCCTAGGGATCAGGTCCCCTTCATATGTGCCCACAAAACAAGAAAACACTGGAGTGACTCAGAGATTGTCCATATCTCTGCAATCCCATGGTACTTGCTAATAAAACAAAATAGGTGGAGCGTGGCCAATTCATCATCCTCTCCTTTATGAGAGCTCGATTCCCCGCTTCTTCTGCGACTTTTGCTTTTGCCATTGAAAGCCCTTGATAAGTTACACCCCACTAGGGAATTTGAATTTGGTGGTCTTATGTGTTTTAACCTTAGATGCCTCTTCCCCTACATATGGAGGAGGACCACAATTGGGATAAGTCTCACATGATACATGCTTTTTGGGTCAATGTCAGAATTTTTAAGGTCCCCCTAGGGAAATGCAAATGTATCTGAGGTTTGGTTAACCAATAATTGTCGTGGTGAGTAACGTGTAATTAGGGAATGACAAGGGTAGGCTTGGTCACTGTGCATTTAGTATTTAATAACACTCTGTTTGAGTTGGTGGTGGTG
This sequence comes from Pinus albicaulis, assembly GCA_034641835.2. Lineage (NCBI taxonomy): Eukaryota > Viridiplantae > Streptophyta > Pinopsida > Pinales > Pinaceae > Pinus > Pinus albicaulis. The sequence goes on from CM076576.1 coordinate 32,222,102, forward strand.
TTTGAAAGTATTTGGGGCCTTCAGATGTGAGGCCTAATATGCCCTGAACTTGTCCCCCGTACGTCCTAATGATGTGAATCCCCATAGAAGAGTGTGATTCAAGTATAATCAGCACCTTAGGCATGCGACAAAAGTGAATGAAACATTCATTATGATTTTGGGATACTATTAAATTCTATATACATTATTTATGTAGAAAAAGGAGGCACATTGTCCATTTTAATATGTAATTTTAATTTTGCTTAAATTAATGTCAATATCTACCATTGGCCAAACATTGTCAATGGTATCTAACCAAACAATAAGTATCTAGAGGGAAAGGAAGTGTCTAAAGTGATCCATCTATCCAAATTATGCATGTAGAGAGTACGGTGCATACCATCACCATCTTTGCATCTTTTAAAATAATATGTATGGTTCATCCTCCCACCCTAATATTATAGTTCACAACGGCCAAGGAGCAGTGCCCATACGAGATAAGTGGCAACACCCCACTCGCTTTACAAAACTCGGTGTAGGCAATGACACTCTTGACTAGTTTCATAGATTGTGCATTCTAGCCTCGGACACACCTAGTTTGCATTATGTGTGTAGGTCTCTACTCCAAAATGTCAATCATCTCCTAGTATCATTTATGAAATGCCAAATATCTTGGTTACTGAGTTTTGATGTGATCTCTATAGGAATGCTAGTCGTTGCTTAAGACAATTATGGAAATTCAATCATTTTTATAGTAAGGTTTTAGTAGGTATGTTTATTATCTTTAAAGTAAGGTTTTAGTAGGGTATTTTATCATTTTTAAAGTAAGGTTTTAGTAGGTCATGTTTACAAAAATGTTAATTACTACTCAAACTTATTATGGAAAGCTATTTATTTTGAGTGGGTTTAAAGGTTAAGAATAAATTTTTTTAAGAGGTTTCATGTTCAAATCAAAAGGGGGTAGAGTATGTACACCTATGTAGACTTTAGTAGTCAAATTGTTGCACGGAGGAAGGTCCCTTATCCCACAAACAAGGGGACCCCATATGCCAAATTAATGTTTGACTTGGACATAACCTTAAAAATAGATTATTATTATTAATATTACCTTTATAAGAGAATCTTGGCTTGATTCCTACAAGAATGCAAATCGTTACTCTAGAATATTATGAAAGGGTAATCATATATATTACCAATTAATTCCAACCATTCCCTAAGAACTTCACTAAAGTTCCAATGATCACATTAATGCCAACCATCACTTAAGAGTGTTATTGTTGAAGGACTAGTATCTCTATGTTTGAGTCTTAGTACAACACTTAAAGGGTCACAAAATGTCATCCACAATCATTATGAAAAGCCAACTGTCTCTGTAATTGAGTCTTAACATGATGCCTGCATGAATGCCAACCATCTCCCAACACTATTATAAAAGGTCATACATCTTTATAACTAAGTCTTGGCACATCTTTATAACTAAGTCTTAGCACAACATTTACAGGAATTCTAATTGTTTCTCATGACCATTTTGGAAGTCCAACCACATTTATAATTGAGTCTTGGCTTGACACCTACATGAATTCCCATTATCACATAAGATTGTTATGGAAAATCAACCATCTCTATCACCATATATTGTCATGGTGCTTACAAACTTGTAAACTATCAACAAAGACAATTATCGAATGTCAACTGTCTTATAACCAAGTCTTGACACACTTGTATAAATATTGTAGATCCATATTGATAGCTCGTTAAGATCATTATTGATCTAGTAAATATAAGTTTTCCATATAATTCTCCTAAAAAAATTAGCATATGTTATTTCTCAATCTTTTCATCCTTACCAACTTTCATGTTATCCCTTTTCACGACTAATAAAAAGCTTTAATGCTATATCTCTATCTCATTTGTGAATGCACATATATTCATATGGCACATCTAAATTTGTGCATGTTCATACTTTTTTATATAACTTTATATCCTCTCTAGCTTGGAGTTACCTTTGCAATGTTCATTTTGTGTTCTTAATGCACACAAAAAAAGAGTTATGCCAAATCTTCATGCTTGAAGTGTTAAAGAAAAATAACAAAAAAAAAGATAAAAATGGTCATTAAACTTTACCAAATATATGTAAGATATAAAGTGAAAGCAAACTTACTTAACATTTGAAAAAAAGTGAATTATGATGCATTACAATACATTTATTCTCTAAAGAAAATTGAACTATGAATTATAAAAATGATGTGTTCCTTTAAGATTATATAAATCCTGCTATTTCTTTTAGGTGATTTTAGGTGATTTTTTGGCTTTTAATTAGAATATAATAATATGATTTTTTTTAATAAAATTATAATGTTTTATTATTTATATTAAATTTTATAATATAAAAATAAAAATAATTCCACTAACTTTAAAAACTCCTAAAACATTTGAACTATGCAACTTAGAATTATGATTTTCCAATTTGTAAATAAATTTCAAATAAAAATCAACCCAAAATCACATCATTAAACTACATAAATAATTACCCAAATTCAAATTAAAAAAATCCCAAACGGAATTGACTCTTTCTTTTCCTTGATAATAAAAACATCGCTATACCTCCGATCTTTATAAGGAATCCAAAATTTCAAAGGCCTGACCGACCAAACTCAATAATAAAAAACCAAATATTCTTTGAATTTGGACTACCCGTTAAACCACAATATTATTAATAGGCTTTTCTTATATTCGGTTAAAAAATTTATGTCAATCTCGACATTATCATGACGGAAGATCTAGAGGATTTTATAAAACACAATTGCTTTTAAACCGTAACTACTCCACTAAACCGTACACATGTTGGAGGTGGTGCCCCCTCTAATGAATGAAGTTAAGTATATATTTATTTAAGAACGAAAATCTATTATTCTAATACATGATTGTTACATAAAGTTTAAGAAAATAAGAAAGTTGATAGTTTTTTAATCCCCAATGAAGTTGATTGTTGAATTAACACTCAAAATGCAAGTCAATTATTGGAAACGCTAACATTACTCTTTTATAATATTTATAAATGAACTTTAGTCAATGGTTTTTCAGTATGATGTGACCCTTATATAAAAACATTCATTCCACACTAGTTACCCCCCTTAAATAATCACAATTAAATCAATTCTTGAACATATGCTTATATTTTTGGAATGCTCAATGAGGGAACACATGTGCTTTATAGCAGGAGACAAGCAGTTCTCGAAGAAGGGAGAGACAAAGCAATAGGACAAGCTATTGCAAGTACCTAAACTCAAATGTCTTGTTTCTATAAGTACCTGAACTCAAATGTCTTGTTTCTATACATATTGAAGTGACTAAATAAGATTGCCACACTCTATTTTCCCAATGGAACCTTGTTAAAAAAAAAAAAAAAACCTTAAAATTTCCTCACATCTTTGTCTAGGCAATCAAAATAATATATGTAAATGAACATGTATAATTCAATATTTTTTTAATAAGGTTAAATGGTTTTTTTTTTTTCATTAATTCAAGGCAGTATGAATCTCAACTCCATTATAATAAAGTTAAGTTATGAGGCTAATTGTCAAATTTAGTCAATTTATATAATGATAGTGATTTTATGTTTATTAGAATTTTAATAAACATTATTATTATAAGTCTTGTTTTAATATATCTTATTCATATAAATTGGTTTAATATTTAAAATTTCAATTTCAAAAATTTTATTTTATTTTTATAAAGTTTATAATAAATATATATTTGCAAAATTCTTATGTAAATGGTTTTGAGTATTTTAATGAATTAATTCTTTTGTCAGTTTAAATATTTGATGTATTACTTTGAATTTTATGCTTTTTTGTTTTATTATGAAATTATTGTTTATGAATAAAATATAATATTAAAAATATATAATTTGCTAATAAAATTAGCAATAAATAATAATAAATCTACATTAGTATATTTAAACTAGAAATATGTTATGGGTATGAGATTTACCCCCAAGAAAATTGCAAAAGAAAAACTTTGAACATAAATAATGTTCACGTTTTAGTATGATTATACTCAATATTACAATATAAATATAAAGAAAAATTAAAACTCACCACGGAGTAGATAGATACAGGGCCTTTGAGCATATTACTATAAGGCTATCTCCTTCCTCAAATTTCAATAGATATGCCATCCTTTTGCATTGCTTAGCTATGCAACAAATCATGCTATATAATTGAAATGAAACACATTTCTCCCTTGATATTTCAGTTTTAACACTTTTGGTTATTTGCAAAGGTTAAGGTTTTTGCATTCCCCAACTCGTGTTCAAGGTTATTGCTTTGGGCCTTATAAAATCTTCTTGAAACACCATACACAAATAGTTCCACATGTATGACTAACAATAGTTGATGTGGCTTCCTCTTTTCCACTTGGTATTCTGGTGTTCAAAGCAAAAATCAACTTGTCAAGGGTATAACTTTCTCATCAATATGTGGATCAAGGTTATTTTTGAATGGTTGGAAAATTATCAATAAAAAGAACGATGTGGAAAAATTGTTATTTTCTTTCACCAATTTGACCCCAAGTTATTGTTTATTAACTAAAATGAACAATTTTTAGTTTGACCCTTTTAATTGAATTTGAGATTTGACCATAACTCTAATTTTCCACCCCCAAAACATAAAAAAGAATTAAAAAAGATATAGTGATACATTTTGGACCATAACTCTCCAATTTGGGAGGATTTTGTTCCACAAAATTTGTTATTTTTTAAGGAGACAAGAAAAAATTTCCTCGACTTTCTCCCTGGAGTACCACTTGGCCTTACCTAACAATTTCCTTTTTAATCCAATATGTTAGAGTTCATATTGACCCCTTCTAGTTATTTTGGTATTATTTTGTAGAGCCATATATTCTTCTAACTTTGCTTATGCATTTAGTGCCAAATCTTTGATGGAAGGTAAGAATTTCCCCTCGTTTTCCCATGAAGCATAGATGGATCATAAAATTTTAAGTTCTTCTATTCACCATTGAGTAGATGCACATGTATGGGGACAAAATAGGCATTTAATAATTGTTACTACCTTTTCCAACACTTGAAAGGATTTATCATAGGGGTCTGATTTTCTTAATAGATCTTTATAAAGTTTCCTTATTTAGAGGAGATGAGACTCAACCTCCCATCTTGAAGGCCTTCTCTATCCTAACTTGATTACCACTATCCTTGAACACCAAAATTACTTCCAAATTTGGAGGTATAAACCTCTCATAGAAGTTGTGTCCAATATCAAGCACGTGAATGTAGTGGGTGTATTACATAAACCAAAGTGAAGTAACAACCACTCATATAAATAATGAGTTATCTTGAAGTTGGTATTCTATGTGTCTTCTTCTTTGAATCACACCTAATGGTATATTGATTTTAGATCTATTTCAATGAAGTATTTTTCATGTTACAAATAGTCCAATAAGCCATTGGTATTAGGAAATGAGTACTAATTCCCAAGGGTAATGTTTTTAAGAGCTTTGTAATTGATACACATTATTTACAATCCATACTTCTTAAAACTATGATCATGGGTGAACCATAAGGTAAATTATTTAACCTTATGATTCCTTGCTCAAACATTTTTCACAAATGTTTCTTCACTTCATGTGCTTCCATTAACGTTTGTCTATGTATTCCTATTTTTGGTAATAAAGAGTAAGGAAATGAATAAATTTCATTTTCTAGTTCTCTCTTAAGTCATTATCCTTTAGACCCTTGGAACACTTCTTTGGAAGCCTGCAAAATCTTCTCTAACTACTGTGTCTGTTGAATTTCTATGATCCTGGGTCTAGGTTAGAATCTTAGAACCACTAACGCTACCAAACCAAGGATCTCAACAAGAACTACTTTGCACAATGGAAAATATAAAGTAGTAAATCACACATGCACAAGTGTATACAATTTTTAACAAATATTGTACAATAATGTACAACCCAATATTCATTATATTAAACCAATCTAAATAATACAACATTCTATGGAATACAAGATATAATGACAATCATGCTGTGCATTCTCTATGTCGTATCTTGTCCTATCAGTCGTTCACTTCCGAACTGCTCTCTAGTAACCCCTTAGTCCTTCAAAGGGCAACACATAGAGACTCTAGGAGGGTTTCCACCTAACACTTCTACAAGTCACTTCTGCTGCATGTACATGGGATGATCCAATCTGATCTCTAGGTTGGGCAATACCTGACCTTCAATCTTCCTTCTAGTAGTGTCTTTCTTCCATCAAATAGATACTCATAAGGCACCAAACTTCACCCTAACTTCAGACCCTCTTCGTCACTTCAATATAGCTTGTCTAGGACTACTTTGGGTAGCCAACACATTGCCCTCCACCAGATCAATGATACCCAATCCTTCCACTGCAAGATCTGCACTTAGTTGGGGTTTCTTCACACCCAATACAACCCCAACACATGACTCCCACAGGATGCTATAACTTTTTCCACACTAGGACACAATACAACACCAAATCAACACAAAACACATCATACCATACCTTTGTTTTAGGATTGTCTTTCTGCAATGTAAGTCTGGTCCTGGTTATGGTTGAACACACATTGAAGAAACTCCTTATTCCTCCTTCCAAACCTCCTATAAAGTTGCGGCTATGTTATTACTAGCTCTTAGTGTTTAGGAATGCCTCCTGAGATGAGTTTAGGCTAAGACTAAGTCTCTCAACCCTCTCCATGCTGCCCAGAATTCCTCCAGACCTTTGAGAAACACTTCAACGCTCCTTGATTATGACTCTCAGACACCTGAAATGGAACTAGTCCTTGCGGTCCTCAAACAAAACCACCACACAACAATTATGCACCTTAAAATAAAGCTATTTCACCTCTCTGTAATGTGACCTATCTATGCAATTGCTTTAGACTTGTGAAGAGGGTAAACTATGCCCAAAACAACCGTTAACCTTCACGATTTTTCCTCATCAAATTTGTGGCCAGTTCAGAGATGATATGATGGTAGTTCGATGTCCATGGATGAGTAAAATGAACCTCCATCACCTCCTATATATACACTTATAAGGGATTCAATAAACTTATGCCAACTGTTAACAAGTGTTGGAGTAGGGTTCCCTATGGTAAATAAATTTTGAGTATTTTTGGGTTAAGTTTTTGTTTATACGCGTTGCGCGCAGATTTCAAAGGGGCTTTGGGGCAGGTCAAAGTCCCTTAATTATTGTAAAGGGTAAAAGGGAAAAACATGAGTCTCAAACCATGGTTTGAGACCATGGTATGTGTGCGTTTGGAAAGATATAAATATGTAAGAGTCAAGAAAGGATAGATATCTCATATCAATGAATGTTATGATTATGTTTTGTGTTATAAGATAAGTTTTGGGTCCGTTTGTCTGGGTAGAAAGGCTCCTGCTAGCTGTGTGCGCAGCGATCTAGCCCCGAGGTATGTGCACGGACTCTGCTGATGTGTGCGCAGAAGGGAAAAAATTGTACTGAATTGAAAGATCTCTTAATAAAGAAGGAAATTTTGGTGAACTCAGATTTTTATATGATTAATGTGGTAACCATCTTAGATTTTTTTTGTGCGCTATCTGTTGCTTCCTGCAATTCTAGATCTAAATCTATGCTATTGAATGCCTATTTATCTCAGTGAATGATAAGTTGAATTAGATTGCATTTGTGAGAGAGTATTATTCCGCTTAAATTGTTAGATCTGAATTGAGTATAGTGATATGTTTTGCGCAAGTATATATTGAAGTAAGGGTTAGAACTAACTAAAATATAATTTGTGACACATATCTGTTAATGCATTGAGCCGCGCTTAAACCTGGTTTCTTGGGAAGATCCACACAGACATATAAGCATTAAGTCAGGGCAAAACACACATCAAATGATCCCTTAGGGTGCAGAACCTGGTTCCAGCACACCCCACATACTGCATCGAGTGAGACTTTGGTCTGTGCAAGCAGATCATTGCCGAAAGGGCCAATAGTTGGAGGGTTTTGTTGGTTGCACAAAATACTCTGAACCTGGGTCAAGATTCCTTAAGCCAACAAATGGTTTCGTTGTCGGGACTGGGATAATTTTGAGGGAGTTTTGATGTTGTGGCATCTGACATAGAATGAACTGCAAGATTGGCTCGACAAGAAGGTGCACAAATTTGCAATCCAAGAAAACCAAAACCCTAAATTATCTGCTAAGGATATGGGAGCGAAGGTATATCTACACAGAGGTCCAAGAAATTTTCTTTACTTCCTTTGCAACTGAGTTACATTAGTGGTTATCTTAGATGATTGAATTTCAGACCTGCAGAATGGACGACGCGATCACAAGGTGGACTCCTAAGTTGGTTCAGTAGTTGGAAAAATCTAGCAATAAAATTACCCGCACGGTATATTATTGGATTGATAGTGTTTTAAGTGGGGTTGTGACTGAATTTACTATTAATACTTTTGTATCGTATTATGAAGTTGAAAGAATATTTTTGAAGGGCCCTAAAGGTTAAGTTTTTTCACTCATTGAAATTGTGGATTAAAATCATTTTATGTGAAAAGGGTACTCTGTTCAGCCACATTGAGTGAATGTCCCGAAGAGGCTCGACTACACGCAACGAAAGAAATTACAGAGTAGATCTAGAAGAAGGTTTTGTTTATATCCCTCTCAAAGGTAAATATGGCAGTGACGAGGAGTGTGAAACAAGTAGCTCTGGTGAATCTGTGCACTCAGAAGAAGAGGGACTACAATATTAGGATATTCTTGGGTCGTTGGCCTTAGTTCAGATCCCATCCACTCCACTCCCAAATTCGCCTCACTCTAGCAAGCCATCCACTCCACCTCCACCTCCAAATCCACTTCCAAAAGACTACATGGCTACCTCCATCAAGCTGCAAAATTTCAAGGGCATTGGAAATGAAGATGTTGATCAATTTTGGGTCATCGTAGATGCTGTATGGACAACATGGCAGATCAATAATGATAATGTTAAGAAAGTGCAACTGGATACTGAATTTCAAGAACGCATGCTGGATTGGTACATGAGGTATATGTAAATCCATCATAATGCCACGATTGACGAGCTTAAGACCGCATTGAAGGAGAAATTCAAAAATCCGAAATCCTACTCTCAATGTGTGGCTGAATTAAAAGAGATCCATCAATAAGTGAATGAATATGTATGAGAGGAAGATCAACGGTTGAAGTGCACATCAAAGACAAAGGATTTACTATTGATGATACACAACACAAAAAATGGTGCATTGCTATGTTGCTGCCACATCTGCATTAGTCTTTAAGCTAATGTAATATTGCGACACAGGTTGAAGCTGTGGATATTTCCATGAAGCTATACGCCTCACCTATACCTACCACATAGGTTAGGGCTCAGAAAATCCAAATTCAGTTAGCTTCATTGCACTTAGAGATACAAACATTGCGAAAGGAGAAGGAAAAGGATGCGTGCACAGGAGTATGGTGCACACGCTGTAAAGTTGAGGGACATCACAGGGATTAGTGTCCTATATATATTAATTATCTGTCGGTTGGAGGACCAAGTCCAATTAAGAACGGGGCAGGGCCTAGTGAGGTTACCAAACTATGGTGTGTGATTTTCCAAACAAACGGACTACATATGATCGACTTCTGCCCTAAGCTTGGTAAATATATTCTGGAGCTACAACAACATTTCTGCACATTCTGTCGATATGTGGGACATGATGAAAAGAACTGTCACAACTTCGATATGATGATTGAGAAGGTTACTTCGTATAGATTGTAGGCTGAGGGTAGAGGACCAGTTTCGCCTGCATAACTGTCTAGGCGCAATGGATTTCTAGGCAGAGGACGAGGAGGGGCGGAGGAGATGGTCGTGGAAGGGGACAACTCGTTTGTTATAACTGTGGAAAGGCTGGCCATTATGTGCATGGCTGCCCGAACCCAACACAACAATATTGCAGGTATTGTAGGCAGTTTGATCATGATCTTGAATATTTCCCTGTAATATTTGCAAAAATATAGGAGAAGAAACCACAGACGTCGACGCAGAATGTTCAAATGATGAGAGTGGAACCACGCACTGAAGACCCTAGCATAAATATTGTAACCAGAAGTGGCGTAGCAACTAGAGAAGATAAAGCGAAAGATAAGATGCTTGTCATTGATGTTTGGGTTCGGAGAGCTTGTGAGAAAAATGAAGGTTTCAATCTACAAAGGGAAAAGGAAACCTTTGTCACAGCAAAGAAGGACTTCGCTGATCCTAGCACATCTAGAGTAGCAAGAAAACCTGCCAAAAATACCGATGAAGTGGCTAAGCCTACAAAGATGAAACTGTTTTTGCAAGCCTATATCAAGCTTTTACGCAATAAGAAGGTCGTTGAGAACCTTCAAGCTTTAATTAACAGCTACGCCAAAAAAGAAAAACCCTAGATGGAGAAAAAGGTTCTTAATAAGATCTACAAGAAAAAGAGAAGAACTAGTTGAGAGATGTACCTGACTACTTAGATAGGAGAATTTGAAATGGACCAGGTCCTTTTGGATCTAGGCTCTGATGCAAATGTCATACCAAAGAAAAATTGGCAGAAAATGGGAGAACCTAAGTTGGAATGGTCTGCAATGCAGCTGCGCATGGTGAATCAACAAAATATTATCCCAATAGGTAGGATTTTTGGGGTCATAGTTGATATCAAAGGAGTTAAGGCGTTGGCTGATTTTGAAGTTGTTCATATTGTTGATGATACAGATCCATACCCCACACTGTTGGGTCTGGATTGGGCTATTGAAATGGATGCTATCATGAATATCAAGCCCAAAAGTATGGTATTTGAAAACAATGGAACTAGGGTTGTGGTACCACTGGATCCAGAAGAAGGCGAAATATATACAAAACCAGTGCACGTAGAAGAGGAATTTGATCATATCTACAAACTAACTGGGAGAGATTAAGATTGGATCAATCCCACAATAGATGGTCAGCTTAGCTACGATAGAGATAGCTCATGCCACTCAAACTCAAATGAGGAATTGGAGAATTGGCAGAACCGTTTGCATGAAGTCTCTACACTACGCTGCAACCGAGTCACCAGATATCTATGGTGCATATCCTCTAAGGTGCGAGAACTACCTTATTATAATGGTATAGGTAATGTCACTTGTTTCTTAAATAAGTTCGAAAAGGATGTTCAAGAGACACAATGGTTCCATGCACTTGACTTAGCTCTGCACTCAACTCTAGCATGCTGGTGGGATATACACAAGGAAAACTTGGTGAATTGGGAAGAATGTACCCATATGATGCAATTGCGCTTTGGACAACCCAATACCTAGTTGGAAGGAACATATGCAGGAAAATAATATCTGTGCATACATTTAGATAGGTGGACTGTAGCTTGGGGATAAGAGCCACAACTATGATGGGTGCATAGATTCATCCAGCCTTTAAGTCAGATTCCTATGAACTGGTACATAGAGGTTGAGTTGCGACGAGGCATGATGGAATGGGCTGCGCTACGGGAAAGCTTTTTGTTAACGTTTAGTTTTGAGAGTGGATTCCCATGCATCAGTACCACCTCACACACGATCCAAGATGTGGTATTTGACATGACAAAGACACTAGAAGCATGAGCCATACCAGCATGGGACGTGCAAATGGAGGATATCGTCGACTGCCGGAATGTGAATATTGAAGATAATTAAGAAGACCCAAGGAACATCAATATTCTAGAGTCTGAAGGATAGCACAGAATTGTTGGGCCACTGCTCATAGTGCCAGATGTGACTGGACCCATGAAGATTAGGAAAGTCAACATCAAAACTGAAGAGCAACCTAAGATTTCCAAAATTGGTATTATTGGGATGAAAATATAGTAGCTAAGGTTGCAGAGATGCTTGTTGAATATCAGGACTTATTTCCCAGAAATTTTTCCTAGTTGAAAGGTATTGTTGGGAGTAATGAAGATCACACTAAAAGCAGATGCACGACCTTTCATGCAGTGTCCTTACAGGTTGAATCCTAAATACAAGCAGAAGGTCAAAGAGGAGCTAGAGAAAATGGTTGCTGCAGGGATCATTGAAACAATGGAAGAATCGGATTGGATCAGCCCCATTGTGGTCCAAGAAAATAATACCAAAGGAGAAATTAGGACCTGTGTGGATCTGCGCAAATTAAATGATGCCTATGCGCATGACCCTTTTCCAACCCCATTTTCTGATGAAATATTGGAAAATGTGGGAGGGAAGGAAGCCTACTCATTCACTGATGGATTTTCTGGATACCACCAAATAAGAATCATGCCTGAAGACAGAAGTAAGACAACCTTTGCGATGGAATGGGGATCATTCCAATATACCGTAATTCCATTCAGTCTGAAGAATGCGTCAACAATATTCTCGCGTGTGGTGGTATCTACGTTTAAGGAGTACATACATAAATTCTTCAAAGTATATTTTGATGACTAAACTATATTTGGCCTAGTAAATAAGCTTGTTTCAAATCTTCTTAATGTTGGATACTTGTCGCAAGCATCATATCTCACTAAATCTGAAGAAGTTCATATTCTGCATCCCATTTGGGATTTTTCTGGAAGATATTGTGTGTCAATAGGGATTGATGGTGCGTCCAGCTAAGATTTCTGTTATCGTTAACCTAGAGGTTCCCACAAATGTAAAAAATTTGTGCTCAATTTTGGGGCATATTTGGTATTACAGAAAGTTTATTCAAGGCTACGTGCTGATTACTGCGCCAATGGAAAAGTTACTAAATAAAGATGCCTCTTTTTGCTGGGATGAGGATTTTCAAAAGAGTTTTGAGCTACTTAAGGAGAAAATGGTAACTGTGCCTATATTGGTATTGGGAAAATGAATTCCATGTACATGTGGATGCTTCGTGTATCGTGCTAGGTGTTGTAGTCGCGCAACTTGGAGTCGGAGATATTTATCATCCAATTGCATTTGCGAGCAGGAAATTGTCAAGTGCTGAACAAAACTACTCGACAATAGAGAGAGAAGAAATAGTTATGGTCTATGCGCTACAGGAGTTCCGTCACTATCTATTGGGAGGACATTTTAAGATTTTTATGGATCACTCTGCTTTGAAGTACCTAGTAAACAAGCCTGTGTTTGGGGGGGGGGGGGAGGTTTGTGAATGGCTCTTATTATTTCAGGAGTATGATTTTGAGGTGATTGTCAAGCTAGGGAGATTGAATGCAGGTCCAGATCACCTATTGCGCATCGAAAGTGGAGAGGAGCCAACCAGTTTGGAGGATGGATTACCAGATGCAAAAATATTTTCCATCAAATTAGTTGATAACCACTTCGAAGATATTATCCATTTTCTGACCACTGGTAGTGCGCCCATGGAGTATACAATCAAGCAAAAGAAAGAACTGGTATTACGCGCAACTGACTTTACTTTGATTGTTGGCCAGTTGTATAAGATGGGCATTGATGAGATATTGAGACACTATGTTCCGGAGTTTGAAAGACAAAGCATCCTAGTTGAAGCACATGCAGGGGTTGTCAGAGGTCACTATGCAGGAAAACCGACTGTGTAGAAAATTTTGAGGGTTGGGTTGTGGTGGCGTACGGTACACAATGATGAAAAGGAGTACTGTCAAGCTTGTCATGTGTGTCAGAGAATAGGGAAACCATCGCACATATATGAAATGCAACTACAACAAGTGACTTAGCAGGCTTTTGATAAATGGGCCATTAACTTTGTAGGACCAATCAACCCTCTTGGAAAGAATTTGGCATGCACTATATCATTATTGCAACAGATTATTTGACCAGGTGGGTAGAAGCTAAGCCTATGAAGGATTGCAGCGCAGAGATAGCTGCACACTCCATTTTTGAGAATATCTTGACAAGGTTTGGGTGTCCTAAAATCTTGATGAGTGATCGGGGTACTCACTTTGTGAATGAGACTATCCAAGCATTGACAATGGAGTTTAATATGCACCATCAGAAGAGTACACCATATCATCCACAAGCAAATGATATGGTAGAGGCCTTTAATAAGATTTTTGAGAATGCACTCACAAAGATCTGCAATGCTAATCAAAATGATTGGGATGTGTGTGTACTAGTGGTTCTATGGGCATATCGAACTACATGCAAGAAATTGACCAGGAAGACCCCATTTAGGTTGGTATTTGGACAAGAAGTTGTTATGCAAATGGAGTACATCGTCCCTTGTCTGCGCAGTGCAGCGGTTACTAACATGGACGATCAAGATAGTATGGAAGAGCGACTGTCACAACTAGTTGCGCTGGAGGAAGAAAAATTCATTGCTGGTTTCCATCAGCAGGTGCAAAAGGTGCGTGAAAACATTTGGCATGACAGGCACATCGGACAAAATATTTTCAAGGAGGATGATTTAGTTTTGCTATATGACAACAATTTTGCGCACCACCCAGGAAAGTTCAAAATGCATTGGCTCAAACCTTGTGTTGTCAAGGAGATTACGGAAGGAGGTGTGGTATGTCTGGGTACCTTAAGGGGTGAAATCCTTCCTAGATTTGTGAATGGAAGTAGGTTGAAGCCATACAGGGATGACCCTATCCCTGGGCACGCCAAATGACTATATGGATGGAGGAGTGTCTTAGCACCCCAGACAGTTATGAGAGGGTGCAGGACCGTAAAGTAGTCTATCAAGCATTGGAGAAGCGGGTATGTGCGACAATGATGGAAGATGTGCAGATAGGTGCGACAACTGCACAGAGGCTATGGTCGAAGGATGAAGTAGTCACAAAGGTGCCAAAAACTAGTCATTGGAACAATAAAACTGGATAAGACAATGTTATTACTGTTTGGAGGAGCATCTAAACTACATTTAATGAGGTGATTATGCCAGATTTGGAACCGTATTAGCATTTATGAGCCTACATCAATGCACATGAGACAATTTAAGCCACGCCAACGCTATAAATATAACAATAAGGGTTTCATTAATTAGGTCCCATTCCTTTCTAAGTGATTTGTGCACAGTGTTATCACTGTGTTTTCTGAAGCTTATGTCTAATATCAACCCGCTTTTCTACGAGATACTCTGCTAGCGGGGGTTGGGTTATTTGATTCCTCCAAGTATGATAGCTATCAAACCTGCCCCATCTATGATGTAGGTCGATGAAACCCCTACGCAGGCCCTTGAAACCCTTGCTCCTATGCTCTAGCCACAGAAATCTAAGAAGGGACAATTCGGGGCCTCGGAAGTCACCGCGCCAGAAGACCTTGAAGTCCCATTCGACCCCCGCAGAACACCAGAAGAGACCTATAGCCGAGATACCCGAATTAATTACGTAGGAAGACGTTGTTGAGGAGGTAGATCCACTCTCGTGGTTGCCCATGTATGTGGCACCGAGAAAATCATCTATGAAGGTCCCAAAGGACCTGGAGAAGGTTCGGTCTTATATAAATTCTTCGTTGATCCCTAAAGACGTGCCATTTGAGGGGGATATGTTTGTGAAAACACCCTTGCTAAAGACGAAATGCTGGGACCTATCCGACCAGGAGAAGTTCCTTGAGCTCGCACCCTCGAAGTACTTTGATCCGGTCACCTATGACGAGGGGGTGATTAAGGTCGAGATGAAGTGTTGGGCGTTGGGACTATAGAAGTCAGGGTTGTTAAATTTGTTGAAAATCCCACACATTGGGCACAGTGTGGTCAACGATATCTGTGCGCGCCACCTACTCACCCTGTTACATGATGACTGTCTTTAGCTAGGAGAGGAAATTCCCATTGATGCAGATTTGATACATTGTATCACCAACCTTCCCTGTCAAGTGGTGGACCCTGCGACAACCTTTGGAGGGAAGGGCCTGGAGTGGAAAGTTTCAGACACAGGTAAAGAATAATATAAGTTATCCCATAACACTTGGGGGTTTATTGTCAACAAAGTAAATGACCCAGTAGTACATTTTGGTACTCTAATCCTTGCCTGCAAGATGATGAGGAAGTGCAGGTTGAAGGAATTTCCAGCCTAGCCAGGCAATGTGAGAAAGGGATACAATATAATTGGGCAAAGTACTTGTGTGTAGAGTTTTTGGTGAATGTCCGCGAGGTATAGGAGGAGGGAAATATTTTTTATTATGCTTGGTTGCTACTACTAATTGCATTGATTGGTTGGAAGATGATATTTGAGGCTTAGTTCTTAGATATTGAGCCTAATCTTTGCGAAGCTATGCAATATGCGATGGTGTGGAACTCCAAGCTTCCTTCTCCAATAAATGAAAACAAAATATTCTGGGTGCTCTTTGATTTTGAGTTGTTTCAAGCGGTTCAGTCCAAGTCGCGATTGTTGTCGACGTTGTACAAGAAGTACAAGTACATTGTAGACTTCAAAGCTACCTTTCACAGCATTCACATGCGCACAAAGGGAGATGTTGAAGATGTTTGGTATGAGCTACCTTACATGGTCACGGAGGAGGACCTTGTATGTGTTACGATAGAATGGATAGCCTTATGGTTATAAGCACGCACCACTATTGGGGCCTCATCTTCCGTACCCTTGAAGACTCCTACAAAGCCACACACAACAAAGGATACCCAACAGAAGGATAAGGATGCAGGGAAAGTGACAGAGCCAACCACAATGGGTGAAACCATTGACCAGGAAAAGGAAATAGAGGATAAAGAAGGTGATAGTGTTAGGGAACCTTCGACATAGACAGGTTTGAAAAAAGGAACTAAGTGAGGATCTCAGACATCCCCAGGCCTGCACAAAAAGAGGAATGGACCCAAACAAACAGGGATAGAGGCCCCAACCCTTCAAAAATATGACCTTAGAAAATTGAAAACACAGTCAAAACTACGACCAAGAATCTCTGGAATAATGTGGAGTCTCTATACAAATCCGTCCCGAAGGATGTGCAACATGGTCTCTAGGAGCTCCACATGCAAACGAACTTGATCCAAGCGAGCGTGTAGCAAGTGAGCGTTGAACAAGCGAGCGAGAAACCCCTCAACACTATTGTACTAGTAGACAACTAGGTATTTCATGTTCCAGGGCCTTCAGTTACAGTTGAGAAACCTGAGCTGCACGCAAATGTGCAAGCCTGCACTAAGGTAGGCATTGCCTTGGCCATGCTTCCCGGTGGAAAACTACATGCCATGCATAATATGATCATGGATGAGCTAAGTACCAGGAGGTCCACACCTTAAAGGTTACTATGGAAAATCAACAAAAGTTAATCAAGATGTAGAAGGGACAACATAATGCAAAATAATATCGTTGGGTTGCCAATGATTAGTGTGCTGCATTGGAATCCATGATAAACTGGTTGTGTGGTGACCTCCCCGAAGTCACAGTCTCTACCACTGTTGCACCTATAGTTAAATTAGAAATCTTGGTAGCCGCACTGAAGTTCTTGTGTTCACAGATAACAATAATCCCTGCTGAGCTTGAGCAAAAGATCGCAGACCTCCAGATGAAGCTGTAGCCAGAGACACCTCTGAAGGTGCGCGCATAGTGCACCGAAGTTGTAAAAGAATCAACGACTAGCATCATTGCTGCCATGGATGCTTTTAGTAAGTTATTTGATGAGGCCATGGGACTTTGGACCTCCGTTCAAGATGACCCTATCATCTGGAAACTCAAAGAAGAGTTGAGGACCAAAGAGCAACAGTTCGATGAAATTCGGGTCATTGCGCCAACCCTCGTGTCTGCCCAGAGACTCGCCAAATTTCAGGAGAGTCATGCCATTTAGCTGGAAATCAACACACTGCGCTAATGAGAGAATTTTTTGGATGCATGAATGAATCCATGGGTGGATGAGGCCTTGCAGCTCTCGCAAACCATTAAGGAAGCCCTCAAAAATCTGTAGCAGTCCTAGAGAAGCATTAGCTTGGCTAGCAAAGGATCGACCAAAAAAAAAATGGTGGAAGAAGCGCATAATGCTGTAGCACAAAGTAATAAATTCCTCTTTCCATTTCAAATTTACATGCAGGTGCTGAAAGACAAAATGCAGGAAGTGGGACCAGAGTGACTTAGGATGAGTCACTAGATTGCGTTGGGGGCCTATTGGAGTAGGGTCCCCTGGGGTAAAGCAATTTTGGGTATTTTTGGGTTAATTTTTTGTTTATATGCGTTGGGCACAAATGTCAAAGAGGCTTTGGGGTAGGTCAAAGTCCCTTAATTATTGTAACAGGTAAAAGGTAAAACCATGAGTCTCAAACCATGGTTTGAGACCATGGTATGTGCGCATTTGGAAATATATAAATATGTAAGAGTCGAGAAAGGATAGATATCTCATATCGATGAATGTTATGGTTATGTTTTGTGTTCTGAGATACATTTTGGGTGGATTTGTCTGGGTAGAAAGGCTCTTGCTGGCTGTGTACATGGAGACCTAATCCTGAGCTATGTGCGCAAAAGGGAAAATATTTTATTGAATTGAAAGATATCTTAATAAAGAAGGAAATTTTGGTGAACTCGGATTTTTATATGATTTTTGTGGTTAACTATCTTAGATTTGTTATGTGCACTATATGTTGCTTACTGCAACTCTAGATCTGAATATGTGCTATTGAATGCATATTTATCTCAGTGAATGATAACTTGAATTAGATTGCATTTGTGAGCGAGTATTATTCCTCTTTAATTGTTAGATCCAAATTGAGTATAGTAATCTGTTCTACGCAAGTCTATTTGAAGTAAGGGTTAGATCTTATTGAAATATAATCCGTGATGCATATCTGTTAATGCATTGAGCTGCCCTTAGACCTGGTTTCTTAGGAAGCTTCACGTAGATAGATTAGCATTAAGTAAGGGCAAACCACACATCAAACACTCCCTTAGGGTGCAGAAACCTGGTTCCAGCACCCCCCCATACTGCTTCGGGTGAGTCTTTGGTCCGCACAAGCAGATCATTTCCGAAAGGGCCAGTAGTTGGAGGGTTTTTTTGGTTGTGCAAATACTGCAAACCTGTGTCAGGACCCCTTAAGCCAACAACAAGTCTCACTAAACCAAAGCCGACTTGCACAATTCATGACAACGACATTCAAAAATCAATATCTCAAGTTCTAGATCTCCAATTTGAGTGATTTTTGAAGTGTTGGATTCTCCACACCATCCTATATCACCTCATATTTTATCATGCTCAAATTATTCATGGTTTTGGACCAAATTATGATTGGTGAAAAATCCCTACGTTGGTTTACAAGCCCACAAGTGACTCTTGTGGTGCTCTTCCCTCCAAACCCCAAACCATAAGGCTTGGAGTACCTCCCAAAGTACTAAAAAATAAACACTCCCTCTTAGCAAGGGAGGTACTTCCAAGACTAGTAAGTAACTCATCATCATCATCACTACTCACAACACTCACCCAACCCTTGGCGCTCACCACTGCAGCAATCCCTGAAGCATGAACTACGCCTCTCCTGGAAGTGTCGCTATCAATAGAGGCATATTTATTTTTCTTCTTCTCCCATATTGCTTTCAAATATCTCCATTATTCCTTCTTGGCAGTTGTAGGAGCACCCTTTCTCCCAACTGACCACATGCTCTTATTGGTCTACAAATTATCCCTCTGAACTTGCAATCTCCTGCTAGAAGTCATCTCCCTCTCAGCCTCTAGAATCTGGAACTTCTTTGCCGGAAACTGTACCTGCTCCACCTGCTTCTTCTTCCCATGATCCACATGCTTTCCTGTCAACCTGTAGAGGCCATGCTCTCTAACTCCAAGTACAATCCCTCTGAAGCTAGAGACTCTAGCTATGAGTCTTGACTTCCCATCCTCTAACAGGATCTCAAACCCCTTCTTCTTGATCATCAAGACAGAAATCACACTATATCTAAGTCCTGGTACAAAAAATACATCCTATACTCACATCACTCGTCTTGTCTCTATCTTGAATGGCACAACACTCGATCCTCAGATCTCCAACTGACTCTTGGCACCCAACACCATGTGAAAATTCAAGCCCCATTCAACTAGAGTTTTAAAAACCTCCCGTGACACTGTCATATGTTTCTTCACATCACTTTCCATGTACCATCCATCCTTATTGACAATACCCTGCAAGAAATGAGAAATCATAACAAAGTCCTCCTCCTCCAATCTCTTGGTGAGATAGTCTATCTCAGTTGAAGTGGCAATATCAATGACTTGGTTCCCTTTCCTCTTATCATCATCTCACTTCTTCTTCATCGTACATCTCGATGAAAAATGACCCATCTCGCCACAATTGAAACACTTGACTTTAATCAAGTCCTTCATCTGCTTACCCTTCATTCATGCTGCAAGTTCCACATCCTCATCTGCCCTATTTGTTGGATGAATATGCTCATCTCACAAATCTTACTGAATGAATTCGTCCCATAGCCTATTCCACTCTGGAAATTTCTCTATGAAAATGATCCATTTGATGAAGGGATTCCATTCCTTGGTGAACCCTTTCAAGGCAATCCTTACCATTTCACTATCTGAAATATTCACACCGACGAAAGCAAGCTCATCTCTGACCCGAGACAATATCATCAGATACAAATTCACTCCTTCACCCTTTATCATCTTAGTGGACTTCAACTTAGCCTCCAACACCAGTACCCAGTTCTCATTCTTATTCTAGAACAAATTCCAAATAGGCATCTGCATCTCATGTGTAGTCACTCTTCCCGGACAAATGAGGTATTATGGGATCCTTCACACCATCTAGGATGATCAATATCACCCTCAGATCCAAAAATTCGTACACTTCAAGGTCCTTTGGTTCAGTTGGCTTCTTGATGGCTTTCTTGGAAAATTCGCAAATCTTGTTGACTTGCAAGACCAACTTGATCCTTTCCTTCCATGGAATATAGTTGGAAAACCCCTCCAACCTCTCCTCATACTGGAGACCTGCCTGCAACTTCGACATTTTCACCTACAATGTGACCAACTACCTATTAAGTTGTACTTCGTTGTGCACAACTCTGATTCAATTTCTTCCAAAGTAGCTCAGACATACTCTGATACCTTGTTGAATTTCCACGATCTTGGGTCTAGATTAGAATCTTAGAATCACTGACACTACCAAATAAAGAATATCAAAAATAACTACTTTTCACAACGAAAAATATAAAGTAGTAAATCACACATGCACAAGTGTAAACAATTTTTAACAAATATTGTACGATAATGTACAACCCAATATTTGTTATATTAAACCAATATGAATAATACAATAGTCTATGGAATACAAGATATAATGAAAATCACGCTGCATAGACTCTATGCCATATCTTGTCTTGTCAGTCCTTTGCTTCCATACTGCTCTCTAGTTACCCCTTATTCATTCAAAGGAAAACAAATAGAGACTCCATGATATGCATATGGAAGATCATCCTCTAACACTTTGCAAGATTTTAAGATTATGTCTTTAGTTCATAATTTATTCACACATGAATAATCGAATTTTAATGAACTTAAAGATGAAAAATATTCAAAGAACAAAAATGACATAAAACAAGAGACACAACCAGTTGATGACAATGTTCACCCCTCCTAGGCAACATCTCTGAGCCCTAGGCTGCTTTATTGATCTCAGCTGCAAAGTGAGTACACAAGAATTCTTTTTCACTTAGAGTCAAGCTGATTATGGAGTGGAAATGTTTCCCTTCAAGAAATGTTCTCCTACAAAGAAATATCACCCTTAATCTGACTCAATTTTACAAAAAGGTGAATGTGCCAATACAATGAGGACTATACAAAAAATTTCCTTGTACTCAAAATCGAGATTAAAAGGAAATAATAACACCACTACAAAACATAAGTGTTGTGGTTGTCTTCCTCCAGGTTGCACTGCCCAAAAAACTGCTCCAATGAAGGAACTAGCTCTTTGATTGCGTCTGCAATGCCTCAAAACCACTGTCTAGGCTTTTAAAACACTTAATTTGGCTTCCGTATGACCTTGAATGTCCAATACAAATTCTGCTCAAAGGTTAGCTCACAACACCATTTATTCCTTACATGAAATTCACCATTCTGGAATGTGCACGCAGGCATCAATGGCTATTTTTAGAAGGTAAGCCTCTGCCTCATCTCTCCAACACAACTTATAGTTTTCAAAAAGTCCCAATATTGGCCAAGTTAGGCCTCCAAAGGCATTATGGAGACACTATTAAAACTAAGTTCAGAGCTTCACACTCTAACTCCTATGGAAAGGGAAAATTGGTAATAATTTTTATAAGCCACAGGCATGTCCTGGGGTCAAACCTCAGACCTCCCAAGATTGGCTTGGCAACATTTAGAAATACATTATAAAAAAATACAATATATGTTATCAAAATTTTAATGCCGCACTATATATTACCATATGGTTGTAACCATAGGTATTAACATACGTTATTATATATATGGCATATATTTTTCAAACTATGGTCCCAACAGTGATATCTATGTTCCCGTGGCATATCAAATATGGTGTTAAACAATAGTTTTTAACATAAAATATCACAACCCTGCACCATACGTATCAACTTCGCGTTGCATTTAACATAAAAACCATTGACCCTGTGGTGATAAGTGTGAATCCCCATGGAATTTGAACATATTTTCATTTTCTAATAATCGAAGGACCTGTGGCACAACATATATGCTATATGGTTCAAACTTAAATGTATATTCCAACTCCGCACCAATCTGTGGAGGTTCTGTGCCAACTGTGGTGCCATTGACATATAGTTTTACATAGCACATACTCTGACGGTATAAAATTAAACTTAGGCTTTGAAATATATGGTTGTTGTATTATCCCGCCATTTCCGTTGACTAGAATATGGTTTTTAAATCATAAGTCTAATATTGGACTCTGTTGATGTATCAAACCCTTGTGGCAGAACCCATGTCACAATGGACCCCCGTGGCGCATATATGTGACATATATTGTATAAAGTTGTAATATCCATGCTTATTTAACCTCTTGCCACATGTGATTGCTAAGCAACAATTTTAGAATACTGTTGTTAATATAACGCTAGGTTTGGTGAGCTTCGCCAAACCTTACCCCATATACCATATCAATGAAACCATATATATAATATTTGCGACAATGTATAACAAAGTAAACCCATGGTCCAATGGTAATGTTTTGTGTTTTAGTTGTGGAGGTCGTGGTTTTGACCCTAACCCATGCCAGTTGACTTGTGCTGTTGACTTTAACCTATGCATTGACTTTGACCTGCCACACGTCCTGCTGAGAGACTGCCACTTGGCCTGCAACCCCAGAGTGCATTTTTTCCCCTCATACAGATACCATTTTTCAATCTGAATATACCACTGTAATCAGTGCAACGAGCTCTTTGACTTGGCACTAGTCTTGTGAGCATATGCGACTATTTACTTTTGAGCATTTTGAGCATCAACTGCAATCTATGACCATCCTGGTCAAAAAAATGACTAGACATAGCTAATATCACTAGACTCAATTACAGTTCAAGATCCAACTGGATCATAACCTCCAACTAAAATAATTTTGGCCCACCAAAATTTTATTACAATAGGGAATTTATTACATCAATTATCAATACATAAACAATCTAGAGCTTATTACAAACTCAACTAGACTTACTGATGTGATGACAAATCACAGGCACATAATTGGAAACTTTAACATAAGGCATGAAATTTTGCCAATTCCAAGTAAGCAACTTTTGTGGAGGCTCTGGCTTACATTCTTCCTTGCCAGCTTTCTTTGCTTCCCATTGTCCTGATTGTGCTACTGTCGATTCATGTGGTAGCTTTGGACATATGATATTTGAATGTCCTTTCGTCTTACATTGTGAAAAAAAACTCTCTCTCGATTCTGCAATGGTTGTCTTCTTGCTCAAATTATCCAAGCTCTACCTTGATGATGTCGAGTCCTTCCCTAACTATATCAAAGTATTTCCTATACTTTTCTTTATTTGCAGTGTTACATCATCCTTCCGTGGACTATTCCTTGTAGCATGCACCCTCTTGCTCTAAACCTTCTGCTTCCAACATTAATCTACACAATGATTGTTACTACCACAGAAATTACATGGATATGTCCTTTTACAATCTTCATATTAAAATTTTGATTAAAAGACCCACCTTCTAAATCACAGCTATAATGACTCATCTGCTTACCTTTACGATCCTGTACGATTTTCGGCATTTGCTCAGGATATAATGACCAAAAATGATATGTTATGTGACCCTTATTTCCATAATAGTCACATGTTTATTGGTCAAATCCCAATTCTTCGTATTGGGGTCTTTCCTGAACTGATATTGGCTGGAGTCTACCTTGGTCATGCTTTTCGAGACATTTACCTTGTTGATATCCCATTTTTTTCATCAAATTCATACCAATTCCTTTAGTATGTTTCTTGAAAGCTCGAATATCATGATCGCTTGAAGCCTCTTCCTTCTTTGTTTCAGAATCATGTTCCTGAGATGCTGGTACATAAGAAAGTTCCTCAGAAGATGAGGAAAACATAGCAATTTCTTCTTCCATCGATAGTGATTTTGGAGTAGTAGATGGAGATGAAATTTCTTCATGTGAATGATGAAGTGGATATACTTATTTGTCTCCAATAATGGATGGAATTCGATCTCAGAGACTTCCCATCTTTCTACTTCCCTACATAGCTTCGATCCTCGCTTGTAGTCATTGTTTTTCTTATTGTAATGTTTGCACCGTGCGTCACAATGCAAAGTTATCCTTCTGATATTTATGATTGAATTCTTCCAATTATTTCAACCGAATTTGCTTCATGCTTCTACTCGTCCTTGAAATCTGGTTAGAACCTGCTCTGATACCAAAAATTATTTGAAAATGGAAGATCGTCCTTTGACACTTTGAAAGCTTTTAAGATTATGTCTTTAGTTCATAATTGATTCACACATGAATAAGCGAATTTTAATGAAGTTAAAGATGAAAAATATTCAAAGCACAAAAATTACATAAAACAAGAGACACAACCCATTGATGACAAAGTTCATCCCTCCTGGGCTACGTCTTCGAGCACTGCTCAAAGGCTAGGCCGCTTTATTGATCTCGACTGCAAAGTGAGTACATAAGAATTATTTGTCACTTAGAGTCAAGATGATGATGGAGTGGCAATTTTTCCCTTCAAGAAAAGTTCTCCTACAGAGAACTATCACCCTTAAATTGAATCAATTTTACAAAGAGGTGAATGCGCCAATACAATGAAGACTATACAACAAATTTCCTCATACTTAAAATTGAGATAAAAAGGAAATAATAACACTGATACAAAACATAAGTGTTGTGGTTGTATTCCTCCAGGTTTCACTACTAAAAAAAATACTCCAATGAAGAAAATGACTCTTCCACTACATCTACAACACCTAAAAACCCCTGTCTGGGCTTTTGAAACACTCAATTTGGCTTCCGTTTGACCACAAAATGTCCAATACAAATTCTGCTCAAAGGCTCCCAACATGACTTCTGCCTTACATCAGCTTCACCATTATGGACTATGCATGCAAGCATCAATGGCTACTGTCAGAAGGTAGGCCTCTACCTCAACTCTCCAACGCAACTTACAGTTTTCAAAAAGGCCCAATATTGGCCAAGTTATGCCTCCAAAGGCATTCTTCAGACACTGTTAAAAATAAGTTCATAGCTTGACACTCTAACTCATATGGTAAGGGCGCATTGGTAATACTTTTTATAAGCCACGAGTAGGTCCCGGGGTCAAACCCGTGGACCTCCCGGGATTGGATTGGCATCATTTATAAAAACTTTATAGCAAAATACAATATGTGTTATCGAATTTTTAATGCCACACTATATATTACCATATGGTTGTTACCATAGGTATTAACATAGAAAATTTAGCGCAATGACATTATATATATGGCATATGGTTTTCAAACTATGGTCTCGATGGTGATATATGTCCCCATGGCATATAAAATATGGTGTTAAACAATAGTTTTTAACATAGAAATATCAGAACACCGTACCATACGTATCAAATCCGCGTTGTATATAACATTAGAACCATTGGACCTGTGGTGATAACTGCGAACCTGCATGGAATTTCAACATCTCTGGAATTTGTTACTAACCGACGGACCCATGGCGCAGCAGACCTGTGGTGCATCATATATGTTATATGGTTCAAACTTAAACATATATGCCAACTCCCAACCAATCTGTGGAGGTTTTGTGCCAACTGTGGTGTCGTTGACATATAGTTTTACATAGCACATACTCCAGCGATATAACATTAAACTTAGGCTTTGAAATATATGGTTATTGTATTATCCCGCCATTTTCATTGACTAGCATATGGTGTTTAAACCATAAGTTTAATATTGGACTCCGCTGACGTATTGAACCTTCGTGGAAGAACCCATGTCACAATGGACCCCCGTGGCGCATATATGTGAGATATATTGTATACAGTTGTAACCTCCATGCTTGTTTAAACTCCTTCCATATGCGTTGACTAAGTGTTGAGTTTGGAATGGTGCTGTTAATATAACGTTAGTTTTTATGGGGCCACCAGATGTGCCAGGCTCCACCAACCCTTACCCCATATACTATATCAATGAAACCATATATATAATATTTGCGCCAATGTATAACAAAGTAAACCCGTGGTCCAATGGTAATGTTTTGTGTTGTAGTTGCAGAGGTCATTGGTTCGAGTGAGACCCATGCCAGTTGACCTGCACTGTTGACTTTGACCTGCCGCGTGTACTTCTAAGAGATTGCCACTTGGCCTGTAAAGGCCCAATTTTTTCCTGTTGCAGTAAAACTTCAGAGTGAATTTTCTCCCTCATACGAAGACCATTTTTCAAAACTGAATATACCAACAGAATCGATGTGATGATATCTTTGACTTGGGACTAGTCTCGTGAGCATCTAAGACTGTTGAATATTGAGAATTTTGAGGATCAACTGCAATATATGACCATCCTGGTAAAAAGCATGACTAGACATAGCTAATATGACTAGAATCAATTACAGTTCAAGATCCACTTGGATCACTCTAAGAGGGTTGCCACCTAACACTACTACAATTCACTTCTGCTGCATGTACATGGGCTAATCCAATCTGCTCTCTAGGTTGGCCAATTGATTTGTATTTGAAAACTTGAAGGTTTGATATAACTTGAAAGTGAAATTTTATGTCTTTTATGCAATTAGGTAAGTTGAAACAACACATAAATTAAGTGATTAAACTCAATTATACAACATAAAATAGAGACAATAATACCATAAACAGAAACAAAAGACAAAAAAATGATGAAGGTTTCACCCCTCCTCGACTACATCTCTTGGTCCAACTTACAATGTTGGGCCTCTTTCATTATGTGCTCAAATATGTGTTTGCATGGATTTTCATTGCTAAAAATGAAAAAGAAATGTCTCCAATGGCTTGATAATAGTCAAAAACCCCTATCTGAGCTCTTTCTACACTCAATTTGGTCAAAACTTGAAGAAGTTATGCTCTCTTGAAGATTTTCTACTAACTAATCTACAAACTGCACCCACTTGCAAACCATCATACAATTTCCACCTTTTTCGGCACCGTTGGGTGACAAATTCACCCCGCGCTGGAGAGATTCACACTGGATTGGGTGTATTTTTTCGCCTGGTTTAAATTCCCAATCTCTCTTGTGAGCGGATAAAAATGGGGCACATAGCAGGATTCTCGTCATTGATTTGGGTCCGGTTCAAAAAAATCCCGCCAATGGTTTGACCAAGGTTCGACTGTGGTTGTGTTGGTGTAATTTTGGTTGGGTTTTAAAAGTCTTGCCATAACATAACCATACTTTTTGAATATGAATGTTTCCATGGTTGATTGTTACCCCAGGTCTATTCCAAAACTGCGTGCCAACATAACCCTAACCTGCTCCAGAATCGTTGGTTGAACTGTGGTAATGAACGATGGATCTACAGGGGTTTTCAATGTAGTCTCTAACTATGTTATGGTATGTTTGATTACTGGTTTGGGGTCGAGGTTAACCCCACACCCTCGGCGCTCACCTGCGGTCTCGTGGGTATGGGTGGATTGGGACCCAGGGGTTAACCCCGACCCAGCTCCCCAACATGCCACCGGTAAAAGTTTAAATAAGACTTGTCACCTATAGAGGTTAAGAACCAAGATAGGTGGAGTGGCAAGGCTATGCAATGGCTGACGAAAAGTCTTGTATTCAACCCCAGTGAGGTCCATTCAACCCATAACTAATTTTACTACATAGTCAGGAGGTCACGTGGTAGCCATCCATTAGCCCATGTGGCTCTCCACCATTGGTTCAACTCAAACATTAGCCAACCAATCATAAACCACGAAAATTAGAACAATCAAAGGAGGAAACTTGGCAATATCTCATTGACCAAATAAAACACAGTCAACTTCCCAGTCACCCGCCTAGTCAGCGTACGAACTGCACAGTCAATGTACCTACAACCAAACTACATTTTTTTTTGTTGTTTAGGAAAATGGTCAGAATGTGATATTGGAAGCATACGATATCAGTTTTGAGTGATTTTAGTTGCGTTGGATTCAAGGTAGTGAGATCTTTGTTTTAGCACCAGTTTCAAGAAATTTTGAATAATTTCAATTTTGATCACTTCACTGATCCACAGTGGATCATTCCTCCCCATTGGAAGCTTTTGGACCTCCAAAAGATAATTTTCAGTCAAAAAATAGATGAGGGTACAATTCCCTCACCCTTCCAATCTCAATCCATTTGGATCTTCTTGGATTTGTTCCTTTGAGCCCCACAGGAAGGTACTCCATGTTCCCTCATTTTGAAGTCCTTGTTTTCCTGTCAAGGATGGTGTCCTGCTGCAATTATTCAAGATATTCAGGGGATAAATATTAAATTGAATGAATCTGAACTTTCTCTCCTTGATCTTGAGTCAAAGGAGGTTCATAAAATCTCAAATTATCAACATTAACAACTGTAGATATTTGCATATATGAAGGCAAATCTAACCTGAAGGCATTATTATCAATCTTTTCCAAAATCTTCAATGGACCATATTGAATTGGTTTCAGGTTTTTACCTTCTTCTTGGAGTATTTCCTTGCTAATGTGATGCCAAAATCCATCTCCCACTTTTGATCCACATGATGTTTATCATGCCTTGTCTTGTACTTGGCTTGACTCTTTTCCAACTGTTGTTGAACTGTCTGATGCACCAATTGAACATGTTCAATGAATATTTTTGCCTTATCTATGTCACTATGTTTATCAATAGAAACATCTTTCCCTAAGATAAAATCTAAAGGATATTTTGGTAATTATACCAAGCATGCCTCAAATGGTGATGTTTGAGTCGATGAATGCTTGGCCTAGTTGTAAGCATGCTGAATATAGTGAAAATGTTAATCCTGCAAATTATGATTCTTGTTGCAATAACCATGAAGAAGATGTATTACCATTCTATTCACAAATTTTGTTTGGCCATTTATTTGTGTATGGAATGTTGTGCTCTTTTTCAATTTGGTGTCCATGAGTCCCCACAATCTTGACCAAAATTTCTCGACAAAGCGAGAATCTGGATCACTAATAATGGATGTGGGAAACCCAAAATGTACCCATACATTTTGAAAGAAAAAATGTGTAGTATGTTCAGCTGTAACTTGATTTTTACAAGGCATCAAAATACACATTTTGTTGAAGCTGCCCACAACAACATAAAGATAATCATGAACTATCCTAGAAATAGGTGGACCTCCTATAAAATCTATAGAAACACTTTCCGATTTACGGAAAAGTAAAGGAATCAGAGTATACAATCCAAACTTTCTATTGCTAGGCTTACCAACATCACATAAAGAACATCCTCTTACAAATCGTGACACACTTTCATACGTACAATGCCAATAAAAATACCTATGTCATTGTGCCACTGTCTTACCCACCCCGAAATGACCAACAATAAGAGAAGTATGTGCTTCCCTTATGATGTTGACTTCATCTCACTATGGAATACATAGCTTTCCAAGATGATACAACAAGTTATCATACACATGATAATATAATTCCTCTACTTGGTTACCTTGTCACATATACATCCTTAAAATAATTATCTAAAGCATATTTCTCAACATATCTCTCATGCATGACATAATTATTCTTAAGAATAATGGATGCACTAACAATTGGCCTAGAAAGCATATCAACAACCTTGTTATAAATACCTTTCTTATACCTTATCACCAAGTGGAATTGTTGTAGAGAACCCATCTATCTGAAGTGCCTCGCTTGATGTAGCTTTGTTTGTGATTGCAAGTATTGCAATGGTTGTGTTAGGTCCCTGTAATTTTTCAGATTGGCAAGACCAAATTGAACAAGGGTAACATAAAACCAATCTTTGGAGCCCTAGGACCTAGCCTTCCTATACTCAGAGAGGGCTCTCTCTATATTTGTATGAAAGATGTAAACTTGATTGATTTTAGGGTTTTGATTTTAGGCTAGTTATAATGATAGGGTTTATTTGTTTGTTTTGTTTGGTTGGGTTGCTTGTCAAGAAGAAATGATAGAGTGAGAGAGTTTCAGACCATTGGGCTATGGAGTCTACAAAAGGTCTTGAAAATTACTACAATAGGTCAAGGGTGTTTCATAGGGCAAGTTTAACAAAGCCAAATGGGTCTTAATAGCTTAGGTGAGTGAAATGAACATTAAATGATGAATTTAGTAGGTTTAAAGGGAAGTTAAGAATCCTTTAACATAAACCATAACAAGAAGAGTCTATAAGAGTACTATGCATCAAGAAGAATCAAAGGACAGGGTGCATCATAAACTTCTTTGACCTAGCTTTATCAAGTAAACTTAAAAACAACTATCCAACAAACCTTAGAGAGTAGGGAACTCCTAACCTCTCTAGCTATCTACCTTCAGAGAAAGAAAAAATGATACATAAATAATGATCGAAGAGCAGGGAAATCCTAAATTCTTTAATCAAACTGTAAGACCTTCAAAATAACCATTTCAAGATAGACTAAAGGACAGGGAAAGCCATAAACTTCTTTAGCATAAACCCTAATTAGCAAACTTCAAAGAAAGCCTTGAGAACAACATTTCAAGTAAAACTAAAGGACAAGGAAAACCATAAGCTTCTCTAGCCCTACTCTACTGATTTAATCTCAAGGAAACAAAATAGATGGACATGGAAAAACAAGGAACTCCAAATTCCTCCAAGCAAACCTAGTAGAGGAAAACATTTAAACAATAGAAAGCAGACAGAGTTAAGGTGCCTCTAAACAACATGTCTTAACCTAAACTTTATGTTTAGAAAATATGGAAAATATGTAAAACATAAGGAAACAAATAAAATATTATAAACACATCACCATTCGACAAAGTTTAGGAATCCTATGAAAGTGCTTTCTCCACGGCATTCAATCCAAAACAGTCACAAAGCTCCAAATCCAATTTCTTCAAAACTCCAAGTCTATGTATTCATCTCCATAAAACAACCAACAAAAATAATGAAGTCTCCATGCAGTATTTAACTTTAAAAGGAGGATCAAAACCATATCTAGGGTTTTAGAAGCCATTAATTACACATAAATGTCATTTTGTCCTATGAGACCATGCAAGGCCGAAGGCACAAATATCCTAACTTAATAAATGCAAAAATAAATTCTAACATAACTCCTCGGCTAACTTTGGAGTGATTTTCCTTCAAATCCCTCAAAATATATATTTTAATAACTCCAAGTGTATTTTTTTGAGTTTTTGGCAAGGGCACAGAGCCAAGCCAAGGGCACAATGCCAAGCCAAGGGTGTAGCGCCAAATCTGTAAAATGTGCCTCTTTTGCAGCTGAGATTTGGAGGCCTTCCTGGTGTCCAAATGAGCTCCATGATAGCTCATTGGAAAGCCTCTCCTGTCTAGTTTCCAAATATACATTTATTTTTCATAATGGAGTCCATTTACCAGCTCAAAAATCCATTCTTCCAAGACTGCTTAGGGTGCAGCACTAGTGCAGAAAATAGGACAGAAAGGTGATTTTGTGCTTGTTTTTGGCACATTTGGAGGACCAGTTTTGCTCCAAATGAGCTGAAAATTTGTGAGGGTGATGTCCTTGGCCTAAGGATCATGAAAATGTAAATTTTTATTCCGTTTGGTTCCCCCAAAAAGAGCGCAGCACTAGTGACACTACGCGCTTGGCCCTTCTTTCTGCAAACAAAACATTCAAAATTTCAAAAACTCAAAAAGATGCCAAAATTGAGATTTGTCTTGCTGATCATGTTTGGGATGCTTGTAGGTATGCATAAAAAATAATGTCAAGATTTTCTTTATCCTTTGCCTCTTTTTGGGCTTTAATATTTTCAAGGGATCTTTTGAGCTTGGCCCTTGCAATTTCGTTTCTTAAGGCATAATGCCTTGCCATGTTCTTTTGCATGTCAAGGTTTCTATTGGTCTTCTCCAGTTGATCCTCTAACATCACATTTTCCATCTCTAGCCAAGATTTCCTATCATAATATATTTCCATGGTAAGCAGCTCACGTGGAGTGAGTTGCTCTGTCAATGATGTCTCTTGCTCTCTTTCTTTGGCTAAGGATTTCTTCAAACCAATTGTCTTTGGCCTCCTCCTAGGAAGCTATTATTCCTCTTCTCCAATGTCATCATGAATGTCCAAGATATCATCTAGCTTAGCCTTGGCTTTTCCAGCCTCTTTCTGAGCTCTGATAGCTCTAATATCATAGATGGCCTTCTCTATTTCTAACTGCTGGTTTTATACCTCAAATAAGTTTATTACATTCTTAGCCCTTCCAATATTAGCTTGTAGATCCCTAATCTGGGCATCTTTTCTGTTGAGCAACATGTTTGTGATCCTTTCCTCATTCTCATCATCACTGTCAAGGTGAATTAGCTGAAATTCTTGGTTAGTTTCATTCTTGTCTTCTTCTTCTTCATCAATGACCTTTTCCTTACCTTTGTCAAGCTTATTGGTTGTTGTAGAAGGCATGGCCCCTTGCCTCTTAAGGGAAACAAACACATGCCTATTTCCCCTCTGGTAGGTCAAAGGAAAAGGCTCAATGTTACTCAGTTCAATTCCATTTGTCTCACTGTTCTCATCACTACCATCTGCCTCATTGCTCTTTGCCTCACTGCCTTCTTCACTGTCAGATGCACTAGTACTATGAGATGATGGTGAGGGATTGTGAAAAGGTTATGAAGGGGGATCATCATGATGTGAAGGAATTTGAGTGGATGGTGAGGTGAAAGAGTCATCATGAGGTAAGCGAATGTGAGTGGATGGAGGAATGGGAGGATGAGAAGATGAAGGGACATCTTGCTACTAATGGGCTTGTGGAGAAGTGAACACCTCATTTGCTATGAAGGTCTCCCATGGAATGCCTTTCTGCTGTATTTGGTGCATAACAACCATTTTGATAAGTGAGTGATGGAAAAGGCTTTGCATCTGCTGAGGATAGTCTCTCTTTGTACAATATAGGACATTTTATCAATGCCTTTGTAGAGGTAATAGGGTATGTGCAGCATCCTCACTCTATTAAAATGCATCAACAACCTGATGTGGTATGAGTAAAGATGGGAGAACCTTCCCTCACATGTGAAATACTTCATGATAATTCTCATCATAGGTGCATATATATCAAGCGGGTGAGAGAAAGGAAAGATGGATTTACTGTGGTCTTTATACCTAGGCTTTAGTTAGGGTTCAAAGTAACTCATGTCTAGATTGGCTTGCTTGAACCATTTCTCCCCTACAATAGGTATGCCTGTGGCATTGACAATAGCATATGTAAATAACTCAAAGGTGGCCCCTGCAAGGTTAACTTGTTTTTCATGCAAGTTAATGATAAAGAGTCTAGTTAGATCAGGGTGGTTTTGCACCTGCTGCACCTTTTCACAAAATTCATAGCAACCTACATGTTTGAAACATGAAACAGTAAGGGGAGATTCCATTAGCTCCCTTGTGTTGAGGGGTTCAAATATGTTGATATTTCCACCTTTGTGCTCATGCCTCCTTGGCATTTGAGCCTCTCCACCACTACTACTGTCCTCTCTAGCAGACATTTTTAAAACTCTGTTTTGAAACACTCTTGGGTTGATGTCAAACTGAGATGGAGGGCAATGGAATGTCAATATTTTTGCAAGTGAAGGGACTGAGTGTTATGAATGAGATGGGTGTATGGATAGCTTAGGTGAATGAACAACCTCCAAACAGTGTTATCCCTATTTTTATCACTGATTTTCTTTACAGGCAGATGAATTAAATGGAAAAAAACAGGGATTTCAAGTTTGTAGCCTAGAGTTTCTTCTTAGGGTTTCATTATCATTAACTAAGAACCATCAAATAGCTTGAAAATGTGGTTAGGGCATCCACTTACCATTTATTAGTGCCTTGGAGGACCTTGAATGAAACTTGGAAGAAGTTTGAAGTGATATGGGTGGTCAAAATTTCTTAGAAAGCCCTCCTGGCCAAGCGCATAGCACCAAGGCCAAGGACGCAGCGCCGAGGCTAAGCGCGCAGGGCCGGTGCTGAGGGCGCAACGCCTTTGGAAACCTAACTGGATCTTGTCGGGTAAGGGTGCAACACCTTCCCCAGCGCGCAATGCTCACTTCCAGGCGTGCAACGCCAGTGTAAAATGTATGGGGGGGAATTTCCAAGGGCGCAGCGCCTGATTCCAGGCACGCAATGCCAAACAAATTTTCCCAATTTGACTTGTAAAACTCACAAATTATCTTCTCCTGAATGCTCTTGCTCCTTTGAAATGCAACAATGAAGCTTATGAAGTGTATAAGGAGATTTTATAGGCATGTGGAATTTTATTTGTCTTTATAAACCGACTTTCTAATGTTTTATTCTTTTTCTCTTTCTCAGTAATGATTTTTAAATTTTTTCTTGCAGGTGATTGAAAACATTGAAGTCAGCTCTTCTTTTGCTTAATTATGCATGAAAATTTACTTTGGAAACTTTGGGATTCAAACATAAAGCAACATCTTCAAAAACCTCTTTTGTTCCCACATTGAAGTTCAACTCATCAAGCTCATTTTTTACAAGTTTGGGATCTGATCACACAGGGACATCTTCAAAATCCTTTTGCTTCCACCACAGAGTTCAACTCATCATTTCACCTTCTCTGATCATTTTCATCAAAACCCTAGGTGTCTGGAGTGTTTTACAACAATCATCAGTGTTGTCTTCTAAGTTCTTTGTAGCCCTTTCAAGTTCATTCATTTTTGTCCAGTTCACCTCACCTTTTTTCCTATCTCATCGATCTTTTCTTCTAGACTTTCTTCATGTTTGGCCTTGTGTACCTTTTCCATGCCACTTCTACAATTGATCCCTATTTTGGAACTCTACGTGGACCATAAAGCTCAAAAACCATAATCATATACAAGAACAAGTGTTTCCTCTTATACTTGCTGCAAGTTGTCTTCATTCAGGAGCAGACCACCTACCTATTTAGTACATTCTGCTGATATACCTTTCAACACTCCTGCAGAAGTGTCAAAGTTTGTCCATTTTCCTCATGTAGACTCTAAAGTGAAGGGATAATCTTCTTTGGAAATCCTTTTAGGTCCTTCTTGAATAACCATGTCTCAACATTCTATTATATCTAAGTCAGATTATAACAAAGGAAAAACAATGCTTGAAACATCCAATGATGACTTTACAACATGTGAAACCCTAATGACCTAGTGGGAGGGTCCTTTGACCTGATTTTGACTGAAATTTGGCTTGGAGGCTTCTCAAGTGAAAACATAGTATGGTCAAAAGTGCTGTATTGAAGATCCAAAATCTAATGTACTTGATTTATCTAAAGAGCCTACAAAGATAGTTTTGAGACCATCAATGCTTGAGGATGCCGGGGAACATGAGAATGAGTAGGCTATAGGAAATCCTAGAGGGAAAGTGGGGTTTATGGATAGGGGGGGAATATTCCAATGAGGTTATAGGCAGGGAAGGAGGGTAAAAATGAGAGGTATAAGCTTATGAGGAGTTTGTAGGAGCAACAAGGTGACCATGAAAAGGGAAACTGATAGAATAGTGAAAAAGTTTCTATAAGGATAATGAAGGTAGTGAGATTTATGAAACTCACAATATTCTAGGAAGGTTGTTTTCAGAAATCTAGAACCAATCTATAGTAATCTACAAATAGTGAAAAATACTGATGACTAACAGTGGCTCCACTTGGGGAGGGAAACTCCTTTTCAGGATGTGTCCAGAACCTCAGAGTTCAGATCTCTAAGTTTTGAATATTAGTACCTTACTTGTACTTGACAGATCCCTCCTTCTTCACTTGCTGATGTTATTTTGAACCTGTGATCTCAAATCTTAAAAAACATAATTGCTTCAACATAAATTCTACCTACCCATCATACTTTGCCTAACATTTTATCTTCACTTGGGTGCATTTGGATTAGCAAACCCTTGACATCATTTTTTCTTTTGAAAGCATAAAAACTATCTGATTCTACCCCTATCACTTCCAAGAGCTCAGATTAGACTAATGAGCTCTTCTATTCTCTACCTAGTCTATTTATCTGTCAAGGTTAAGCAGTTTGACAGATCTTCATTCTCTAATCTACCAACATGAAATTCAAAACATGACCAAACCAAGGTTAAGCAATCTGATTTGTCATGGGCTGTGGAATTTTGGACAGGCTGCACACAGACTTTATTTTTGTACAAGTGAAACAAGATATTTAAGGGCTACTAAGTTTAGATGGTTTGGAAAATCTTGTTTCTCTATATTATCAATAGAAATTTAAAACATATTCCATCATGGTTAGGCTATATGACTGAACACCAATTTTCTTTCTCAAAGTAGTGGCATTTAGACTTGCACACTTTCAGACATATTCTTTTTTGGTATGGGGCTTTAACTCTTATTTTTATTTGCCCTATTTTTCTTCTTTTATTTGTTTTTGTGTTTTTGTTTTTCTGATCTTTTACTCAAGCAATGTTATGTACAATGAACAAAGCTTCAAAATAGGAACTTTAAAAAAAATTAGTGCTTGATCATCTTGCCATTGATAGGACCTCCAAATAACTCTATTCCATCCAGCTCTTGTAGAAAAAATGCATTGTTACCTCTTACTGAATGGATGATGTATGGACCCTTCCATAGATTTTCAAATTTTCCATGCTTTCCTTTGTCCTCTCTTCTTGAATCCCACTTCCAAACTTTGTCTCCAATAATGAAATCATTTGCCTTGGTCCTTCTGTCAAAGATCTTCTTGATGTTTTCTTACACTACTTGTGTTCTGTTGTAGACTTCTTCCCTTGATTGCTGCAAATGAATGGTTTGGTTCAACCTCCTTTGTATATCATTCTCCTCTGATTGTACCTCTTGGAGAAACTTCATCACTGGAACTCCTAAGGATGTTTGAAAAATTGCATCCATGCCATACACTAGTCGATAGGGAGACATGTTAACTGATTTTTTGCTTGTTAGTCTATCTGCCCATAGTGCATGCATTAATTTTCTATGCCATGAATTTTTGTTTTCTTCCAACAACTTCTTGATGATGTTTACCAAAATTTTGTTAGAGGACTCATCCAGCCCATTACCTTGAGGGTAATAAGATGTAGAATTCCCTAATGTAATGTGATACTTGTAGCAAAAGTCCAAAATTCTCTTGGACTTAAATGCAACAACATTATCGGTGATGATTTTTCTTGGACATCCAAATTTGGACAAGATGTTGGTTTCAAGGAATATGATGATGATTGAGTCAGTGGAGTTCCTTGAAGGGATGGCTTCTGTTCATTTGGTGAAATAGTCAGTTGTAGTGAGGATCCATTTGTGTTGGGAAGATGAGGCAGGGTGGATTTCTCCAATGAAATCCAAACCCCACTGTTGAAAAGGATTTTCAACAATGATAGGATGCAAAGGAAAAGGCAATATTTTTCTCTTTCCATCAAATATTTGTCATTTTTGGCAAGTCATTACTAGCTTGTGGATTTTAGGGAAAAGGGTGGGCTAATAGAAACCAGCTCTAAGGATTTTGTTGGAAGTGGTTTTCCAATAGAGATGACCTTCACATTCTCCTTCATGAAACTCATGAATGATTCTATCTGCATCATCTTCAAGCAAACATTTAAGCAAGATACCAACAGATGTTTTCCAATACAAAGCTTTATCTAGAATGCAGAAATTTACAACCTTTAGTTTCAAGAATATATCTTTTGTTTTGGACAAAGTAGGAGGAGAATTTAGATTGAAAAGCACATATAATATATCAGCATACCAAAGTGAGTTCAAAAATGCTTCTTCAATGGGTGGTGTCGCCAGCTCCTCTTGTTCATCTAAGGAATGTATCATGTTTATGTCTAGTGCTTGAAAGTTTGCTTCAACCATTAGTTTGGAAAGTCCTTGTCTTTTGATAAGTTTAGTGGGCTTGATTTATATATCATATTCTAAGATTACAACAATCCACTTACCCCTTTTACCATCAGGATCTTCATTCAATATGTCCTTGACAACTGTATGTGGAACAAAAGCAATGACATGTGAATGCAAGATGTAAACTATGAAATAATTTTTAAAATGCTTTGATTAAGGCAAAGGCTTGTTTCTCCATAATGTTTTATTTTAGAGGGGCATCTCTTAGTGCTTTGCTGAAGAAAGCTATGGGATATTCTTGTCCCATCATGTTCTTTTGTAGCAATACTACAACAATAGTGTGTTCCGATGCAAATGAAAAGATGAAGAAATCCTTGGTAAAGTCAAGGCTGATTAGAACTGGAGTTTGGGTAAGTGCTTGTTTTATCAGGTCAAAGAGTTGTTTGGCTTATGTGGTCCACTTGACTCCTATTTCTCTTTTCAACATGTTTTTAATGTTTCTTAGGAGTTATGCAAGGTTTGGTATGAACCTTAATAGGAAGTTGATCTTTCGAATGAAAGATTGCAGCTCTTTAATGTTTCTAGGGTGGCTGATCTGCAATATACCCTCAATCCTTTTTGAGTCTATCTTAATCCCTTCTTCAGATATGATGTGGCCTAAGAGTTTTCCTTCTTGAAGACCAAATAGAGTTTTCTTAGGATTTAAAGATAGAACATACTTCTTACACTTTTCAAAGACCTTCCTTAGGTGAACTAGGTGTTCTTCATCAGTTTTAGAATAGACAGTGATGTCATCCAGGCATATCACAATGAAGTAACCTATGTCTTAGGAAAAAGCAATGTCCATGGCTCTTTGAAAAGTAGCCCCCACATTCATTAGCCCAAAAGGAATTTTGACATACATGAAGGTGCCCCAAGGTGTAGTGAAAGCAATTTTTTGCTGATCCTTTGGGTGTACTAGCACCTGGTTATACCTTGAAAAACCATCAAGAAATGATATTATTTTAGAGCCTACTACCCTTTGCAGTATATGATCCATCTTAGGTAAAGGGTAGTTGTCTTTCAGGAGGCTTTGTTTAAATTTATAAAATATATGCATAGCCTAAACTCCCCTGTTTTCTTTCTTACTGACACAAGGTTTGAAACCCATTCTGAGTACCTGAGTGGGACTATGATTCCAGCATCATACATCTTCTTTATTTCCTTCTCAACAAGAGGCAATAGGATAGGGTTTATCCTTCTCAATTTCTTCTTGAATGGTTTCTAGTTTTCCTTGAGAGGAATCTTATGTTGAATGATGTTTGTATCATAGGACTTCAAGTCCTCATAGCCCCATGCAAACACATCTTTAAATTATTTGAGTAGCTCAATGTATTTTTGTTTTATTTGAGGTGGCAGTGTTTTGGATAGCTATATCATTTTCGGTTCTTCCACACTGCCTATGTTGCATTCTTCTACATCAGTTTCGGTGGATTCCATTTTTGGCTTCCTAGCAACATCATTGAAATCAAACAGCTCTTCTAAGGGGACAAGACCCTTTGGAAATATATTATCATTGCATTGCAATACCTCAAGGTCCTTTTGATCTGGATCCCTACAAAATTCTGCCTCATGAAGGTGTTCTAGCACATATATATCAATAGTAGGAAATGGCTTTGTTTTGTGTGTTTGTTCTTCATTAGAGCAATCTTTTTCATGATCTAAGCTTGGTT
Source organism: Pinus albicaulis (assembly GCA_034641835.2). NCBI lineage: Eukaryota > Viridiplantae > Streptophyta > Pinopsida > Pinales > Pinaceae > Pinus > Pinus albicaulis. The sequence continues at coordinate 32,262,055 of CM076576.1, forward strand.
TTGGTATTTCAAATTCATTCTTAGATTGCAGAAAGTCTTCAATATGTTTGTACCCTTAAAACACTTGCAAATAATCTATGTTGTCAGGTACTATAGGTTTGCTTTTAAATTTTACCGTATATTATTCATTGGCATGAGGTACTTGGCAAGTGCTGGCAGCAAAGGCTAGTTCATTTGCAAGGCTATTTTGAGCTCTTGGGATAGAGATAAGTTCATATTTCTCAAATTTTTTTAGGAGGTCTAAGGAAAAATTCCTATATTCTCTCAGCCTGGGATTCTTGGCTGAATATTTTCCTTTGATTTGCCTAATGATTAGCTCAGAATCTCCTAGAACAGAAATCTTCTTAGCTCCTATGTTTTTCAACAAGTGTAATCCTAGGAGAAGAGCTTCATACTCTGCAATATTGTTTGTAGATTGAAAATATAGTTTGTAGGAGTGACCTTCATTGGTGTTGTGTTTCCAAAGACCTGCTCCTAAGCCAGTTTTTCCACAACAGACATCAAAGTTCATGTTCCAAAGAGTTTCCAGTTTAGATTTGCCATTATGTTGTTGTTTATGGATGCAAGGGTTTTGACTGTTATGTTCTTCATTTGGTGTTTGGGAAAGGTTTTGTTCTTCCTCATTTTCATTTATTTGTTCATTAATGTCATCTTCATTGTACAAGATAAATGAGTCAAGTTATGAATGGATAGAAAAGAGAGTGGTGTTGTTTGGCCTATCTTGGCTGGTTACCATGTATTTCATGTGAGATTATTTGTATAGTCTTCTTGTTTGGTTAAAGACTGAATGGTAGTGTATTTCATGTCCATTTGGAGGTTTCCTTGGAGTTTGGCTCCCCATGATCTAGATAAAAGCATGCCATACTTCGGGGGAATATCAACCACTACAATGTCCATGACTAGGCTCTTAGCTGGTATTTGTGCCAAATTGACACACAGATCTTTGATCAGACCTAGGCATTTAACTCTACTTGAATCAAAATAGTATAAGTATTTGTAAGGTTTGGTTATTTTGAGGCCTAATCTATCCATCACTACCCTTGGCATGAGGTTATGTGAAGCACCAAATTCTAGCATGGCATTGTGTAAGATTTTGTCATGAATGTTCATGTTACACCATTTTTTGGTCATCTAACCTATTATCATTAGATGGACCCAAGTACACCATGTAAGACCAATTTTACCCTAAGTAAAATTGCTTTCACTATGTAAAATAACTTAATAAACTACATTTATTAGGTTGTTTATGGTCTAAACAGGAAACCCCAAAAGGAAATATTAAACAAACCTATTTTGTTTAATTTTCCTCATGGAATAATTAATTAAACCATAATTTAATTATTATTCCTAGTCATGTTTAACCCAAAAACAAAGAAATTAATTAGATAAACCTTATTTATCTTATTATTTTCTAGGAATAATTATTTAAATCTTATTTAGATAATATTCCTTGTTAAATATGACCAAATCACCCACAAATAATTAAATAAATCATTATTTATTTAATTATCCTTCAACCACTTCCTTAAAAAGATAAATAAATCATTTATTTATTTATTATTAACAAATAAAGGGATTTGACCCAAGTCAAATACTTTTTCCTCCAACAAATATAATAAAATATTCCATAAAAGGTGGATCTAGATTTGGTTAACATTATTTTAATCATGCACCAAGATCTAGAATGACCCAATATTTTGTTATAAATAGGAGGGTTTTTCCTACCATTCTTCACCTTTTGTTGCCTATTAGATCAATATGGATCTATACACTTGGTCACATTTTTCTACATTATTTGCTATGTGAGCTCCCTTTGAGTTCTATCTTTGTCTGGGTTTTCTACACCAACAAGAGAGAGAGATTCTAGATCTGAAGTGCTGAGGACTTCCAAGAACCCATCCCATTGAGGAGAATTGGATACACCTTCTTGTTTTCCTCCCAGGTGCCCTTAATACAATTTTTTTTTCAAAAATTGTTCTTGTCTTGTCTATTGGATATATGGAGCAAACCCTTCTTTTCACTGCTTAATGTCTTTCTATGCATAGATCTGGTTTTTTGTAGCTCTTTTCTTGATCAACTAACTGCAGATATGAAGATATTGGCAGCCACTTTTGATGTTAGGGCTATTAGTTATGCATAGCTAAAGTGGTATTTTTTCGTACACTTCGACAAAGGATTCATATTAACAAATGGCAACTCCACACGGGTTTTAAATTACGACTGCTGTCGTTTTTCCTATTCCTGCATATCCAGCTACTTCAGACCCTAGGGTTTCTTTTCAGATTTTTGTTTTTCCTATTTTTATGTTTTTTTTCTCACATAAAACCCTAAAACATTAAAATTTCTAACTTCCACGTGTTTCTGGCCCTATTGCGCAGGTGACCGACATCAGCCGCAACTGAGACGGCAACTTTTCTGAAAATCTGTCGTCGAGACACCCGAAGCTTCAGGTCACACTTTTCGGCCCATAACCTGCGACCTGGACCTCCAGGTCGCACTTTTCAGCCTATTTTTTGCGACCTGCACTGAAAACAGGTCAGAACCTGCGACCTGCCAATTTTTCAGCTGTTTTTCTACAATTTTTCTGGGTTTTGATGAAGCTTCTGTCAGGGTTTTCCAGCCTCTGCCTCCGCATGTTTAGACCTGTTTCTGATCTGTTTTGCTCATCTAAGTGGGAACCTAGCCCCCTAGGGCTTTAGTACCCTCCAATTTTTGTGGAAGAGTTTTTAGCTGTTTCAACCGTCTGTTTTTCAGAGTTTCAGCCTTCCCTTTTTCAGATCTGATACCTCCTTCTCAGATCCCTTTAAATCATCTCTTCTTCCTTTCAAATCACCTTTTGTAGCTTTGTTTGGACCTCCCTTTAGGACCTCCTCCCTATCCTTTCCACTTTTTACTGATTTCCTCCTTTTTTTCCAGCCACCTTGCCTCTGCCTCTTGGCTGTGATCTGCACCTCTTTTCAGCAGCTTTCTCCTTTAGATCCCCATCCCTTTCGACCCTAGATCTATTGGCCTCTTTTTAGTGTGTTTTGACTAGATTTTTTCCCTCTTTTAGATTAGTTTTGAGAGACCCGCTTTTTTGGGTTGAATCGATGCAATAGTAGCTGTTAATTTTCTGTTATTTCAGCATTATATACTGTTCTCTGCAGATTTATTTTCAGTTACGCAGCACACTTTTTCTCTTGCTCTCAAAATGAAAAGGGTTTAAAAATTAAAATTAACGCACGCCACACACTCACCCTAAGCGAAGAAGAGTCTGGTTTACACCGCCAGGAAAAGACTTTAAAATCAATTGACACTGCACCTATCTGCCCTTGTTTCGACATTGTAATGACTTGATTCTGCACCTCCTTGCCCTTGTGGTCGTTCTTCTTCCCCTTGTGCCATGTTTGTGTTGTCATCATTGCGCCCCCAAGGCACACTTCTCGAAGACTTCTTGGCCTTCACCCTCAGTTTCTGGTCGATCGACCCGCTCCGTCCCGTTGTCGTCGAGCCAGTCCTCCTCCGAGTCCGCCCTCTGACTCCTCTTCTGATTCTTTGGGTTCTCCTTTCCCTTCTGGTTCTCCCCCTGTCACCTTCAATATGTCTGGTCCAGGGCCTAACGCTAGTGGTGCTCCCAGCCCTAATGCCGACACCACTACTAGCGGAACCGCCACAGGAACTACCCTGGCCACACCCTTGCTGCCGTACATCGCAGGCCTTAGCCTCCCCGATTTCAATCAGCTGATCAATGACCCTATCCGCCATGATGTTGGTTGGCCTGCTATGCCAACCAAGCTCCCCTCCGACATCCCTAAGTTCGAAGGCCTTGCTGGAGAAGATCCAACCAACCATGTCCGATCTTTCCACATGTGGTGTTCCTCCAACTCCATTACCGATGATTCCATCCGTCTTCGGTTGTTCCAACGCACGCTTACTGACGAAGCTTCTAAATGGTATGTTGACCAAGCCCCCTCTTCCCATACCACCTTTGCGACCATTGCCCAAGCCTTTTTATCTTACTTCCATCTCCCTCTCCGATACGATACTGGTACGGAGCTTTTGACCTCTTTCAAGCAAACCTCTTCGACCCGCCTTTTCGCCCATGTCCAGGAATGGCGACGAAGACAAAGCTTATGTCGAGCTCCCCCCTTCGAAGATCGGATCCATATGGACTGGTTCCTTCGCTCTCTCTTAGCTCCCATTGGCAAAGATGTCGCCTCCCATTTCCCTCAAACCAAAGAAGCTGCCCTCCAAATAGCCTTGAAATATGACCTGATCTATGCTCAGTCTGGTTATGTTTATACCGTCCTCCCTGACCTCCCCAGGTCCGGTGGTGCTAACGCCCCGGGGGCATCTCATTCCGCCGACGGTATCGTTAGAGCCCTTTCTCATCCGTATTCTCAACCTCCTATGGGCTATGGTCTCCCTCAGGGAGGGGCCAACACCTCTAGCACTCTTCCCCCTCCCGGTAGCATGTATCCAGGATACAACATGCCTCCTCCTTTTGCCCAACCTCCTGCTTACCTCAATGTTGCCCAACCTAACCATTGCCTTTATCCGCAGCCTGGTGCGCCAGCTCCTCCAGCATATGCGCTTCCATCTCCCTTGCCTCCTCCAAACCCGCAACAACACCTACAGCCCCCTCCAGGGCAAGTATTTGCACAGCAGGGCGCGAATAATCCCCCTTCTTCTCAAAGAAGGCGGAGAGGCAATCCAAACCAATCTGCCCCTGGTACTCGTGGACCCAATCCTCAAGGTGTTGACCCTAACACTGCTAACCAGCAACAGGGCACTCAGCCCAAGCCGGACAGGCCGCTTCACACAAATTAGCCTTGTTCGTGTTGCGGTGTTTATGGTCATTACACCCACGATTGTCCCCTCTTACCCTAGATGCAGCAGATGTGGGAGTCTCAAGCCACATTGCGTGGACAACACGCCTCCCCTCATGCTCCTCCTAATGTGGCCACTACCCAACCAGCTGTGTTTATTGATCCTTTCCCTCAGCAAGGATTCGTGGCTACCCAACCGCCTGACAGCCAGGTCGCCACTCCACCTTCCCTTTCTGCTTCCTCCGATTACCAGATCCTCATGATGAACTCTGATCCTTCCCCTCCCATCGACCTTCACCTTCAAACTCGGTCTCGATAGTACCCCAAGCCTCCCGCTCAGTCTGCCCCCGATCCTCCTCCTTCAAGTTCTACAGAGCCTCTTTCGACATCCAGTGGCCCCTTACATATCCCTCAACCCAAAGTTGAGGTTCATACCAAGATTCCTAAGGGACCATTACGTTAAAATGCTGCTTCTGGTCGAGCTGCTCATTCGTATAGCATAGTAGATGATTTGGCTCAATCTCCTGCTGCCATTTCCACATTGGAACTCCTCCAATCGTGCCCTTCCCAAAAGAAGGCTCTACTATCTGCCGTGGGCACTGTAGATCCTGCTGATGACCAAATGATTGTTTTCGACGCCCATCAATCAGACATCCTCCTCTTCCTGCTTCCGTCGCCTTCCAAATCCCAGTCAAAATCTGGAATGCCAACATTTCTCAGTGTATAATTGATGAGGGGGCATCCACCTGTGTGATTTCCGCTTCAGTTTGGAAGCAACTCAGATCTCCTGACTTGGCCCCTTCCACGATCACCCTTTGGGCGTGGGACGGCCATGCCTCCTAGCCCATCGGCCTTTTCCGTAATTGTCCTATCACCCTTGCCAGTAAGACTCTTTGCATTGACGTCGAAGTCATCGACGCCCCTATAGATTACAACATTCTATTGGGGCGAAGCTACACCTATGCCATGTATGCTGTCCCCTCTGCGATTTTTCACAAGATGTATTTTCCTCACAATGGAAAGATAGTCACCATCGACCAGTTGACTTATCATGAGCCAAAGTCTCAGACCTCCCCTGAGACGACCATCTCTTTTGTAGCCAATAAGAAAACCGTCGATTCCTTAACCAGTGTCTCCCCCGGCGTCTACAAAGATTCCTCCCTGCTTGGAACTTTTACTGGTCTTCCCCCTCCTCACATCTCTTATCCCAGCTTGTCAAATGTTTGCATGATGCAATCCTCTCGGGCTGCCCTTAAGCGACCCGCTTCGGCTAGTCAGCAACCTCAGACTCAACCTCGCCCACCGCAACCCGGTCCTAGCCCTTCATCTCCACCAGCCGGACCTCCTCCTTCTAGCCCTTCTCCTACAGCTGGTATCCCTGAACACCTTTATCCCCCTGGATCGGTCACCCCAAACCCTATCTTGCTTTGAAACCGGTTCAACCGATCCCCCTTGCTTCCTCCGTTGCTACAATGCCCCCTGCACCTCTCCAGGACCCTACCCCTGTGGTGATAGCTCCAGGAAAGAAAGGCAAAGATCGCAAGGGGGCATCCAAAGACAAGGCCACCCCGAATGACGCTGTGCCTCCCCCGCCCGCAAAGCCTTGTGCCTTGTGTGATGTCATCGGTCACGCCACCCATACTTGTCCTGAGTTGCCCCGCATTCAACCCATGGTTAAAGTCGCGTTCCCTGAATCTACAGTCTCCGACCCTTCTCTTCCATCCTCGTCCGTAACCAAGAACCCAAAGACTATTCACACTAGCAAACCCTGTGCTTTGTGCGGTATCCATGGCCATTACTCCCACCATTGTCCTCACATGACGCATTACCGCGCCTCTTTAGAAGTAGTCCGAGAGTTTGAGGATGAACAAAATCAATCCGCCTCTCCCATACTCGCGCAGTATGCTTCGGGCCAGCTTGAGGATCCCCCCACTCCCATCGACATTCCCCCCCCTGATATTCAGATGAAGGAGGCTACTACGACCATTCTTTACCTATCCTCCTCTGTGCGACCTTTAGAGCCCAATCCCCTCGCACCCTCCCCTATGGCCTCGCTTGACCCCCCTTCAGCGACCACCCTGGACCTCCTCATTTCTACCCATACATGAGATCACTCCACCCATATCTCTGTTGACCTCTGCAGCCCGAGTCCCCGCCATACCTCCTATAGCCCTCATATACCACCCTCTAGTTCATATATGAGTCATAGCCATCCTGCTCATTGCACTCCCTCCCGTAGTTGCCACTCGATGTCTTCCGTCCACTCACGCTGCCGTCATTATATCTCCTCCCCCCATTTGTTGTCTTGTAACACCATTCCGCAGGACCTCCCGTCCCCACCCTTTATCAGTTGCGCCGATGGTGCAAGTCGTTACTCCCGGAATCTAGCCTCAGCAGGTTGGGCCATTTTCACCCCCTTGCATGCCCTTTTTCTCTCAAACGGGGTCTGCATTAGTACTGCCACCAACAATCAGGCCGAATATGATGCAGTGCGTGGTCTCTTAGCCGATGCCCTCTTTCATCGCATCCTCCATCTGCATGTTCATTTGCATTCCCTACTTCTTGTCGTGCAACTAAATGGTGTTTATCGTGTGCATAACCCTGTGCTGTTTAGATGATATTTACGAGTGAAACTCTTGATACGTGAATTTGAAACCATAAATTTCAACCATGTACCTCGAGAACATAATCACTATGTAGATAGTATTGCAAACCATGTTCTAGATTGGCATTTATCACACGCATTTCATACAAGACAATAACATTCATAATCTTTAAAAATGATGCATATCCATTATATGTGTCACAAAACATGTGTTTAGAGTCCATCTACTCTGATACATATGACATGCCCATAACATGTTACAAAAACTCAAAACTGGGGGCACCACCTGCCCCTACATACACACTAGGGGGCACCACATGCCCCACACCTACTCACTATCTGGCAGATCCCGAGCCAATGGCTCTGCCCCTGCAGCCCGTAGATCACATATGCCTTGACCGGCCATCACCATGTGTCGCATGACACCTCGCCATTCTGAGGGAAGACCAATGCATGCCTCCACGTACTGGTCGTCTAAGTCTTGCCACCTGCGCTCTGAAACTCCGGTCAGCAACCTCTCGCATCTATGGTGGATTTCCTCCAGAAGGGCGGCCGCATCCTCATTGTGCGCTGCTCTCGACCCACTCGACCCTGCAGCTCCAGAGGCTGCCGAGCGTCCCATATGTTAGCCCCCCTATAAATTTTTGACAAGCAAATAGGGGGCTAAGTCATTATTGAGTCTTCAAGGAATGCATTTCCTCCGAAAACACAGTCTCCTTGAAGCCTCCATGTGTCTTTTATCCTTTGATAGTTTCCCCTCTGCTGATTTCCCTTATAAAGCCTCTCTGCTGATGAAGAAATGCCCAAAGGTCCCTTTTTCCTTCTTATTTATCCCCCAATTGGCCCCTTTTCATCCCCCTTGTTTTCCCCTTCTATTTCCCTTCTTACCCTTTAAATCCCCCCAAAATCCCCTTTAGTTTCCTCCCCTAACCGTTGATTGGCCTCTTCTCCCCTTTATTCCTCTATCGTTCCCCTTCAAACCCTTTAAAATCCATTTAAATGGGCTAAAAAACCCATATTCCGACCTTGTTATAGGCCTAGCCCCTTTTCGCCAGTCCCTTAACCACTTCCCCACATGACCCTTCCCCGAGACCAAGCGCTTAAGCCTTGGGGACCAATCGCAATCGGAAGTCAGGCGGGTGCACAACTCCTTTGTTATATTCAAAAGTCCCGATGCGATTCGTTTAACACATAGGTCCCGCGGCGCGTTCCACACCGTTGATCTTCCGCGAAGATCCAACGGCCGTCCGCTAATCGCAAACCCCCCGCCCATCGCAATCGCAACTCTCCATGCCTGACCTCCGATTGATCGCAAGCCCTTCTCCCGCTCCTCCGATCGCATCTCCCACCGTTGATCCCTCGCGCAGATCAACGGTCCTGCGCTAATCGCACTTGCCGCTCCGACTGCAATCGCAGGTCCTCCCTCCCGTCTCCCGATTTAATCGTAGCCGTCCGTCTCCCGGTCGATCCAACGGCTCTACGCCGATCGCATCATCGCTCGTCACCTCTCTCCATCTCCCTCCAATTAGATGTGGACCATCGATCTGATCCCAGATCTGACGGTTGGTGTTTAATCGCAGTATCTCCCCAATCGCAATCGGAACATTCTTGTTGTGCATTGCGATTGCTCCCCGCTCCGACCTTCGATTGCGCTGGTGCGATTGGATCGTGGCCGTCCGTTCCTCCCAGATCGGACGGTTCAGGTTTAATCGCCTTCCACCACATTGGGCCTCACCACGTACGATCTTTCCCCTCGCATTTCATTACATTTCGTCTGAGTTCCTTGTATTTCCATTGTTAACCAAAGTTTTATGTTTTTCATCAAAGGTCTTATGTTTCATGCTTGTTCGCCCGCTGTTCATAAATCATCCTGTTGTTAAAACACCACCGCCGCGCTATCATTTCCACCACCATTCCTCCGCCTCCACAGCATTATTCCGCCATCACCGCCTGGTTTTACAGTTCCTTCCACTGTGCGGATTAGCACAGAGGGGCCATTTCAGCCAGCCAGCGAAGCAGCAGAAGCAGGATTTAAAAGAGGTTAACGACTATTACTGATATAACTAACGTTAATCCTGTAGTCAAAGGATCAAGGCACAGTTGGAAGACTAAGAGCGCACCAGCGAGCCATAACTGCGCCACCTAACAGCAGAGTACTCTTCTCCAGATGTACGCCATTCCTACAACGTTCTCCATGCCTCTCGAGCCTAGGGAAATTAAATGCACAGACAGGAGCTTCATTAAAGATTGTCTGAGCAGCAGTAATGGAGGTATGGAGAAATCGCAGACTTCCATCCAGTTCATTTATTTCAGAGTGGCAGCACAGAGCTCCAGGCGCTGAAAGGACTCCAAAGAAACATCCGAGGTCAATTTCGGCCTGACAGAGATCTCCCCAGACAGATTACAGAGTACATACAGCGCTGCATTCAACCGTTAAGCAGCATGGGCGTGAACGCTTCCGCCTTACTGCCTTGATGAGTCTCATTTATTTGTTTATCTACCTCTGTCTCTTCCTCTTCTCCTATAAAATCCCTGAGAACGAATTGTAAAGGTTGTTGTTGCCTTGCTGGGCATTTGCTGTTAGAGGGATTCATTCTTGACTGTTAGAACAGTCGTGGGAGGGAGTAGCAGAGTAGTTGTATGTAATAGGCTGGGAGGAGAAAGTCTGGACTGTAACAGCCATTGAGCTACATTGTGCATGACTGGTTTTGCATCATTAATCAAGCACATTTCGCAGGATCCTGGTCTATTACTATTGGTGATGTTTTTCTCACTCTGTTTATTACATTTTCATATTGTTCCATGTTCTTCTGGTAGGCAACAAAAGTATAACATAGGATTCACCCTTGTTAGGTGCCCTATGTTTCCTGCTCTCCCTACCTTTATGTTTTCTGCTTTATGTGCTATCTGAGAATGGTTTTCAGTTGATTTAACCAGCGCAGCGGATGTCATTTCCTGCTGGCTGATGTATGAATTAGTTGAAGCTGTCCCTAGATGTTCTTGAGGGGTTTTAAGATGGAAGGTTTGGGAACACTGGGGATAAGTGTCAGCCCTGTCCACTAGGATCCTTGCATGACCAGCTGACCTTTCTAAGATCCCTTTGTTCATCTTATCTCTGTTTTCCCCTTGGAGTTGCTAAAGCAGACCTGGAGTTAAATGACCTCTGGTCTGATCTATAAGCAGCCCCTTTGTCTCTTTGAGAGCAGCCTTTGAGTATGTCCAAGCAGGTCTGGAGTTAAATGACCTCTGACCTGATCTATAGACAGAAATTTGGTTGCCTTTCCTTCTTCCACTCTCTCTCCTTAATGTTCCATTCCATCATCTGCCCAAAAGATCCTTTAGTGTAGATGACTTGCCCTTTGGAAGCCTTGGCTAGTGGGTGCAAGTAATTTCCTCTCATGACTCCATATCCCAATGGATGGCACTTTCTTGGCTAGTCCTCTTTGCTGAAACAACCTGCTATTTTGTTCCTTTCCTTCCATTGCTTTCCCAGTCCATGATCCCCTAACCAACCCAGCAACCCTTCAACCAAATCATTTTAAGACCCCCTTTGTGCTTCATAACTAGCCTAACATCTCATTCTGAGCTTCAAAGATATATCATTCTTTGATCTATTTGGAGAGATCCCTCTCCGGGTCCAGGAGGGCTAGATCCTAGGGCCCCAAAGTGGTTCTGATGTTGTCTCATCTTTTGGTCTTGCCAATCTGGCCAAAACATGGGAACCCCAACACCATATATCCAGCCGATTTTACCGGAGCTATATCTGCATACCAAGAGTACATGAATCAGTACCATATCTACTATTCAATAACTTTAACATGCCCATACAAGAATAGTAATCTGTCACTTACCATCGGGCCCCCATACTCGACCAGGCGGAAGTGGCAGGTCCGGATCTCCACAATAACTCATCCCACTATAGGGATAGTCGTCAATGTATAACGACATCTGATCCCAATGGGCAAAGAACTCAGGTTGAAACACTCGCCCGACTGCCCCTTCTCCTCCTCTACACAGTAGCCGCCCCCACTGGTGCATCCTGGGCTCTCTCGGGCCCCCATCTAGGAGCTGTATACGAGGTCGTAAGGTCGGGATCTTCTCAACGAAGAAGGCACACAATAAAGTCCCATACGAGCAATCGCGGTTCACTTGCCGCTTGCAGAGCGACAACTGTCGTTTTAGTGACACCAGCATCATTTGGGCCCACCCATAGTAGGCCCCACTCAACACACTCTCCACAATCATCATCTACCCCCCAGTGATGTGATGGAGCGCTTGGTTGCCCAGGATACGCAGCACCGCTGCGGCCACTGCACGGGTCTCTAATCTCTCTAGATCCCCGATTGGTATCCGAGTCCCCTTGAATTGGAGACCCGGTCGACAATGTCGCTCCAAAAACTCCATGATATGCCGCCCCCGCGGTAATATTGGCTGCGTGTTTCCCACCATCCCCAGTGGCGAGAGACCCATTAGGAAATACACATCCTGGACTGTCAGTTCGATCCTGTGCCCTTGCACTACAAAGACCTCATGCTCTGGATCCCAGTAACTGATAATCCGGGCCAAAAAAGGCTCTCCCGCTCTCATCAAAGGGTTCTCCAAAAACTTTAGAACCCCAAACCTGGCCAACACACAACGGACACCCTGATCTACCTGGATCTCTGCCCGTAATGTACCCAAGTCTCTCTCTCTCCAGTTAACCCGTATATCTGCCATATCTGCACAAAAACATCATCTTTGTCAGCATACAGATAGGGAATATCATAACCAAATACAAAAACCCAACTCTCAGCCATAAAACAGTACCAAAACCCCCTCATCTTCCAGGTCGCACTTTTCTGCCCAATTCTGGGACAGGTCTTAGTTTTTGCCCTGAAACCTGCTTCCCAGGTCGCACTTTTTGGCCCAAAAGGTGCGACCCATCTGTAGAGATGAAGGAGGGTCTGTTACTAAGATTTTGGGCCCTAAACTGAACTTTCAATCCATCAAATTGAAAGAGTAAGGTTAGGCCTCTTACCTGCCACTGACGGATCTCGATTCCAACGGTCGGTTTGTCCGCTACGCTTGCTGCAAGATTTAGGGCCTTCTCTCCTCTCTACATTCACCACATCAACACTAGAAAATGAGTGAATTTGGAGGGAAAACTGCCTTATTAAAAGAGAACCCTTGTTTCTTCTTTCGCCTGCTGCGACCATACCATAGCCCCGTTTGACAAACCGTTTGCACCGTTGGAAAGCTCTCACCGAGCCCTCAAATGGGTATCTGTTAGTTTTTTGTGATTTAATACTTCACCATGACACATTTTGTCCAAGAAGGGTCACTTCACCTCTTCTTAAAATTGCATTTCCTCACTTACGACACTTGTACTTGGGGCACCATTTTGCCTCCTTACTTGTATTTGTTCGTGTCGATTTTCGTCATGAGTTACCATCTTGTACTCATGTTTTCATGGTCCCCCATTGGGCCGTTACTGTGTGGCAGCACCATTGAGTTCCCCTTGTTTAGAGCATCCAATTTGAGTCATCATTGCATTCATGGAGTCTATCCCGAGTCCCTTTGTACCCCGCTATAGCCCTCCATCCTTCATTGCTTGGTCTCTCTCTTGTGTCGCACATTATGGCCTTCAGTCCCACTGTCCCCTATCCCTTATGATATTGCGTCAGTTGCTACCATGTCATTCATGCCCTTTATGCTCTAACAAGGGAGGTCGTCCATTCACTACTCAGTCTCTTTCATTTCCCCATCATCATTGGTGTCAGTCTGTCCGTCGCTCTACTATTTTCTCTCGTGCCTTAGTTGAGGATATCTCCTTGCATCACCTATGACGGACCTCCTTCTGTCGACATCAGCTCCTTCATTCTAGAAGACAGGTCTAGAGGGCGGTGTACCTTGGTTCCAGCTTCCACTCTTGTTCAGCACCTCGAATCAGGCAAAGGGATCTCTCATTTCCCTTTGACTTGATTGTTTCTCTACTCCAGCTCCTTTCAGCATGATCGAGATCTGTATACTTGATGGTTCAGTGATGCAGCAGCAGCTCTTGATGATTCCTGGGTGTGTGTGAGATGTCTCAGTACTCATGAGGGGGTGGCCCTGCAGGTATCCCCCCACATGCCCGGATGACCTCTTCATTTCAGCCTTCGATGCAGCTCCATATATTTGATGATGTCGGCCTTAGCCGCTTGCAGCACCTCTTTGATTTGCATGTATCAGTCAGATCTTGTGAGCCCTTCCCCATGTATAGGGGGCATTTGGGTTATATTTGTATCTCATGTACTCAGATATTATTGTATAAGTCCTCGCTGTTATCCCAGGCACAGCATGTATGTGGGATTCCTCATTGTATTATTATCTGGCTCATGTTTATGCCGGTTGTGCTTTATGGTTCGGTCCCTTAATTACTGGACACACTATTATTTTGTACTTTGTCTCGGCGGGCATAGGTATGCCTCCTCCGCCGCCTTTAGCACAGGTACCCTCTCATAAAAAGAGACTTGTTGCACCTGCGAGTCTCGTCTCCTCAGGGTCTAGTTCTTCCGCACACTCGTCTACCTTACATTTCTCTCTCTGACTTCCCTCTTGATGTCTGGTGATTGAGTTCTTACAATGTACTTCGGTCATACGATTTGCTCCTAACACTCGCACGCTGGGGGGCAATCTGTTACACCATTTTTTGGTCATCTAATCTATTATCATTAGATGGACCCAAGTACATCATGTAAGACCAATTTTACCCTAAGTAAAATTGCTTTCACTATGTAAAATAACTTAATAAACCACATTTATTAGGTTGTTTATGGTCTAAACAGGAAACCCCAAAAGGAAATATTAAACAAACCTATTTTGTTTACTTTTCCTCATGGAATAATTAATTAAACCATAATTTAATTATTATTCCTAGTCATGTTTAACCCAAAAACAAAGAAATTAATTAGATAAACTTTTATTTATCTTATTATTTTCTAGGAATAATTATTTAAATCTTATTTAGATAATATTCCTTGTTAAATATGACCAAATCACCCACAAATAATTAAATAAATCATTATTTATTTAATTATCCTTCAACCACTTCCTTAAAAGATAAATAAATCATTTATTTATTTATTATTAACAAATAAAGGGATTTGACCCAAGTCAAATACTTTTTCCCTCCAACAAATATAATAAAATATTCCATAAAAGGTGGATCTAGATTTGGTTAACATTATTTTAATCATGCACCAAGATCTAGAATGACCCAATATTTTGTTATAAATAAGAGGGTTTTTCCTACCATTCTTCACCTTTTGTTTCCTATTAGATCACTCTGGATCTATACACTTGGTCACATTTTTCTACATTATTTGTTGTGTGAGCTCCCTTTGAGTTCTATCTTTGTCTGGGTTTTCTACACCAACAAGAGAGAGAGATTCTAGATTTGAAGTGCTGAGGACTTCCAAGAACCCATCCCATTGAGGAGAATTGGATACGCCTTCTTGTTTTCCTCCCAGGTGCCCTTAATACAAAAATTCTTTCAAAAATTTTTCTTGTCTTGTCTATTGGATATATGGAGAAAACCCTTCTTTTCACTGCTTAATGTCTTTCTATGCATAGATTTGGTTTTTTGCAGCTCTTTTCTTGATCAACTAACTGCAGATCTAAAGATATTGGCAACCACTTTTGATGTTAGGGCTATTAGTTATGCGTAGCTAAAGTGGTCTTTTTTCGTACACTTCGAAAAAGGATTCATACTAACAGTTCAAATTGACATAGAATGGAGGTACAACTCCTTCTTGATATTTTCCCTCTACCTCAAGTCCAACAGTAGTTCTGGTTTGTCATAAGTCAAATTTAGAGTGTCGGTGTCATTTCCTATGTTCAAAGCCTTCAAAACTTGAGACCTATATACATCTTGAGTTACCAGTTTAGTAAGGGATATGGCTATTTTGATCTTGGCAATCTCACCCTCAATACTGAATGGTGTTTGTGTTCTTGGTATATTTACATCATTTTTATCATACATGGTCTTTTCAACAACTTTGGTTTGTTGATTTTTATTAGGAATGTCAGGTAAAGCAGTTTTTTCAGGGCCACTAGTTAATGTACTAGGGAAGATTTGGTTACCATTTGGTTGGCTGTTTTTGTCTTTGATTTGATTAAGAGTCTTAGCCATTATGTTGGTGTTTTCTGCTGTCTTTTTAAGAATCTTTTCAGGTGTCTTTTTGGCAGAAATTTTTGGTTTGTTCTTCCTAGGGGTGTCCTGAGTTTTCCTACTTCGGAGGTCATAATGCCTATGAACCTCCATGATAGCATTTTCAAATGCTAGCTTGTAATCTTCAGAATCCTCATATGTTATTTCAGTTTGGTTTGATGAAAATAGACCTTGTTCCTCTTATGTGATAAAAACAACATCCTCATTATTGGAGTCTATTAGATTGACATGATTTCTTTCAGCTCCTCAATTTCTCTTTCTTCTTCATATACATAGTTTTCTAGGAAAGGAGGTTTGATTTGCTGGTCATTGTCTCTTTGTCTGATTAGAGGAGGGTCTCTTTTGAATTTTTGATTTCTATTTCTATTTTGTGGATTTTCTTGGTTTTTCCTAGGGGGTGCTCTTTCATTCAAATTGATTTTCTCCATCATCCTTTCCATTACCCTAACTAGATTGTCAATTTTAGCATCAGATGTGGAGGCCATAGTTTCCTCTTTGTATGTAACTTTATTTTCTGCTCTTAATCTGACTCTTTTAGCAATTAGATTGGCTTCTACACTTACAACTCCTCTTTGCATGTCCTCTAAGGTTAGGGGATCTGTTTCTCTTAATTGATAAGACATGTCTGGATCAAATCCATCTGGAAATTTCAATAGGGCTAGGCCTTGTGGGGGTTTAATGTGGGGAGGGAGTGCATTGTATACACTATTGAACCTAGTGCAGTAGTCTTGAACACTTTCCCCAACATTTCTCTTAAGGTTGTCATATTCCGATAGGATCTAAAGGGGAATTCTCTTAGTCTCCCACTTGTTTATGAATGTTTGGTAAAGGGAAGGGAGGTCATGAATGCTGTTAGGAGTTAATTTTTTGAACCATTTCTTTTCTTCTCCTCCTAAAATTTGGGTATACATTCTCATTTTTATGGTATGCTCTTCTATCTGTTGGTAGTCAAAAGCATCATTAATCCTATCTACATGTTGTTGGGCAGTGGTAGAATAAGCTCCAATGAAGTGAGGGATTTTAGATTAGTAGTCATAAGGCATAGGTAGTAAAGGTTGTCGTAGTACCAGGGGGGTATACCATGTTGCCATGATAGGAGGTAATGGAAACCAAGGAGGATTTACAAGGGGAGGGTTTATGCGTGGAGTGGAGGATGAAATAGAGTGGTTTATACAGTGGGCGTATGAGTGGGGGTAGCAGATGTACTTGGACCAGCTAGCCAAGTTTGACTAGATTTGGATCGAGATGAGTCAAAGTGTTGGAGAAGCTGAAAATCAGGAGGAGTGGAAGGAGAGGCTTCTCTACTAGGACTCTTATGTAAGCTTGTAGGCTTGAGGTCTGTCTGGTCTATCCCACTTTGAGACTTAGTTCTGAATAGGTTTCTTCTGTGGTGTAAGTAAAATTGGGTATCTTGCAAGGCTGTGAGGTTTTCAGGGACAAACATTGCTTTGTGAATGGATCTAACAATAGTTGAGTCTTCATTCCTAGAATTTTTCCATAATATTATTTCTCGAGCATTGTTAAAATTGGACAACTAGGTCCAAACTCCATGTTGTGACGCTCAGATGAAGATACCAATATTTTTATTGGGTTCCTCTTTCGGAGAGCTGTAAGATCAATCTAAAATTGATCTTAATTCGATGAGCATAACATTTATTTTGAATTTATTTTTAATAATTTCAAATATGTGCAGGTCGGCCTTAAGGTTTTACACCCCCTGCAAATGTGTCACACACCTCAGTGATTGATATAAATAGAGTCAACGTTGGAGGACATTTCACTTATCTCATCCTCACACATCATCTCTCCTCTTCTGATTGATTCGAGCTCCTTGGAGGTAGTTTCAGTTCACACGTGGGAAAGAAGGATGAAGAGGAAGTTGCTGCAACTAGGGTTTCCACGCAAGTTTGACCAGCGTCGACTTTGGTCAACGCATGGTCCAAAGGAGCCGATTTTTGGTGGAGACTTTGATTTTGGAAGGTCGTACATTTTGGCACAAGAACCAAGGTCAAAGCTTGATCGACTGCGTTGAATTTTACTTGGTGTTGCTGTCGTTGTTGTTGTCGTTGCTGCTGCCATTGCTGTTGCCATTACTGCTGTGGTTGTTGCTACTGTTGCTGCTGCCGTTGTTGCTGCCATTGTTGCTGGTGTTGCTGCCATTACTGCCGTTGGGGAAGCGTTGAATTTTTTGGGGTTGAATTTGAGTTGACTATGTGGCTATTTTAAGGGCTGTTGTGACACACGCTGGGTTGGCTGACCATGGAGACTTTGCTGGTTGAAGCATCTTGTTGACCACCACATTTTTCTGTTTCTGGTTTCTCTTTTATAGATCCATTGGTATGTTCTATCAACATTTTACTTGATTGTTTATGTGATTGCTGTGGTGAAAAGTAAAGTTGCATCAAGCATAGAACATCTACATAAATTTACATGGTATCAGAGCTGAGGTGAAGACAAGCCCTAATTTATAGCAATCATCGAAGAAGAAAATGGGTTCCACAAACTATGGCTTCAAGGAGGATGACAAGTTGACTGGGAAGGATGACTTCCATGCTTGGAAGATGATATTGGATCTTAAATTGGAAGACCAATATGTCATGGACTATGTGCAGGGTAAAATCCAAGAACCTCCATCCACTGCTACTGCTGCTGCCAAAACAAAGTACAAGAAGGGGGAGATCAAAGCAAATCTGATGATCAGGGAATCCATTCATAAAAGTTTAGTGGCCTACATCTATAAGTTGGGCACATCCAAAGAGATGTATGATAAGCTGATCCAAATTTTCAAGGCCAACAATGAAAATCACGTGCTATTCTTCAAGAATCAAATGAAGAATATGAAGAAAGGCAGGGATGAGTCTGTCCAATAATACTTTCTGAAGCTGACCGAGATCAGGAACAATCTACTGGCTATTGGGGAGACAATAGTTGATCAAGAGATGGTACTCACCACACTTCGAGGGCTCCCATCCGAATGGCATGTGTTCAACACTTCCATTCTAAATAATAATGTGATACCTGACTTTGACGAGGTACTGTCGGGATGCATTCAAGAAGAGAAAAGAATGAAGGTGTATGAAAATGAAGGGAATGATGCCTACACTGCTCATTCTAGAAAGAAGAACTTTGGTGGTCCAAAGAACAAAGGAAGAGCAGGGGCACAAGGAAAGAAGGGAAAGTGTTACACTTATCATAGGCCAGGTCACTATGCTAGAGAATGCCCTTTCAAGAAGGATTCTCCTGATGATGACAACAACAACAACCAGAGGGAAGGAAATCAAAAGAACAACAGGTTCCAGGGAAAGAGGAAGGCTCCCTCCGGCGGAAATGATCAACCTTTCAAAAGGTCAAGAAATTCTAGGTATGAGGAATCAAATGTTGTTGATAAAAGAAATGAATTCATTCTTGTATCTTCCCTCTCTGCTGCATCTCCACCCGACACTATGGATGTCTGGTTGATAGATAGTGGTGCCTCAAGGCACATCACTGGCTTCAAGGAAGCACTCTCTGACATGGTTGAGAAGGATACCAATTTGGAAATTATCCTTGGAGATAATGCCACATATCCCGTGAAAGGGACAGGGACTGTGACCCTCCACTTGTCTCAAGGTCAAGTCCTTCGCTTGCAGGATGTACTCTATGTACCTAATTTGAAGAAGAACCTTGTGTCTATATCGGCCATTGAAGACAAAGGTTTCAATGTGGCATTCACTGATGGAAAGGTGCACATGTGGAAGAAGAGCTTCAAGGAAGCTATCACATTTGGGTCTAGAATTGATACACTCTGCCAGGTTGGAGGAAGTCCAGTGGGAGAAATGACATGAGATGCTATTTGATAGACCGATAATGGCATTGAATATGAGATGAATGAGTTCAAGAACTTTTGTAGAGGATCCAACATCAAGAGGGAGAACACAATGTTTGTGGGCTACAATGAAACTTAGAAGACCTATAGATTATATGTGCCTGGTCAAAGGGAAGTGAAGATATGCCACGATGTCACCTTTGATGAAGATACTTCCCTGAGGAAAGTAGTCAATCTTCTGAGATCTGAGGAAGATCATGAAGCAAGGCCTGGAAATCAAGAAGAACCGAAGGATGAAACAATGCCTGATGTTGAAATACCGATGGACCTGATTGATCCACCTCCTTCACTGGGAAAGAGACCATCATGGCTCAGGGACACTCTTGAGGATGCTGAGGGACATGCAGCCCAAAATGGGTACATTCTGTGAAAGCAAGAAGCCGAGTAGATACCAAGGGTATCTAGTAGCCATGAGTACTATTGTACAATCCAAGCCTGGATCCTTTGAAGAAACCATAAAGCATCAAGTCTGGAAGGATGCTATGCACGAAAAGTATGAGTCTATTATGAAGAATGATGTCTGGGATGTGGTTCCAAGACCGAAGGACAAAACAGTTGTCACCTCGAAATGGATCTACAAGATTAAGCATGGATCTGATGGAAGTGCTGGAAAATTCAAGGCGAGATTCGTTGCCCATGGCTTCTCTCAAAAGGAAGGCATAGATTATGATGACATATTTTCCCTGTGGCCCAATACACCACCATTCAATCTATTATAGCCCTTGCTGCTATGCAAGGATGGAGTCTTCATCAGATAGATGTGAAGACTGCATTTATGCATGGTGCGATAAAGGAAGAGGTATATGTGGAGCAACCTATGGGGTTCAAAGTCCAGGATCGGGACACCCATGTCTACAGGTTGAAGAAATCCCTCTATGGGCTAAAGCAAGCACCCAGATCTTGGTATGAGAGGATAGATAACTACTTGATGAAGTTGGGCTTCACTCGAAGTAATGCTGATCTGAACCTTTACTTCTAGGTTGTCAAAGGGAAGCCTCTCATTCTGGTGTTGTATGTGGATGACCTCTTCCTGACAGGTGCTGACCCTCTCATTCATTAGTGCAAGAGGGAGCTCGCTACTGAGTTCAAGATGAAGGACCTAGGACTGATGCACTATTTTTGAGGCCTAGAGGTTTGGCAGAGACCTGGCAAGATTTTCCTTTTTCAAGGAAAATACATTGTGAAGCTTCTGGAATGATTTAGTATCATGGACTGTAAGTCCATGTCAACACCAATGGAGCTCAACTTTAAGAAATTGGGTGGCAGTGCTACTGGGCCTATGCTAGCAAATCCTACTAAGTATCTTCAACTCGTAGGGGCCCTGATGTTCTTAGTGAACACCCGTCCAGACGTATGTTGTGTAGTGAACACTTTGAGTCAACACATGGTTGATCATAACATTCACTGCGTTGGTGCCAAGAAACTCTTGAGATATTATTAGGGCACGATAGACCATGGGTTGAGATACACTGCCAGGAACATGACACTCCTTGGATATACTGATGCTGATTGGGCTGGCAGTGTGGTGGATCGCAAGAGCACATATGGATGCTAATTCGCACGTAGATCTGCTTCAAGAAGGAAACGAAAGTCGGTAGCCTTGAGCACCACTGAGGCTGAATACATTGCAGCATGTATGGCCTGTTGTGAAGTCACTTGCTTGTGAAAGCTCTTCAGTGAGTTGTTCGAGCATATGCTAGATGCCACCATTATCCTTTGTGATAACTTGAGGGGGATTAGTTTGTCATAAAATCCCATGTTCCATGAACGATCCAAGAACGTTGATGGCTGGTACCACTTTATTCGGGATATGGTACAGCGAGGCACTGTAAGGCTCGATCATATAGGAACTAATGAGCAAGTCTCAGATATTAGCACAATGCCCTTGGGGAAGGTCATGTTCCTAATCTTTCGTGAGAATCTTGGAATCGTTGAACGACCCTATTATGAGGGTCCTGTTGGACGATGAGCTCTGGGAGCTCTTGGGGGGCCTTGGGGATAGTTCCTCGGAGCTAGGCTTACTGAACCTTATGGTGCTTTTGCCCCACCTTTATGATATTTGAGTAGGTTCACCTCTCATGATTTGTGCCCCATATGCATCCTACCCACTAAGTTCCGGACTCATGGGAAGTACCTCTCATTTGGCCAATGAGGTGGGAAAAGCTAGAGACTAGTCGCAAATACTGATGGATGCATCATAGATTGCCATACTCTCTATCTAGGATGGCATGTGTCCAACCACTTGATCTGGGATCAAGTCTAGTGAGGTTTCAAACCTCCTACTGACTCCAGGTCAGATAAACCAACTTCATGTTGGTATGTGACTCTTTGAGTCCATGTGAGGTTTCGGAACTCCAAATGACTTTGGGTCATTGAGACTAACTTCGGGTTAGTATATATGAATCTCTTGATTCCAAGTGAGGTTTCAGACCTCCTACTGACTTCGGGTCAGATAAACCAACTTCGAGTTGGTATGAGACTCTTTGTGCATCCTATAGAGGGTTCAGACCTCTGGGCTGAATCTGTCAGCTGGGAATATGTCTTTGTGACTGACACATTACTATTTTGAAATAAAGAGGCTAGCAAAGCAAGTTATGGTGATATGACGCACGATGTTTGATTTCATAGGTGGATAGAGTTCTCCCTAGTTGAGAGGGAGTGTTAAAATTGGACAACTAGGTCCAAACTCCATGTTGTGATGCTCAGATGAAGATACCAATATTTTTATTGGGTTCCTCTTTTGGAGAGGTGTAAGATCGATCTAAAATTGATCTTAATTCGATGAGCATAACATTTATTTTGAATTTATTTTTAATAATTTCAAATATGTTCAGGTTGCCCTTAAGGTTTTACACCCCCAGCAAATGTGTCACACACCTCAGTGATTGATATAAATAGAGTCAACGTTGGAGGACATTTCACTCGTCTCATCCTCACACATCATCTCTCCTCTTCTGATTGGTTCAAGCTCCTTCGAGGCAGTTTCAGTTCACACATGGGAAAGAAGGACAAAGAGGAAGTTGCTGCAGCTAGGGTTTCCACGCAAGTTTGAGCAGCGTTGACTTTGGTCAACGCATGGTCCAAAGGAGCTTATTTTTGGTGGAGACTTCGATTTTGGAAGGCCATACATTTTGGCACAAGAACCGAGGTGAAAGGTTGACTGGCTGCGTTGAATTTTACTTGGTGTTGCTGCTGTTGTTATTTTCATTGCTACCATTGCTGCTGCCATTTTTGCTGTTGCTGTTGTTGCTGCCGTTGTTGCTGGTGTTGCTGTCGTTGCTGTCGTTGGGGTAGCGTTGAATTTTTTGGGGTTGAATTTGAGTTGAATGTGTGGCTGTTTTGAGGGTTTTTGTGACACATGCTGGGTTGGATGACCAAGGAGACTTTGCTGGTTGAAGCATCCTTTTGACCACCACATTTTTCTGTTTCTGCTTTGTCTTCTATAGATCCATTGGTATGTTATATCAGCATTTTACTTGATTGTTTATGTGATTGCTGTGGTGAAAAGTAAATTTTCATCAAGCATAGAAAATCTACATAAATTTACAGTCATCAAAAATGGTAGGAGGGTTTGGGTTAGGGTGAGATCTGGTGCTAATTATTTGTGAAGCCAGATTTCAGATCCAAAATACAGAGAGGCTAAAATTTTATGAGAGTTTTGAAAAACAAACCTATCTGTAAGGGTGCTAAGTTCCCACAGTATGTAACTGGGCTTTACACTGTAATCACTGATTGATACATTCACAGGGGAGTCTGTGAGAAATAGTGGGGTCAACATGGCTACTGAAGACTAGTGGAGTCACTAGGTGGATGATGCTTACTGTTTTGAGGATGTACTTGTTGTCCACCATCAACAACTAAATACCAATCTAAATATGTTTTTGGGTTTTATGAGTTCTTTATGTAACACTAATATTTTTAATAAGTGTTCTACAGTATGGTCACCATGGTGCTAGTACGATGAATCAACCAGATATCACTCTTGGCTAACACTTGATTTATCTAAGTTTTGACAGGGGATTTGTGAGTTATTAATGAATTTCTACGCTTGTTACTTACTCAGATCCCCAACGAAGTCACCATTATGTTAGGTTCCCGTAATTTGTCAAATTGGCAAGACAAAACTGAAGAAGGGTAACATCAAACCAATCTTTGGAGCCCTAGGACCTAGCCTTCCTGGACTTAGAGAAGGCTCTCTCTATATTTGTATGAAATATGTAAACTTGATTGATTTTAGGGTTTTGATTTTAGGCTAGCTATAGTGATAGGGTTTGTTTGTTTGTTTTGTTTGGTTGGGTTGCTTGTCAAGTAGAACAGATAGAGTGAGAGAGTTTCAGACCATTGGGCTATGGAGTCTGCAAAGGGTCTTGAAAAGTACTACAATAGGTCAAGGGTGTTTCATAGGTCAATTTTAACAAAGCCAAATGGGTCTTAATAGCTTAGGTGAGTGAAATAAACATGAAATGGTGAATTTAGTAGGTTTAAAGGGAAGTTAAGAATCCTTTAAAATAAACCATAAAAAGAAGTATATAAGAGTATTATGCATCAAGAAAGAATCAAAGGACAGGGTGGATCATAAACTTCTTTGACCTATATTTATCAAGTAAACTTAAAAAAAAACTATCCAACAAAACCTAGAGAGCAGGGAACTCCTAACCTCTAGATATCTACCTTCAGGGAAAGAAAACATGCAAGATAATACATAAGTAATGATCAAAGAGCAGGGAAATACTAAATTATCTAATCAAACTATAAGACCTTCAAAGTAACCATTTCAAGATAGACTAAAGGACAAGGAAAACCATAAACTTTTTTAGCCTAAAACCTGATTAGTAAACTTCAAAGAAAGCCTTGAGAACAACATTTTAAGTAAAACCAAAGGACATGGCAAACCATAAGCTTCTCTATCCCTACTATACTTATTTAATCTCAAGGAAACAAACAAGATGGACATGGACAAACAGGGAACCCCTAATTTATCCAAGCAAACCTAGTAGAGGAAAACATTTAAACAATAGAAAGCAGACATAGTTAAGGTGCCTCTAAACAACATGTCTTAACCTAAACTTTTTGTTGTACTGCAAGAGAAAATATGGATAATATGTAAAAAATAAGGAAACAAATACAAGATTAGAAACACATCACCATTCAAAAAATTTCAGGAATCCAATGAAAGTGCTTGCTCCATGGCATTCAATCCAAAACAATCACAAAGCTCCAAAGCCAATTTCTTCAAAACTCCAAGTGTATGTATTCATCTCCATAAAACAACCAACATAAATAATGAAGCCTCCATTTAGTATATAACTTGAAAATGAGGATCAAAACCCTAGCTAGGGTTTTAGAATCCATCAATTACACATAAATGTCATTTTTTCCTGGGAGACCATGCAAGGCCCAAGGCACAAATATCCTAACTTAATAAATGCAAAAATAAATTCTAACATAACTCCTCAGCTAAATCTCGAGTGATTTGCCTTCAAAGCCCTCAAAATATATTTTTCAATAACTCCAAGTGTCTTTTTTTGACTTTTTTGCAAGGGCGTAACGCCAAGGTTGAAGGGCGCAACACCAAATCTGGAAACATTGCCTCTTTTGAAGTTAAGATTTGGAGGCCTTCCCGGTGTCAAAATGAGCTCCATGATAGCTCATTGGAAAGCCTATTCTATCTAGTTTCCAAAGCTGTATTTAGTTTTTAGAATGTATTCCATTTACCAACTCAAAAATCCATTCTCCGAAGACTGCTCAAGGCGCAGCTCCAGTGCTGAAAATAGGGCAGAAAGGTGCTTGTTTGCTCGTTTTTGGCACTTTTGGAGGACCATTTTTGCTCCAAATGAGCTGAAAATTTGTGAGGGTAATGTACTTGGCCTAAGGATCATGAAAATGAAAAATTTTCCTCCATTGGGTGCCCCAAAAAATAGCGTAGTGCCAGTGGCGCTGTGCGCTTGGCCTTTCTTTTTACAAACAAAACAGTCAAAATTTCAAAAACTCAAAAAGATGCCAAAATTGAGATTTGTCTTGCTGATCATGTTTGGGATGCTTGTAGGGATGCATCAGAAATAATGTCAAGTTTTTCTTTTTCCTTTTCCTCTTTTAGGGCTTGAATCTTTGCAAGGGCTCTTTTGAGCTTGACCCTTGCAATTTTGTTTGTTAAGGCATAATGCCTTGCCATATTATTTTACATGTCAAGGTTTATCTTGGTCTTCTCCAGTTGATCCTCTAAGTTTACATTTTATCTCTCTAGCCAAGAATCCCTATCATAATCTGTTTCCATGGTAAGCAGCTCACTTGGACTGAGCTGCTCTGCCAATGCTGTCTCTTGCTCTCTTTATTTGGCTAAGGCTTTCTTCAAACCAATTGTCCTTGGCCTCCTCCTAGGAAGCTGTTCTTCCTCTTCTTCAATGTCATCATGAATTTCCAAGACCTCATCTAGCTTAGCCTTGGATTTTCAAGCCTCTTTTCGAGCTCTGATATCTCTGATCTCATAGATGGCCTTCTCTGTTTCTAACTGCTGGTTTTCTACCTCAAAGAAGTTTATTACATTCTTATCCCTTCCAAGATTGGCTTATAGATCCCTAATCTGGGCATCCTTGCTCTTGAGAAACATGTTTTTGATCCTTTCCTCATTCTCATCATCATTGTCAAGGTGAATTAGCTGAAATTCTTGTTCAATTTTACTCTTGTCTTCTTCTTCTTCATCAATGACCTTTTACTTACCCTTTTCAAGCTATTTGGTTGATGTAGAAGGCATGGCCCCTTACCTATTAAGGGCAACAAACACATGCCTATTTCCCCTCTAGTAGGTCAAAGTATTTGGCTCAATGTTACTCAATTCACTGCCATTTGTCCCACTATTATCATCACTGCCATCTGCCTCACTGCTCTTTGCCTCACTTCTCTTTTCCTCATAGCCTTCCGCCTCACTGCCTTCTTCACTATCAGATGCACTAGTACCATGAGATGATGGTGAGGGATTGTGAAAAGGTGATGAGGGGGGATCATCATTATGTGAATGAATGTGAGTGGATGGTGAGGTGGAAGAGTCATCATGAGGTGAGGGAATGTCAGTGGATGGAGGAATGGGAGGACAAGAAGATGAAGGGACATCTTGCTGCTGATGGGCTTGTGGAGAAGTGAACACCTCATTTTCTATGAAGGTTTCCCATGGAATGCCTTTCTGTTGTAGTTGGTGCATAGCAACCATTTTGATAAGTGAGTGATGGAAAAGGCTTTGCATCTGCTGAGGATAGTCTCTCTTTTGTACAATATAGGAAATTTTAGCAATGCTTCTGTAGAGGTAATAGGGTATGTGCAGCATCCTCACTCTAGTAAAATGCATAAGTATCCTGATGTGGTATGAGTAAAGACGGGAGAACCTTCCCTCACATGTGAAATACTTCATGATAATTCTCATCATAGGTGCATATATATCAAGCAGGTGAGAGAAAGGAAAGATTGATTTAATGTGGTCTTTGTACCTAGGCTTTAGGTACAGTTCAAAGTAACTCATGTCTAGATTAGCTTGCTTGAACCATTTCTTCCATACACTAGGTATGCTTGTGGCATTAGAAATAGCATATGTAGATAACTCAAAGGTGACCCCTACAAGGTTAACTTGTTTGTCATGTAAGTTAATGATAAAGAGTCTAGTTATCCCAGGGTGGTTTTGCACCTGCTGCACCCTTTCACAAAATTCATAGCAACCTGCATGTTTGAAACATGAAACAGTATGGGGAGATGCCATTAGCTCCCTTGTGTTGAGGGGATTCAAATATGTTGATCTTTCCACCTTTATGCTCATGCCTCCTTGGCATTTGAGCATCTCCACCACTTCCACTGTCCTCTCTATCAGACATTTTGAAAACTCTATTTTGAAACACTCTTGGGCTGATGTCAAATTGAGATGAAGGAGGGCAATGGAATGTCAATATTTTTGCAAGTGAAGGGACTGAGTGTTATGAATAAGATGGGTGTAGGGACAACTTAGGTGAGTGAACAACCTCCAAACAGTGTAATCCCTCTATTTATCACTAATTTTCTTTACAGCCAGATGAAGTAAATGGAAAAAAATAGGGATTTCAAGTTTGTGGCCTAGGGTTTCTTCTTAGGGTTTCATTATCATTAACTAAGAATCATCAAATAGCTTGAAAATGTGTTTAGGGCATCCAATTACCATTTGTAAGCACCTTGGAGGACCTTGAATGAACTTGGAAGCAGTTTGAAGTGATTTGGGTGATAAAAATTCTTAGAAAGTCCTCCTGGCTAAGCGCGCAACGCCAAGGCCAAGGGCGCAGCGCCGAGGCTAAGCACACAGCGCTGGTGCTGAGGGCGTAGCGCCTGTGGAAACCTCACTGGGTCCTGTCAGGTAAGGGCGCAACTCCTTCCCCAACGTGCAATGCTCACTTCCACGTGCGCAACGCCAGTGTGAAATGTATGGGGGGAAATTGCCAAGGGCGCAACGCTCGATTCCAGGCGCGCAACGCCAGTCTGAGTGCACAACGCCAAACACATTTGCCCAATTTCACCTGTAAAACTCACAAATTCTCTTCTCCTGAATGCTCTTGCTCCTTTGAAATGCAACAAAGAAGCTTATGAAATGTATAATGAGCTTTTATAAGCATGTGGCATTTGATTTATCTTTATAAACCCACTTTCTAATGTTTTAGTTTTTTCACTTTCTCACTAATGTTTTTTGACTTTTTTCTTGCAGGTGACTGAAAACATTGAAGTCAACTCTTCTTTTTCTCAATTATGCATGAAAAATTTACTTTGGAAACTTTGGGATTCAAACATAAAGAAGCATCTTCAAAAACCTCTTTTGTTCCCACCTTGGTTTTCAACTCATCATTTGCTCATTTAGACATGGCAAGCTCATTTTTTACAAGTTTGGGATCTGATCACACAGTGACATCTTCAAAATTCTTTTTCTTCCACCATGGAGTTCAACTCATCATTTCACCTTCTATGATCATTTTCATCAAACCGCTAGGTGTCTGGAGTGTTTTTACAGAAATCTTCGGTGTTGTCTTATAAGTTCTCTGTAGCCCTTTCAAGTTCATTCATTTTTGTCTAGTTCACCTCAACTTTTTTCCTATCTCATCCATATTTTCTGCTAGAATTTCTTCATGTTTGGACTTGTGTACCTTTTCCATGCCATTTCTGCAATTGATCCCTATTTTGGCACTCTACATGGACCATCAAGCTTAAAAACCCTAATCATCTATAAGAAAATGTGTTTCCTCTTCTCCTTGCTGCAAGTTGTCTTCATTTAGGAGTAGACCACCTACCTATTTAGTAATTTCTACTGATATACCTTTCAACACTCCCACAGAAGTGTCAAAGTTTGTCCATTTTCCTCATGTGCAGACTCTGAAATAAAGGGATAATCTTCTTTGGAAATCCTTTTAGGTCCTTCTTGAATAACGATGTCTCAACATTATATTATATTTGAGCTATATTATAACAAAGGAAAAACAGTGCTTGAAACATCCAGTGATGACCTTACAACATGGGAAACCCTAATGACCTAGTGGGAGGGTCCTTTGAACTGATTTTGACTGAAATTTGGCTTGGAGGATTCTCAAGTGAAAACAAAGTATGGTCAAAAGTGTTGTATTGAAGATCCAAAATCCAATGTACTTGATTTATCTAAAGAGCCTACAGAGATAGTTTTAAGACAATCAATGCTTGAGGACCCTGGGGAACATGAGAATGAGTAGGCTATAGGAAACCCTAGAGGGAAAGTGGGGTTTATGGATAGGGGAAAAATAGGTAAATGAGGTTATAGGTAGGGAAGGAGGGTAAAAATGAGAGGTATAAGCTTATGAGGAGTTTGTAGGAGCAACGGGGTGACCATGAAAAGGGAAACTGATAGAATAGTGAAAAAGTTTCTATAAGGATAATGAAGGCAGTAAGATTTCTGAAACTCACAATATTCTAGGAAGTTTTTTTTTTCAGAAATCTAGAACCAATCTATAGTCATCTACAAATAGTGAAAAACACTAATGACTAACAGGTTGATGATCTGTGCAAATGAATTTTTCATTACCCATCAAGTAATGTTTTCACTTTTTCACACTTTGCACCAATGCATACAATTCCTTTTCATATGTGGGATAGTTAATCACTTCACCACTAAAAGTTTCAGAATGAAAATATATGGGCTTACCATGTTGCATAAATATTGCGCCAATGGCATAGTCAATTGAATCAGTTTGTATCTCAAATGGTTGTCTCAATTCAGGAAGTTTAAGTACGGGTACTGAAATGATTCTATATTTCAATGCATCAAAAGTTTTTTGCTATTTTCCTCCCCAATAAAAACTTGATTCACACTTATCAATGCATGTAATGGAGCTACAATGGAAGAAAAGTTAGAAATGATTTTTCTCTAATATTGGGCTGCTACTAAGAAACTTCTAACCTCCGTCACAGTCTTGGGTTTTGGACAATTCAAAATGACATTGGCCTTTGAGGGATCTATCTTCAACTCACCCCCTCCAACAATATGACCCATGTAGACTAAATAATTTTTCCCAAATTCACATTTCGACATCTTTAAATTTTTTTTTCCTTCTTTAAGAATTCTAATGCTTGCTTGGCATGCATGATCCAGGTGGATATTGGTGTTCACCCACCTATTCCATTTGGACCCGCACCTCAATTCTTTCAATTCTTCACTTCCAGCAGCTTACCATTTTTAGCAGGTTTTTCGGTCCTACACTCTAGGAGCTGTTTTGGGGCCTTAATGATCCAGGTGGATATTGGTGGCCACCGACCTATTCCATTTGAACCCCCACCATAAGTTCTTTCAATTGTTCAGTTTCAACACAACTTACTATTTTTAGCAGTTTTTCGGGTCATAAACTTCTGGAGCCATTTTAAGGCTCTAAACGAAATTTTTTGGGAACACTGGGAGAAACATGGGTCATAGACCAATGTTTGTCACTCAAAAGTTGTAGTCCTCGGATATATCTTTCTAACGAGCTATTGAGCACATCAAATGAAGATCGTATGCCAAAATTACGTACCTGGGAAGTTGAAACACCAATTTACCAAAATGGGACCCACAGTTTTGGCGCTTCGTCTCCTAGGGTTTGGTTTCTAGATGTTTAAGGTTTTACATTGTTTCTCAACAATAAATAGGCCTTCGAGCCTCATTGTAACATAGTGGAGAGGCTTGTAGTCGTCACATCCCTTCTCAGAGATACGCTACCAGTGCCCTCGCCCACTCATTTCCATTATGTTTGTAATAGGCCTTCGAGCCTCAATGTAACACAATTTAGAGGCCTGTGTACATCACATATCTTCTCATAGATACGCTACCAATGCCATAACTGATTTCCATTATGTTTGTAAGACTATTTCAGTCATTCTTTTATTAATAAAATGAAGCATTATTTCCTCTACATCTCTGTGTTTATGGTTTCCTGCATAAATCCAGATTAGTGGTATCAGAGCGGGTCTGCTCTTTCTCTGTTTTTCTTTGAATGTCCCCAATGTGGTCAGGTTATAAGGAGTTTAGGTTCGATCTATTTGACCCATTGTAAGATCAGCCTCACAAATCCCAACAACTCCCCATGGCAGAAGGAAAAAAAAGACGAGGGAGAAGGAGATCCTATCAAAATCTTGCTCGGGGAGGCCCTCGAGAAACAGAGGAATGCGATGATGGATAAATTTTCCCAGATCCTTTAGCAGCTACTCACCGGCAGCACATCTACATCCAGCACGTCTGCCAACAGGTCCGCGACATCCTAGACAAATCCAATACCGAGTTCAGCAGAATTCCCCCCCATTGGAGGAAATTAACGCAATGGGGAACATTGCTTCCTAAGGAGGGAGGAATTATCTAGGTGGATATCGGTGACCACCCACCTATTCCCTTTGGACCCGCACCATCAATTCTTTCAGTTCTTCACTTCCAACAGCTTACTATTTTTAGCAGGTTTTCGGGTCCTGCACTCCCGGAGCCATTTTTGGGCCTTGTTGATCCAGGTGGATATCGGTGGCCACCTACCTATTCCATTTGAACCCCCACCATCAATTCTTTCAATTTTTTAGTTTCAACAAAACTTACTATTTTTAGCAGTTTTTTGAGTCCTAAACTTCTAGAGCCGTTTTGAGGCCCTAAACGACGTTTTTTTGGGAAAAATAGGAGAAAAATGGGTTAGAGACCAATGTTTCTCACTCAAAAGTTGTAGTCGTTATATAGATCTTTCTAACAAGCTATTGAGAATGTCAAACGAAGATTGTATGCCAAAGTTACGTCCCCAGGAAGTTGAAACACTAATTTATCCAAACATGACCCATAGTTTTAGCACTTCATCTCCTAGGGATAGGTTTATTGGATGTTCAAGGTTTTAAATTGTTTCGCAACAATAAATAGGCTTTCGAGCCTCATTGTAACACAATGGAGGGGCATGTAGCCATCACATCTCTTCTTAGGGATATGCTACCAGTGCCCTCGCCGCTCATTTCCATTATGTCTCATTGTAACACAGTTCAGAGGCATGTAGCTGCCACATCTCTTCTCAGAGATAAGCCTACCAACACCATAACTATTTATTTCTATTATGGTTGTATTGTAACACAACTTAGAGGCCTGTAGCCACCACATCTATTCTCAAAGATAAGCTACCAATGCCCTGTCTGTAAGCATATTTCAGTAATTTGATTTTAATAAAATGAAATATTATTTTCATTGCATCTTTGTGCTTATGGTTATGTGTATTCTGTTGTTTTCCTGCATAAATATGGATCACTGCATCACATGTTCTTCATGAAACTTGCTGAAAATCAATATGTCATCTAAGTAGACTATCACAAAATCATCTAGAAAAGGCCTTAAAACATCATTCATAACCCGCATGAATGTAGCAGGATCATTACAAAGCCCAAAGGGAATAACCAACCACTTAAAAAAACATTTCTTTGTTTTGAATTTTGTCTTCCATATGTCTCCTTAAAAAATCCTAATTTGATGATAGCCACTCCTCAAGTCCAACTTAGTGAAATAAAAAATATCTTTCAATTGACCAAGTAAATCATCAATTCTAGGAAGAGGGTAACAATTATTTATTGTAATTGTTTTCAATGCTCTGAAGTCCACACACATGCACCATGTACCATCCTTCTTTGTAACTAAAAAAATATATGACTCACATGAAAATGTGCTTGGTCGGATGACCCCTTTATCAAGCAACTCTTGGATTTGTTTCTTAATTTCTGCATTTTCCATCACTGACATCCTGTACATGCCAATGTTAGGAAGAGGAAAATCTTGCTGCAATTCGATCTTATGTTGGATTCCTCTTTTAGGAGGAAATCCTTTAGGCTCCTAAAACATATCATCATATTGTTTAAAAACCTCAACAAAATCAGATTTTAACTTTGCATCACATCCTTGAAAGGCTTCATTCTCAACATCATTCTTGGGTTTAATCATCAAAAGTACAAAATTACTTCTAGAGTTAACAAGCCTCTTCATTTGTCCAACATTCACAAGAGATAGATTTAATTTCTTGCGATGTGCTCTAACAATGTACTCAATACCATATTTAAACAGATGACACTTTTTTTCATGGCGATGAAAGATGGATTTCCTATCATAAATATATGGGCTTCCCAAAACAATACCACATATGTCTAATGGAACTAAATCAAGTTCTACCTCATAAATGAAGTTTGCAGTAATGGAAAATTTCAGTTTTCATTTTCTAGTCACTTGCAATTTTGCATTGTCACATAACCAACCTAAAGGATAAGGTTTAGGATGAGGAATGGTTTCCAAATTCAATTTATTGAAAATGTTTTTCTAAAATAAGGTTTGCTTGTGAGCCGCTATCAAATAGAGTGTCTATTTTTTTATGTTTTGAGATAACTCTAATATGGAAAATAACTATTCTTTCCTTTTCATTTTGAGTTTCATTGAGGTTATTTGAAGAACTAGTACTTGCAATGGAGTCCTTACCTATCAATCCCATGGTTCTGATATTTGTTTCATCTCCCAAATCAGATCCTAAATCATGTTGTGTAGTTTCATCATTCTTTTTTTCCTTTGTTGTTAAAATTTTTGGGTCTCATCTCAAGATGAAGTTTCCAACAATGGTCCTCATCATGGAGTTATTTTGAACAGTGTTTTCTGTGAGTTTTCCTCCCTCTTTCTTGATGGAAGCATTTTCCTTCCCTTTTCCTATGAATTTTCCCTTTCCTTTGTCTCCACCCTTAAATGGATTTTTGTTGCCCTCTTGTGGAACATTCTTCCCTCTTTATTCTAGATGTATTTCCTGTACACAAAATTAATCTAGATTTGTAGGGTTAAACATGAGAATTGTGTGTCTCAAGTACGTTTGTAAACCTACAATGTATTTGAGTAAAGTGTCTTGAGAGGATAAATCTACACCCAAAAGCAATGCTCTCCTTCTAAAATATTGAGTATAACTTTGCACACTTTGACCCTTTAATTTCCTAAAGTTTTTCCAATCCATTATAGATTTATGAATGTATGCTAAAGGATAAAATTTTCTTCTTAATACATCCAAAAAATCATTCCAAGAAGTTATGATATTACATATTTTCTTGAGATCCTATTGAGTTTTGGCTTCCCACCAAATAAGTGTTGCACTTTCCAACCTTATTGAAGAAAGTTGAATCTTGGTCTCATCATCTTTGATCCTTTGTATCCTATAATACACTTCAAGATGATGAACCTAGTTATCTAATTTATCAACATTTACCTCTCCATTATACATAAGCAATTCAAAATTTATGTCAAGTTTTAGAAATGGAGTTTTACCATGTCCCTTTGGAGAATGTGGAGGTGTTTGTGAATGGGTTGATGTAGAAGATGATGATGGAAAAGCTAAAGGTGTGGAGAAATGTGGAGGTAAAGGTGGTTTATCACCATTTCCTCCATTCCCTTTTGGAAGCTTGTCTCCATTTCCTCCATTTCACTTTGGAGGATTTGAGCTCTCACCATAGAAACTTGAGTTCCTTTCCTCATAGAGAAATTTCACCATATTAGTCATTTCAAAAAATTATTTTATGAAATCCTTCTCATCCTCAGTCATATTTTTAGACTCTCCTTCATGTGCCATGACTGGTGAGGCCTTTGGTGACACTTGAGGTGAAGCTTGTGGCAAATGTCCTCTTCTTGAACTAGCTTGAGGACTTACTACCACAATATTTCCTTCTCCTTTTTTGAGCTTCAACCTTGTAAGCATTGGGAAACACTTGCAACAAAATTAAACCCTCAATACAACAAAATAACCTATGCTCTAATTCCAAACTGATCTATATTTTAAAACTCAAAGGTTTGGTGTAATTTGCAGTGAAATTTTATGTCTTTTATGCAATTAAGTAAGTTGCAATAACACATAAATTAAGTGATTAAGCTCAATTTTCAAACATAAAATAGAGACAATAATACCATAAACAGAAACAAAAGACAAAAAAATTATGAATGATTTAACCCCTGCTGGGATACATCTCCTGGTCTAGCTTCCAATGTTGGGCCTATTTCATTATGTGCTCAAATATGTGTTTACATGGATTTACAGTTCCCATAATGAAAAAATAATGTCTACAATGGCTCCAGAACAATAAAAAATCCCTAGATGGCCTATTTCTACATTGAATTTGGTCAAAAAATGAAGAATTTGTGCTCTCATGAAGATTTGTTGTTAACTGATCTACAAACCGCACCCACCTGCAAACCATCCTACAATGCCTTTTTCGATACCGTTGGATGAAAAATTCACCTTGCTCTCATGAGATTCACGACGGATTGGGTGCATTTTTTTTCCTGGCTTAAATGCCCAATGACCCCTGTGTGCGAATAAAAATGGGCCATGTGGCAAGATTCTCTCCATTGATTTGGGTCCACTTCAAACAAATCCTACCAATGGTTTGACCAAGGCTCGACTATGGTTATGTTTGTGTAATTATGGTTGGATTTAAAAACCCACGCCATACCATAACCATACTATGTGACTTTGGTAATGTTTCCATGGTTGAGTGTTACCCTGGATCTATTCCAAAACTACGTGCCAACATAGCCCTAACCCACTCTAGAATCGCTGGTTGACTATGGTAATAAACAGTGGTTCCGATGGGGTTTTGAACCTAGTATCCAAATGTGGTTTGGTGTGTTTGATCCATGGTTTGGGGATAGGGCTAACCCCACACCCTCAGCACCAGATGTGTTAGAATTTAAATTTTAAATAATACTTGCCGCCTATAGAGGCTAAGAACCAACATAGGCAGAGTGGTAAGACTCCCCGCTCCTCGACGAAAGGTCTTGTGTTCAACCTCAGTACGGTCCATTTGGCCCATAAATTTTTTTACTACATAGTCAGGAGGCCACATGGCTCTCCACCATTGTTACAACTCAAACATTAGCCAACTAATCATAAATCACAAAAATTCGACCAATAAAAGGAGGATACTTGGCAAGATCTCATTGGCCAAAGAAAACATAGTCAACTTCCTAGTCACCTGCCTAGTCAGCGTATAGACTGTACAATTAGCGTACCTGCAACCTAATTGAAAAATCTTGAGGTGTTTAGGAAAACGAATAGAATGAAATATCAGGAGAATATGATATTGGCTTTGAGTGATTCAAGTTGCGTTGGATTCGAGCGACGAGATTTTTTTTTTTTGGCACCAGTTTCGAGCAATTTTCAACACTTCGAATTTTGAGCACTTTACTGATCCGCTGGATCAATAATACATGAGCTTCAATCCGCCTTCTAGTACCCTCTTTCATCCATCAAAGAGCTACTAATAAGGCATAAAATTTCACTCAACCTTCAGTTCCTCTTTGTCACTTCCAGATAGCTTGTCTAGGGATACTTTTGGTAGCCAACACATTTCCCTCCACGAGATCAATGCCACTCAATCCTTCCACTGAAATATTTTCACCTAGTTGGGGTTTCTTCACACCCAAGGCAACTGCAACACACAGATCCCATAGTATTATATAACTCTGTCGACACTAGGACACGATCCAACACCAAATCAACACAAAACACATCATGACATAACTATTTTTTAGGATTTTTTTTTTTTTTTTTCCTGTAGTGCAAGTCTGGTCCTGGTTAGGGCCGAACACACAATGAAGCAGCTCCTTATTCCTCCTTCCAGACCTCCTATAAAGCTGCAGAATTTTTTTTCCTAGATATTAGTGTTTAGGAATGCCTCCTAAGATGAGTTTAGCCCAAGCATAATCCTCTCATCCCTCTCCATGATGCCCATAATTCCTCCATACCTTTGTAGTACCCTCAAACAACCTTCAATGCTCCTTAATTAGGCCGCTCAGATCCTTGAAATGGCACTAGTTCCTACGAGCTTCAAACAAAATCACCACACAATGATTTCGCACCTTAAAATAACCTTGTTTCACCTCTCTATAATGTGGCCTATCTTTGAAATTTTTTTGCATTGTGTAGAGGGTAAACCATGCCCAAAACAACCCTTAACCTTCACGATTTGTCCTCCTCAAATTTGCGGCCAATTCAGAGATGATATGATGGTAGTTTGATGTCCATGTATGAGTAAAAGGACTCTCCATCACCTCCTATATATAAAATTTTAGAAGGGCTTCAATAAACTTATGCAAATTTTCAACAAGTCTCACTTAACCCAAGCCGTCTTGCACAATTCATGACAATGACATTCATAAATTAATATCTCAAGTTCTAGAGCTCCAATTTGAGTGATTTTCGAAGCGTTGGATTTTCCATGCCATCCTCTATCACTCCAAATTTTCTCATGCTTAAATTCTTCATGGTTTTGTCCCAAATCCCAATGGGTGAAAAACACCTACCTTGGATTCCAAGCCCGCAAGTGACTCTTGTGGCACTTTTACCTCCAAACACCAAACCCTAGGGCTTGGAGTACCTCCCAAGCTACTCAAAAATCAACATTTTCTACTCTTTTGTGAATCCCATTAGAGATGACATCACTTCTATTGAATCATATCACTATTGATTTTATTACAAGAAGAGTAATACAAATTTCCTACTTGAGCTAATCAATTAATTTTCTTCATTGGTATTTTGAAAGAGAATATTGGATTTAATTTTATGTGCATTTATTATGAAGAGATGACCCTCCTAGATCAAATCGTATTTTGGTTCGATCTACTTATGAAGATGGAATCCCTTATATGTATGTAAAAGTTTCCTAACACTACACCATATACTGCAATAATACCACCTTTACCTCCACTTTATCAATGAAATTTGTATTCATGGAAAGTTTTTTTTTGCTAACTCTTAAATTCACATCCTCATTAATGCATACTAGTGGGTATGATTGGGTATGTTAATTGAGTTCCAATATATGGTTGGTTACTGAGTTTTCTACTCACATTGTCTTGTGAACTATAATAAAATAAAGAATCCTTCCTTTTTCTTCTTGAATTATATATTGAAGTGGAATAGCTTAGTCATTCACTATGCTTAGGTTTTCTCATGTTCACCTCCATTGGCACTATAGTAACATGCCATATCTTCACCTACATCCAAGTTTCTTTATATTTGATTCCGTGAATCCACATTCTTTTTCTTGTGCTGTTATTTATTGTGACTCCTTGAATTCAACTTAGGATTTAGATTCTAACTCTTATATTTATGGTGGCCATCTATGATATAGTGGTAATAATGGTTGTTTTTATCCTTTCACTTATTAATAATAAAACAAAATTCATTTCCTCTCCCTTACCCTTTCAACTTATCCTTCTCTCCTTAGAATATAACTATTAGATTGCTTACTTTGAATTACTTGGTTGCCATTTGTTTTAGTCTATGTACAAGCACTGTACTAGCACATACACTATGTCAATAGACATAGAAGTAAAGAGAATCACATTACTTCTTAACAATTATGTAGACAACTTATATACTTTATGACTACATGCATGTTCTTATAATATTTCCCAATTGACTGACTTATTTTTAACTTGATACTATACTTTTACACACCTTTTTCTTACCATTTTTTAGTAGTAATGCCAATGAATCATTTGGTCATCTTCATTCTTATTGGAATAAAACTCATATTGAATAAATTCTTAGTTATGTTTGGATAATTATATAGTTTAATGGTATTTGTATAATATTTCCACCAACTCTAGCCATGTGCTTCTAGCTCCAATTAGGAAATTTTTATTTAATTATCTTCACTTACATTATGTATACTAATAAAATTCCATTTACTTCAAAGAGTAATTAATCTTACACAACACCAACTAGTCCTTCATAGGGATTGATATCTTCTTTATCTTCCATTTTAAAAAGATGTTGGGAAGATCTGTTGTTGAATATTTTCCTTTCTTTTGTTGGTCTATTTTGTTTTCAAAATTGTCATGTCAATAGATAGATTCCTCATTAGAGTCGGTTCACTCCTAAATGTTAGCCTCTCTCTCATAAACAATTATAAATCCAAATTTAATTAAATTAATTAAAAA
Organism: Pinus albicaulis; assembly: GCA_034641835.2. Lineage (NCBI taxonomy): Eukaryota > Viridiplantae > Streptophyta > Pinopsida > Pinales > Pinaceae > Pinus > Pinus albicaulis. The sequence goes on from CM076576.1 coordinate 32,300,992, forward strand.
TTGAAAATTCAGATTTTATGCCTAATTTTGTACATTATGTTAGTTCCTCTTAATTAGGAGTTAGTTTAGGCCTACCTAACTTAGCTCCTAGATTAGTGTGTGTGGTTGAGATATTTTCTCAACCAATTTGTCCAAGATAGACGCATTATCTTGAGACAACTTCCTCATCTATTTATTTTTATTATAACATTATTTTAATAATGAAGAATATGTGAGGAATGCCGCAAGGCTCTCAGGCCTTTTTCGGCAGTTCTATGTCTCATGTATTTTTATGAGTTATTTAATTTTCTACATGTGGTGTCAGAGCCAAGGCGTAGAATCATAAGAAATGGAGAAGCCATCGTGGATCCATTCCTCTCTTAAAGGAGAGTTTGTTGCATGTGAGAGATTCTACTTTAATCTGGAGCGCAATGGATGTTGAACGCAATGGATGTCGACGTTAGTCGAGATGTTTGTTACACTTTAATTTTAATTTGAAGGGAGAAAGATTTGAAATCGAAGCCTTTGTGCATGCATGATTTCTTGTAATAACCAACTGTGGTTCAAATATTATTTCTCTTTATATTTACGGTAGATTATTTTCACCTCGAATATTGTGGCGCTTGCGTTGAGAATACAAATCTGAGGACATGTCACACTTGAGGAGACTGTATTTCTACCACTAGATAGCATCAGCAAAGGAGGAAATTATTCCCAATTTCGAATCCTAGTGCTCGTACCATCACATGTTCCTTTGATTTGTGCTGTATGCATGTTGAAAAGCGTTGATGTGTTGATTGTTGTGTTATTATATTGAACATGGAGGATGAAAGAGATGTGAAATTTAATGTTAAATGCATAGAATATCAGTTTTTTTGTTTTTTGTTTTTATGCATACGAAGGAAAAATCCCTCTACGTCAGTGCTAAATATGGGCATGAGGTTCTACATCAGTGCTAAAGACGATCTCTTCTCGTGTCCTTGTTGCCTGTTCCACTTGGAGGCACACACTTGAATTGAATGCAACACGTACCACAAGCTATCAAATACTGATCATTATGTGAGGCATCCTCTCATCTTACCTAGCATGCTGAATTTCTGTCTATTATCTGGAACAGTCTTCGGTAGACTCCATTGCTTTGAATCCTAAAGAATTAAGTTGGGCGCTCAGTTCTCTCCAACATTTGTGCAGGCCACAACCACGACTAGGAGAAAAATGGTTGCTCCGACTAGATTCCTTGCAACACGATTGACAACCATGAGCACAACAACAAGATGATATGGGGTGGATATGAAAGTGTTGGATGAATGGTATAATTTTTTTGTCATGAATATGGTTCTTTGTATTAGGATTGTTAGGATTATGCTTACTTTAGTATATCTTGGATTGGGTTTGTTGAGGTTGTTGAGAGATTCTCTCAACCTCTCTCTCCAAGATTAGAATTAGTTGGATCTCACTCCAACTATATGTATCTATTGTGTGTGTGAATATTGGGGATCTCTGCTCTCTCATGATTTTTAATATGGTATCGGAGCCTAGCTGAGCTTAATCCCTCACGGGAGTGCTTAGGAAGATGAAGAGAAAATTGTGAGAATTGATTCTATAGGAATATGATTCGTGTGTAGATCACTGTGTGAATTTATGTGTGTATGTTTGAGTGTTAATTTCACTGTGTATCGGAGAGAATCGCTGTCATGTTGATTCTCTACGGCGTTGGAAGGTTGCTTCCTATACACAGAACTGCGAATGTGGAGCATTGTCAGATGCAGTTTGCTTTTGCGATTTTGTTGAGAGAGAAATTTTCATGGGTAAACAATGATATAGAGGTGTCGGATCCAATTCTGTCACCAATTGAGCTAAGAGTGATAATTTTTTTTTGAACTACATAAGTCTTCGTGCGAAAGATGACACCAGACGAACTGTGGACAGACCCACGCTATTTTTCATGCCTCGCTGCCCTTTTTCCTCTCTATGAAAATGCATTGGAGGTGAACTGAACGCCTCTCAATTTGAATAATTTTATCATATTAGGGAACTGTTTCAGGGTTATCAACCGTTATTTTGGTTGGATCGTGAAAAAAATTAATGCAGTTTGCAACACTGATCATGTAATGTATGAAATTCCACTGCCTGAAACAAATATTACAGAAGCAAGTCCTGCTGCTCCTAGCAACATCTTATGTGGTGGTGCATTTACTGGGATATCTGCAGCGTTGTTCACGTTGATTTGAGATTGTAGCAATTCGGACGGGGCTTCACTAGGTCCTGAGTATGAATATGGACAACAATCCAAAATTCAAGCCTGTGCATGGATTTAGATCTTTGGACCATTGTAGCATGCGTTCTTGAAAAGGAAGAACACTGGGAAGCGTGAGAGGTGGGCTATGGAAATAGCCGTTAGGATATAGCTACAGTTTCCCATAGAGTGCAACTTTCAAGGCACTTCGCAAGAAATTTCAATGGAGTGTGTCTCATTTTCTACGCGATACCACCAGAGATCCAGGTGCATGGCGAGAGGATGCTTTGGCATTCAAGCCTGAGAAGTTTCTGGAGGTGAATGGAAGCTACAGATCGGTGTTTGAAGTTCATTGTTTTTGTGGAGTGTGTAGCTTGTTCATATGTAGAATTATGAAATTTTTTGTGAGATTTGTGTAGTGCAGAACCAATTATTGAACAATTTGGAATTATTTAAATTAGTCTTTCTCGACGTTCTTCGGTGCCGAGAGAACAATTGGCTAATTTGATTGAGTAAATTTGTTATATGCTGATGGGTTTTGTTGTTCCTCGGGGCTTCAAGAGCATCGGTTACAGGTTATACAATGAGATCCTTGTGTGTAAAGGTCACTTTGTAGGATTGATCGCTAATCATATTCTGTACCTAGAATATTTTCCTATAGACTGTTGAAATTTATTCTTCAGGTTTATTTCACAGATGGAAATATTTCCATAGGGTAGTTCAATGTCGAGACTCTTCTTCGGGGGTGTCAAGAATCTTTAATCTTACAAATTCAGCGTTGATGGTCAGAAGCAGGTGTACTTTAAATGGGTTTAAAGGTAAGCTCGAAGATGTGGAGAAAGAAAGAGCAAAGTCCAACAGACTGCAGAGTGGGTAGAGTTGCTGATGAAGACTAGATCAGACAAAGCGACGAAAGTTCAAAGTGTTGTCATTCTTTTGTAATTGTGATTAAGTATTATATGTTTTGTAAAGTAAGCATTAAGGGAGGGTATTATAATTTCTTAGGATTATGCTTACTTTAGTATATCTTGGATTGGGTTTGTTGAGGTTGTTGAGAGATTCTCTCAACCTCTCTCTCTCCAAGATTAGAATCAGTTGGATCTCACTCCAACTATATGTATCTATTGTGTGTGTGAATATTGGGGATCTCTGCTCTCTCATGATTTTTAATACTTTTTTTAGGTTAATAATGTGTTTTGTACAATCAATTTGATGGGTTTCCTATCCAAATATTCTTCAGGATTTTCACATGTGCTAGCACCAAAATTTGGAAACGAAACTCCTATTAGTCAGATTTCTACTGCGGCTTTCTCATTATTTGCATTGCTGGGAACTACGTCGAAGACTTGTTGTGGAAGCATTTCGTAGTTCGACGTTGGAGAAACAAACTTCCTCTACTCGATGAAAAAAGATGGTACGTATGGTATGGTATGTCTATTTTTATATATATAAAGGCCAATGGTGAGTATAGATTTACATACATAAGTTGTAAGGAAAACATGACTTCACAAAGTTCTCATAATTATTTTAATGGGAAGAATGGAAAGTATGCAAAAGCATTATTTAAAAGGTTATCCTAAAAATTATGGAGTGATAAGAAAATCGAAAGGTGATAAAGGAGTGTTTTAATTTTTAATTTTTTTTAAAACAATTCCCTTTATAAAGTGATTTCATAAAATTGTTTTTTAATGGATGTAAAGTGAATCTTTTGTAATGGAGTGATAAGGTATAATTTTTATTTTGGAGTAATAAGTTGGAATTTGGAGAAATAAGGTGTGGTTTTTATAATTTTGAAATGATTTGGTGAAATTCTTTATATAAATTTGGAAATTTGGAGCAATAAGTGTTTTGTAATATTTGGAGTCAAGTGATTTTTAAAGGGAAGCTCATTGAAGTAAATTTTTTTATAGGAGGTTGAGTCAGTATCCATCCAATTTTTGAAGACAAGGATTTCTCACAATCCGTGCTTGAGAAGCTTCAATGAAGATGTTGTAAAGATATAAGAATGATGTACCCCATACTTAATAAAACATGGTGCTTATGTCTTAAATCCGCCTGAAATTGAATAAGGGGATCTTAGGTACACTGTGTGTAGTGAATGCGTGTGCATGACTTGTGTCCAGTTTTTTTGACACTCTCTTTGTAATATGGTTAAAAAAAACTTAAAAAACTACATGCACATAAGAAAGCTTAAGTATACAAGTCATCAAGCTTAAGTAATAAAGCTTATGTAATCAGCTTAAGTACAAAAGCACAAACAATCACATGAATTTGTTCAACACATCATCAAGTTGATAAAGAGGTATTCTACAACCACATTCCACATCATTCAATCAAAGAATTCAAGTTAAAGATGCTCCAAAATCAAGCATTCCAAGACAAGACGACATCAAAAACACTTTTTGTATCACTTGCAGATCAAATTTTTTGTAACTGAGTTGAACTATCAGGGTGAATTCTTGGTTCAAACCGACATCCCAATTTGAATTGATAAGGCGATCAACCTAAGACAATTAATTCAAGTAAGTCTTCAATTGAGTCATATTATTTGAACTTGTCATTTGTCTTTTGGGTGAATTTTCGACAGTGCTCGACACCCTTCTTTTGCCAATAAGCACAATCAAGTCAGTACAAAATTCACAACATCAAGCGAGCCCGCATGAAGTTCATTGGATCAATAATAAAATAAAGTGAGCAAGTTCAACTCTAACGCAAGTAAATGTAATACTCAAACGACAATCAAGCAAGTCAAAATCTACAACAAACGAGAGTGAGTTCGAGTGAGCATGACACAAGCAAAACAAGTTTCACCAAGAAAGAGATCAAGAAAATTCCAAAACAAGCATTAGGGGATTTTTGAGGTCTAAAATGGGCCTCCTAAGGAAATTATAAAATAATAGTGTAAATAATAAAATAATATTTGATTACATCATCAAATTTTAGAGGGAAAAATGAAAAACTATTTTTTGAATCATATTTTCAACATATCTCCCTATGGGTTTACTCAAATTTCGCGTGGAAACATTCGATGTATGTAGAATTTTATTTCTCATCCAAGACATACCCATGTTGTATAATTTTGATGGAATTTTCTATACAAAAAATGATAAATACATGAAAAATGTGATTGCAAACAAACATTTCATGTATTTCTCATTTTTCATGTAGCAGGTTCCATCAAAAGTATGCAACATGGGTACTCCTTGGATGAGGAATTAAATTTTGAATCCAACAAGTATTCACACTCAAAATTTGAGTAATAGCTTAGGGAGATAAGTTGAAAATACGAGTTGAAAAAGTAGTCTTATTGTTTTATTGTTTTTTAATTTTTTAATTTTTTACTCCAATAATGGTGAATGATCCCCCATGGTTGACATCATCATCTTGAATCCTATTGGTTCTTATAAAGTTTATTTTTTTGTACATTTTTCTTAGGAGGCCCATTTTAGACCTCAAAATTCCCCTAATGCGAGCGTGTCATTCAAATCAAGAAAGCGAATTCAATCCAACAAGTTCAAATCAAGTGAGAAAGTTGAAGACAAGAGAGCCTAAATTCAAGTGAGTGAGTTCACATGGAGAAACACATCCAGCTGTTACAAGTTCTTCACAATTTGATCCTATCAAGTGCTGAAGACATGGTGCAAATCAACAAAGCAACTCTTGCTGATATTTCAAGGCATCTACAACAGACAAATGAAACAATTAAGTTCCTTCAATTGGAGTCGCAACTACAAAGAAATGAGTTGCAAGAGAAGAGTGATGCTTTTGAGCTTTGAACCATACAGATAAAGATGATAAGCCATTCATCCAAACAACTTCAAGTGTCAAAGTTGTTCAAGTTCAACTTTCTTCCAAACCAATCATCAAGCCATGGGAACAAATCCAAAGTAACAGAAATCGACAAGGATTAGGATATGTCAAAGATGATTACAACTTACATACCCCAAATTATTCAAAGCCCATCAAGTTTGTTAGTGTAGGGTTTCTTGAACAAATCACATTAACGACTTCTGCGAAAGTTGCAGACAAACCGACATGCACACAAACCAAAGTTGTAGTTAAACCAAAATGCTCACATTGTCAAAGAACATGTCATATGGAAGATCATTGTTTTGATCTCCATCCTTGTCACCATCGTGATAAGCCAAATAATTCATTAGAGAAATGTTGTAACCAGAACCAACCAGTTGGATTGAAGATCAATTATGAATGGATTGATCCTTGGGAATGGTCATCAACTGTCAAAATATTGTATCAGTTTCATACCCGAATTCAATCGTACTTATTGCAACCGACAGTCAAAAGAAGATGGTACTCTCATGCAGTTGAACATGGGAGTACAACAGTACAACACTCCTACACCTGAAGGGGGGATTTCATAAATAATTTCCAAATGATTGTCTCTCCTTTTAGCTGACAAAGGGGGGAAAATGTTAATAAAATTGACGGTGGTTGTTGGAATGAAAGTATCGAAAACATCAGCGAAGCAACCAGTGGGCTTCTTCATCAGCCAGTGGGCATCAAAATATTCTCCAGTGGGTGGTCGATAGCAAAAGAAACAGTGAGAATTTTTCGATAGCATCAACAAAAGTAACAATGAGTTGTTTTTAACATCATCAACATCATCAACCAGTGGGAAATCATCATCAACAGATTTTCCAGTGAGCGTTCTCAAATTTTTTCAGTGGACAAAGGCTGTCGATTTCGAGCAAAGGACAGATGGATCCTTTTGCAGCTTGGCACAAGATGAAGTTGTCAAGCAAAATTTAGATATGAATCAGACATGCAACTGACTCATGGTCTCTTCAGATTGCAGTTTTTTCGGCATCCAGCTTTGGCGGTTTTTTAGGCAGTGCTTTTGAGGATCAACAATTTTAGCATGAGAACTTGGAAGATGGTTCCTCGTTCTTATTTTGGATTTATCATTGAGGGGGGGATATTAGTCTCTCTCTCATAAAAAATTATAAACCCAAAGTTAATTAAATTAATAAAATATTGAAAATTAGGATTTTATCCCTAATTTTCTAGATTATGTTAGTTCCTTTTAATTAGGAGTTAGTTTAGGCCTACCTAACTTAGCTCCTATATTAGTGGGTGTGGTTGAGATATTTGCTCAACCAATTTGTCCAAGATAGACACATTGTCTTGAGAGAAATTCCTCATCTATTTATTTGTATTATAACATTATTTTAATAATGAAGAATATGTGAGGAATGTCGTAAGGCTCATAGGCCTTTTCCACCAGTTATATGTCTGAGGTATTTTTATGAGTGTTTCATGAGTTAGTTAATTTTCTACACTAAAAGGGTTTGGAATTTATTTATAGGGAGGTTGAGACCATAAATATATCCATAATATTAGAGATGTACAATTCTTACACTTTCATATTTTTAAGGCATTCCTTTAATTCATTTTTTGTTATATTTCCATGTTGATTCACCATGTTTGGGTCTTTGATGGTTTTTCTGTGTCTTCCTTGTCTTGATATTTTTGATTACATGGTGCAATTATTTTGTTTCCCTAGGGATATCAAGTATAGTAAACATATATTGCAATTACTCTATAGAGGTATGAAAGAAAAATTCTCTGAAACCAATATAATCTAGAGAGTTTCTTGGATATTCCAATGGATGATTAATCACAAGCAATCTTTAATATGACACTGCAAATTCAATGACACTTTATTATGTTACGACTATTCATGAAAAAAATGATGTACTTTTAAAAATAATATAATGTTTGTAACAATAAAATTAGTTGATAACAAAGAACATATTTGTATTCGTAAAATAACACCATATAATACAATGGGCACAAGATTCACCTTGGGAAAACACATGAGAGAAGAACTCCATTCCAAAATAATGATTGCATGTTTCTCTTATTGTTCAGAATTATAGTGAAAAATATTGAGAAAAATATTAATTCACGATGAAGTAGATAAATATAGTAGTTATTCCAATAGGCTAGTTGAAATGGTTGAGTTCTTTGAATTTAATGCAAGAGTTCTTGAGGTCAATCCCATAGGCTATCGAGCTTTGTTGTGTGTCTCACATGACATTCTATCAATTTGAGTATCATAATAAGCATTGATAAATTTACATTGTGTACATCAATAATATGTAAGGAAGAATTCAAAGGTTTCCTCACAAGTTTTTCCTTCAAAAATTATAAATAATATGGCCTAAGAAAATCTATTACAAGTTCTCACTTTTTCTATGACCTACTATGATATCCCCACTCATTTGCACTACTTAAATATGGAACTAAATACCTACAAAATGAACATACCCCTTTCTTCCTTACAATTAAGGTTTAACGGATCTCAATTATCATTAAGTTTAAAATTATGATTTTTTTTATTCCACATCAATTAATTAAAGAAATTTTTTAACCATACATAATAACCATTAAATGATAATCATACATTTTTTTTATCAAATATATTAGCAACATAAACTAACACCAATTCCACTTAGTATTCTTATTATCAAATATATTAGGAACATAGGTTAACACCAATTCCATTTGGTATTATTGAGATAAAATAAACAACAAAATTGTGAAATTATAACTCTCAATATAAATTCTAATCAACATTATATCAATAAAACAAATAACATGAAAATTAATATCTCATGTTTTAAAATCAAAAATAATTTTTAATCTCTAAAATAATAATTTCCAATTTCAATTTTACTCAATAAAATTTAAAATTAATCTTAAAAATAATCCATACAAAATACTATTTCTACACTTTCGAAGAAAACCTAAAACATTTTTCCGGCCCATGTAATAACACAAAGATAGAACAATATACAATACGTCGCATATTCAATAATTATCTTTATGATTAAGAAGGAAAACCGAATCTTTATGATTAAGAAGGGAAACCACTCATTTAAGTTTAGTCAGAGGCATAAGCCACCCCTCACTGAAATTTGGCATTATCAATAACATGAAGTTAATAATATATTAATGGTGAATAATATTTAGATACATTTTTTAGGATTATAATAGTGAATAATATGTTTTTTAATTATTTTATTTCAATTTAATTTTAATATTTCAAAATTATAAATTATTATTTAAATTTTAATAACTAAATGGTTTTAATTTTTTTTTTATACTTTATAAATAAAAAAATGTATTAATTTAATGTGCAATTTATTATAATTTAATAAAAGAAATTAAAATAATATGTTTCAAGTTATAAATTATTATTTAAAATTTATTAATTAAATTATTTTATAATTTTTTTTAATATTTTAGAAGCTCAATTTTATATACGGTGATATAGGTTTGTATTGTCATAGTAAGGAAATGTTTTATGGTTTTTTTTGTGTAATTGACATATCTTTGAGGATATAAATGGTGGCTCGGACCACTTGGGAGGAATTGGTTTGGTTACAGTGGTCTAGGTCTGACGTTATCTATTTGGTTCTTCTTTATAATGTTACTACAACAAGTGTCTCAAATTTTGGTTTTAGTTGTGAAAGTGTGAGTAAATTTTGGCTCTGTTTGGTGTCGACCCACCTGCACTACTCCAGTAGCGCTCAACTCGTTCGTGTGCCTGCTGGGATGGCTCGGGGTGCAAGCTCATCAGCTCGCGGAGGCCGTGGTAACATATGTCGCTAGTAGAAGAATACCGAGAGAGCATCACCTTTGTCCTAGCCCCTAAAGAGGAGTGGTCAGCAAATCGGTGCTCAAGTCTTAAGGAAGAAGTGCAAGAATATAACACTGGTACTCCAACAGACGTAAAGCAACTTATCTCTTCATGGGAAATGGAACTCAACCGCTAGGCAGCCGAGGAAGTTCAGGGGGATGATTAGAGGGATCTTTTCCTAAATCTTGGAAATATTAGAGGGCATACTACGTAGTACAAGCACACTGTCCACTTATACTAGATTATGAAGAGTTTGGTGGCCAAAGCCATCATGACCCCACAGATGAATGCAAAGAGGCATGATCAGGGACTTCAGGAAATTCAAAAGGAACTGTAGTTGATACAGGTTCATATTCAAAATCAAAACAAATGCCTTGGCTGCATTGAGGATCTCATTCCATGTCTCCTCTAGTCAGAATTACCGAGATCAAGTGCGAAGGAACCAATTCCTGTGGAGTCCTCAGATTCGTAAATGTTATCTTGTCTGGCTTGCTTGTTTTTTGTTGGTTGTTACTAATTGTACATGTCGGACATTATTATAGAATTGTGTAGGAGTAAAAGTAGATACTGGTGGATATGTATTCATGCATATAAGGTCTTATTGGACAGAGTCAAAACTTTCCAATTTTGGAGGGCATACAATGGGTTTTGGTGGCCAACAGACCTGGTTTCCCATTGGCAAGTTGAGGTCACAGAAAATATTTATGGATATAACCTGCTTTTATATTGAATGAATGGAGAAGGAACTACCCAAATTATATATATATTAAACAAGTTTGTATTATTTAATGTCTAATTCATTATCATTAAATTAAATTATTATTAATTATTTTTTTTGTTTTGCAAGTTGTCTGTGATACTCCAGGATTGACCTGTGGTTTGAGGAGCCACGATTCGGTGACATCTAAGTCTTCAAAGTCACCTAGGGATCACATCACACTAGCCTTTAGTGAATTGGATTTTTTAGCATGTCACATATCTCTAGCACAGGGCACAACCACCCCTATGAAGTTTGATCCTGGTCCACCTTGCTGACGAGGCCCATCCTCAACCAGTTATAATAATAAAATTTAACATATTATTATTATTTTTTAATAAAATTTAATTTAAAAGAATAAAACTCATAAATTTTAAATATTCACTCAAAAAATTCATGTTAATATAATCATATAGATTTAAACAATGTGTTAGGAATGAATAAGGATTGTAATGGCAAGAAGAAAATGAAATAAGGATATACATTATAATGGAAAGTTAATATGTAATATAATGAAAATTTGGTATTATGTAATGTGATTTGGTCATACAATTTTGAAGTTTAAAAGTTAAAGAATTGGTTAAATTTTATAATGTTAAATAGGTATAGATTTTTTATCATAATTAAATTTATATGTAAATAATTAAATTTATAATGGTATATAAAAATTTATTATTATTAAACAATTATATATATATATAGTTTATTTTATGATTTTTTTCTATTTATCAAAGTGATAATATTAATTGGGCTAGTCTTTTTTCAAACAATTTAACATGAACACTGTTTTTAAATTTTATACTTAGTTTATGGTAAATAATCATTATTAATGAAAAATAAAATTAAAAAAAATTGAAAAATGATATTAATTGCTTAAAAATAGTTTATAGTATTAATATGAGGAATGACTCTATGGATAAAAAATTGATTAATATCACTCATTTATTACATATGTTAATATCATCCATCATGTCATCACACAATAGATTCATCAAAACTTTCTAGACTAATAACAACTTGAAATGAAGTGTATTGGAGGAGTTTCATTTTGAAATTTTGGGTTTCTTTATCAAATTGGATATTTCCACCCTATGACAATCATACCAAGACTTTTTGATAAGATGATTGGCTAAATAAAATTGATTTGACTATAAAGTGTGTCGATCAATAGTTAAAGACAAGATTTTCTTTGGAAAGTCACATGCATAAAGAAGATTTTTCTATGGTAGGAAAATTTATGTGAGCACATAGTAAAACTTAATACCACTTTGTCATGGAATAATTTGAAGGCTACTAGCAAAAATAAATTATACCCTATCAAATTGGAAGGAAAAATAACTTTTAGCTAGCCCTGACCTAGGCTCAACCTAGTTAGAAAAAAAGGCTACTGGAAGGAAAAATAATAAAAGTCTTAGTTCATGTGATATAATTCCAACCACATTAATATGATGTCTACATCAAAGAGTCTAACCATTATATAATTTATCTCAAAATAATGCAAAAGAGGTAAAGTTGATGATAAAGTTGATTGGAAAGATGATCATGCTAACTAAGAATGGGGTTAATATGTTTGAGTTATTCAATTTTAAATTTTGTTGCCATAAATTTAATTTAGTAATGGCTAATTGACTATCAATATGCATTATTGAATTAGGCTTGGAAACTTGGCTAAGTGCAAAAGTAGAAGGATTGGTTTAAGAATTATCAGTTAAAGAAAAATATAGATTTACAAGAGGCAAATTGACTAGGAGTAGGTGAACAAGAAGAGGTGTTTGGTGGCTAATGGGGGAGGAAAGAATTCCATCAACAATGGCCTCATTGATGAGGAAAAATATTAACTACATTTATATAATTGGCTTTGGAGAAGTCCTATCAGTGATGTCCTAATTGATAGAAGAAGCACCATATACATTGGTTTGGGTGATGAAGATACATTCAATATAAATATGAGTTCCAATCACTTGTCCAAGCCATAAATTTTTTTAATATTGATTATAGCTATATACTTGAAGTAGATCTTCACCATGTCCATTAATTACATATGCACCCATGTTAGTCAACCATAATTAAGTCGACTATTACTAAAGGAGGAACTTCCATACTAAATTTTATAAGGGATTCAATACATAAGGAGGATCATTAGACTAGTAAGGGAACTCGTTAGTTCAATTCAACATAGCTTAAATTGGGTAAAATTAAGGTTTGATATTATTATATTGCTCCTCACTAGTGTTATTTACTAGAAAAATTCACAGTTTTTCTAAACCCATTATTTATTACAATGTGTTTATATTCCAAATTGTAAACATGTGGGACATCAACACAATTACAAATACCTCACCGTTTGCTTCCACGATAGGTAACTAAGCCCCCCTCACCAATGTGCACTAAAGTCATAATAATGTTTCTTTTTTGTAGCACTGCATAATTGTTTTCAACATGGGGTTAATTGTCCATGACTTCTTTAGTTCATATATCTATTGGTTTTATAAGATTATCTATGTGGTAACCTTGTTTGATGCGATTATCACGGTGCTTAGTTTTCAAAAGCTTAATTATGCTAATTATGTCATGCATTATTATTGTAACATTGTCTCATTTTAACATAGGGAACACTCAATCAAAATTAATTAGCATGTAGGGATTAGTAAGGAAAAAATGTTATGTGGTTATTATGGTTATAATAGTCATTTTCATCAGTTTTTAATTTTCACTAGCATAAAAAATGATAAATGAAAATAGGTATGTGTACAAGTGATCTATGGTCTAATACTTGTGTTTGGTAGGAACACAAAATTAATTTTTGAAGCTAGTGGTGATGACTTAGGATGATCTTAGACATCAAATAATCTAGCTATCAAGTTCAACCCTTGTGAATTGTTGAATAATTAAGTGAAAAATTGGAAAATATCATGAACATTTTCCAGTTGTGTGACTTCAATGCAAATATGGACATAAGGAAAGTTGACCTTTGTTGACCATGAATGTAAATTAAAAGATGGAAATAAGTTCCTTCATTGTTTAATGTAGTTTACCTTAGTTTTCTTTTCATTTTTACCTCTTTGTTTAGTGTTATATGAAAGCTCAACATACCTATGTATGATGTTGTAGGCCAAAATCTTGGGTCTACCATAGTCTTGGTTTTGTTGCTTTAGAGGGGAAAATTCTCCAGCTCTAATTGGTTATTTGAAACTTGGAATTTTTGGGTTATTTTGTTGGATTTGGTCCTATTATGCTTATCTAGTGAGACTCTTGATCATGTAATTAAGGGGGAAGCCATACCAAGCAAATTTAAAATTTCATACTTGTTCCATACATATATGGAAAATAAAGAGAGTGTTTGGTTTTACTTTTTTATCCAGTGTTTGGAAACTAATAAGAAGCTATAACTATCTATAATGATAAAGAAACCAAAATAAAATGAAGAGAATGAGGTAAGCTTAAAAAAAAAAACTCTTTATGATGTTTTCATGGTGGTAATAGCTATATAACTAGGGTAATGATACATGTGTTTCCAATCCTCCATTTCCATACTTATTTTCCATTTATTTATTTTTCCTTTATTCCTCTACACTAATATTTATTTGTGAAATTTACCTATCATTATTTGGAGTAAATGAGATGAAGAGGTCCAACTCTACTCACCACTTACTTGTTCTCCTGAATAGGCAGTTATACTATGTAGGCCCAAAAGCATTGTTGGCCTTATTTCATTCATGACATGCATGCACATAGCCAACAAGAATTGAACTTGATTTATTCTTGGCATTTCGAAAGTGATAATATATGTTTCATTTAAGGTTAACATGATCTCTTTTGGACTAGTGTGGTGTGAAGAAGAAGCCATAAAGGCCTTATAATATTTAAACATCCCTTCATTTCATTTATAAATCCATTCCATCATTCTTCACTATTGGTAGTAAAATATTTGAGGAATCTTTTGACCTAGGTATGAATGGTTCGATGTTTAGAAGAGCATGTTGTTGCAATATAAATGCATATGCTTGCATGTTAATGATGATAAAACTCTACCCTTGATGGTATAATTAGAGGTTATTATGGGTGGCTACATACAAAGATCCCATTACAAAAGGTAAATGGAAACCTTTGAATTTATATATATATATATATATATATATATATATATATATATATATATATATATGGTTTTTTTTATGTACTTATGCCACTATTGAGAGATCTTCTTATGTTGTTTAGATGCTTACCTAGTGGTTTTAATAAATTAATATTAAACTCATTTTAGGAAAAAAAAAATTCAATCTATGAATGCATTTTCTCATTAAAGATATATGTGTTAATGTTGGTAATATTGTTCATGATGTTTTGAAGCATACCTAGCTATGCAAAAAACCATATTTGGCATATTAATAATGTTGCTCATGTATATCTAGCTAATGTTGAAGGTCACATTTGGCATATTAATATTGACATTATACATCCTTAACTTTTTGGAATCTTAGTATGGTGCCTTATCGATGTTGGAGACATAATTGGACGATGTTACTTGCATTCTTGTGCTACTCTTTTAGCTTTCATCCATTCTAAGATTGAAGTTCGATCATTGTTGACGATTATTGAGAACAATTTATGTAGTAATGATTTGTAAATAAGAGATTTATAGCCCACACATATGACCAACATGGATATCTATGGGAATGAATTTTTTTCTCTGCGCTCTATGCAATTTTTAATGCTATTCTTCTCCACTTCAAGCCATTAACATATAAAGAAAAAATTATTAGTGAAAGATATATGAATAAATCGTGTTATGTTACAAAACAAATGAGGCATTATATAGCTTTTAAAGTATAATAAAAACATTTAACCCATTTCCACTTTTCCCATTCATACCTCTGTTAATATTAAGTTTAAATATTTAGATATGAAATTTGAAATCATACATCTTAATTGGAAATTCATCAACAACAATGAATAACTCTCTTGTAATGCACTCATAATCAAAGTTATGTTTTTTTGTATTAGCTCATTGCTTAGCTATTATATAACCAAGACCAATTCATTGAAAAAATAGTTATATTTTCACAATTCCAATGCCAAACAAAAACAAAAAAACATATTATATGAATAAATAAATAAACAAATTAATTTCCATATAATTTCCTATGAATGAGAGAGTAAAGTAAGATAAGGGATATTACAATTTCTACTATACACCATCTTAAATGTTGACTTTAATTATATGAAAACTCATTTAAGTGTAAAATTCTTGCTATTTATGAGGTTTCTCAAAGGTATACGTTCACAACGTTCCTTGTACTATGTTGTCCCTCTTTTAGTTTGTTTATAAATTTTAATGTAGTGTTAAGGTTAATGTTTGTCCCTTGTATTTGGAGAAAGGATTTCCAAAATGAATATATAAAATGAGAATCTTTGTTATATACTATTTAAAGGAACCTATTTTATTTTGAAAAAAATTCTTAAAAAATGGTTTGGGCTATTTCTAAATTGAAGAAAGGTTTTCAAAATAAATATATAAAATGAGAATCTTTGTTATATACTATTTAAAGGAACCTATTTTATTTTGAAAAAAATTCTTAAAAAATGGTTTGGGCTATTTCTAAATTGAAGAAAGGTTTTCAAAATAAATATATAAAATGAAAATCTTTGTCATATACTAGTTAAAGGAACCCCATTTTATTTTGAAAAAATCCACTAAAAAATGTTTAGGATATATCTAAAGCAATGATTTAAATATTTCTAATTATGAATTGTACTATTTTTGTTAATTGATCTAATATAGCTAAAATATTCCCATCGTAAGGTGTTACTATTTGAAAACAATTCCCTAGCTGCCATTGTGTCCATGTTTGAGCCATTGGATCAAATGTTAGACAATTGAAATTTTTTAGGCCATCAAATCAAGTAAATATTTTTATATATGTTTTTTATAATGTTAGTTTTTTTCTTTTTAATAAGTTAAATTGAATTTAGGTTTTGGTGACTTTTAAGTTAAAATTTTGACTATGTCAAATTACACAAAATTAAAAATAAAAGTAAATTAAGTAAAAAGATTGACATAATGTAATGGACATTTTAACTAGGTCAAAATATAATAGAAAATAAAAATAATAAAATAAAATAATGATACACTATAAATACAACCCATGGTATTTATGTGAAATGTAGTTTCTTTATAGGGGAAACTAAGATGGCCTAAATAATAAAAACATTTTTAAATGTTTATAACCATTATTCTTTTAAATTTTTACTTAATAAAATCTATCTAAATTTTCATACATCCAAATATACATAGTTTTTTTTTTGTTCTGTATTATTTTTGTTACAACTATTTTATTATTCAAAAAATACATGGATTTTTTGTTATATATTATTTATGTTACAATTGTTTTATGATTCATGAGTATTATTTCTTAATATATAAAAAATTGAATTAATAATGATTTAAAAAAAATATGTGATCTTATTTAAATTTCCAAATTATTTACATGATTTATCTTGAACAATAATGATGAATGTTCATAATTCTCATTTCTTAAACAACACTAAATTTACCTTTAAAGGGGCTGGTAACAATTGTTACTATTTGAAAACAACTCCCCTAGCTGCCACTGTGTCCATGTTTGAGCCATTGGATGAAATATTAGATGATTGAAATGTTTTAGGCCATTAGATCAAGTAAATATTTATATATATGTTTTTTATAATGTTAGTTTTTTTTTCTTTTTAATAAGTTAGATTGAATTTAGGTTTTGGTGACTTTAAATTAAAATGTTGACTATGTCAAATTACACAAAACTAAAATTAAAAGTAAATTAAATAAAAATATTGACATAATGCAATGAACATTTTAACTAGGTCAAAATACAATAAAAAATAAAAAATAAAAATAAAATAATGATAAACTATAAATACAACCCATGCTATTGACCCATGGTATTCATGTGGAATGTAGTTTCTTTATAGGGGAAACTAAGATGGCCTAAATCAATCTTAACTCTGGATCTAAACTAATTATTTAATAAAATTATTTTTAAATGTTTATAACCATTATTCATACATGGTTTTTTTTGTTATATATTATTTATGTTACAATTGTTTTATAATTCATGAGTATTATTTCTTAATATATAAAAAATTAAATTAATAATGATTTTTTTTTAAATATGTGATCTTTTTTAAATTTTCAAATTATTTCAGAGGACATGATTTATCTTGAGAAATAATGATGAATGTTCATAATTCTCATTTCTTAAATAACACTAATTTACCTTTAAAGGGGTAGGTAACAATTGTTTGTATCAATGTCAAAGATACAAAAGAAATGAGAGATGACCAAGAGAAGTTTCCAAACTTACAACAAGCCCTAAAAAGGCATAACATTGAATGTATGGAATCCATTTTCCCTGATGTACATGAGAACTGCAATGAAAAATCTTGAAATTTGGAAGATGTCACAAAGCTTATCTCATGTTCCATTCATTTAGATCTGAAGTATATGGAAGAAGAAAAGCAGGACAATGGATACTTATCAAGAATGTATAATTCTTTAGAAGGAAACGACGTTGAAAAAGCTATGGAGGACCAAATAGCAGAATTAGAAACAAAAGAGGACTCTTTAGAAAATGGGTTACTCAAGGATTAAGGAATCCAAATGAGCTAAATTATCTCACTGATTCAAGAAAGCGCTCAAAAAGAGACAAACAATAGTGATATAGAGACAATTTATTCATAAACAAGAGAAAGCTATAATTATAACCCGAGATAGAGTTATGGGAAGAGAAACATTCCAATTGTAAGGAGGACTCAAAAAATACTAGAAAAAGACACTTACCTATTACAATCAATTGAAAAAAAAAGGTATCTCTAAAGGGCCACTTGGGGAGGAATCTATTATTTAAAAGGTCCGAAAAATAATTTCATTTCAAAACTAGAATGTACTATCACTAGGGAAGGGAGTTATTACATTTAAAATTTGTTCCCATTCTTGTCACTACAAAATTTGATTGTTGCTTTTTATTTGATGGGAAAATAAATGATCTTTAAAGGGCACCATAGTCTTGAATTATGATCCTTAAAATTTTTTCTAGATTCCCTAATTATGAGCTGGTTTTGTTCTCAAGTTTAGGTCTTCATGATGTTTGTTATTCTGACTGAGGTGAAAAGTTCCAAAGAAGTGGAATATTGGTCGTTCAAAAAGGAATTATGGAATTATGATTGTAGATAATTTATTATTATAAATTATATGAACTGAGATTAATTAATCATCCCCAAGGGTTAAAAAGTGCCCAAATGTCTCTTATCCATAAAATTTACGATTAAGATAACTCTATGCTCTATGTTCAAATGACAAGTGAAGGTGGATTTACCATACTTAAGCTTCTTAGTATTCTCCTATGAAGTGCAACATGTCATAATGATAAGTTTTTATTCCATTAAATAATTATAGCTGTAGAGCAATGTCAGAGTTCTAGGAGTAGTATCAGAGGAATTCAACATTGCGAATGTGATAGAAGAAAATAATTTCGTGGAAGGGTGAAGTCTACCCAACTTGATCATAAAAACCAAATACATCCTTCACGTATAAAAAAAAAACACGATGAATTTTTCATATAGAGGTCTTGAGTACTTTGGCCAAAATGTCTCATCCATTATGAAAAAACACTTCTTACATGCAATTAATAACAAAGAAGTTGTTTCACATCAATTACCCAATATGGATTTTTTGATTTGAGGTCCAGGAAACATAACTCTCCACCCCTTATTTTGGAGGATCAATTGGAGTGGAGAAAGTTCCTACTACCTTTTCTTTCTTATATGTTATTCTTTCCTATACCACAACTTTACGACGTTTCCTTTGAAACATGTGGTGCAATTGCTAGTATTAAGTAATTTTTCATTCATTGAAATTTAGATGATAAAATTCATACTTATCAATTTCTATTTCTAACTTAAAAACCTTTAAAAATTGTAAAAATCCGAAATTCTTATATTATATAGTTTTAAGAAATAACTTATTAACAATATAAACAATTTTGTACATATTTCATATATTTCTTTTCATTATATGTCAAAATAAATCTTAATATGTAAATATGATGTAAAAATTGCACATATAGAAATTTTTATAAAAAAATAATTTTATATTTAAAATATTAAAAATGCAAAATTTATTTTAATAATATAATAATTAACTATTAACCAATACATAATTCATAGATTTTTTATGAGATAGGTACTCTTTTGAGGATACATTAAGTGTTAGATGTATTTTTTAATAATATTTTGTAGTAGCTTTGAGAAGCTCTCAATTTCATGTAGATTGATTTTTTTAGGATAAAAGAATATTTAAAATGGCTATGGAATATTGGTTAATGTATTATATGTTTTAAATAAATTTTATTTTTAAGAATTCATATATATTTATTTTTATAAATAGTTATTTTTAAAATTATTTATTTATTATTATTATTTTGAAATATTTTTTAAGTTTAGATTTAATAGTATATTAATATAAAATTTATATTTGAAAAACATTTAACTTTATTAAGTTGATTTAATAAATAATCTATTTTTAGTAAGAGATATTTAATATATTTGGTGATTTTTGTTTTGGTTAAACAATTGTTTTAGTTGGATAATGGATTGTAGATTTCTGTGGTGTAGATTTTCAGAATCAGAGCTCGAATCTCCACAGTTTTTGTGGTGTAGATTTTCAAAATCAGAGCTCAGAATCTCCATTCATTGAAAACAGTTTGATATTTGGTATTACACATTTTAATTTCATATTAGAGAGTAATTTTTATTATACATTTTAACTTCATTTAAAGAGTAGGCTTGATTTTTTTTTTTTAAGATTTCAAATAAAAATTTATGTTTTGTAATTAATTTTTTTTACTAAATCACAATAACACAATATACTTGTTTTTTATTTTAATATTTCCTTTTACATTTAAAAAACAATAATTACTTTTTTCAACTCTTTTATCTCTATTTAATATTTTGATTTTGATTTTATTAAAGTTTTATACTTGCTTCTCCAAATTACATACACATTGTTGACTTGTGACCCTTCTACATCAATTATAACACATTTTCTAAATTTGATCACTAATTTTCTATTCATCGTTTCACACTCTAAATTTATGCTATTCCCTAACATTCTTAATAGTAGGCTGCCAAACCATTTCCAATATCATTGGTTCAATTATATTTGTTTTGAATCTCATTTAGACATTATCTTAACTTTGTTTTAATACAATTATGACTATACTCATCGAATCTATAAAAAAAAGTATTGGATTGCCTTTATATTTAGAGATTTGTCTATGGTTGCATGTACCTTTGTTTGAGGTTGTTGCTCGGTGAGTATTTCCACAATTGGCACATTTTCATTATCACTTCTGACTCGTATTTTTTTAAATTGTAAGTAACATTTTGAATGTTTTCCTCCACATTTATAAGAATTTATGAATGATTTTGAAAAATTTCATTTTCTTGTTTTTATATTATTTTGCATTCCATAAAATTCATAAATGTGGTTGGGCCAATCCACCACCTTTAAAAAGGTAATCAACTTTCATTACTTCATTTTATTAATGATGAGTGTTTTCTAAGTGATATTCAATATCTATGCAGGTTACACTTTCTTCTCTAATACCAACTTGTGTGACATGCATTGTAAAGCAATTTGTGAGATCTTCATATGTGGAAAAAGGATCATGCACATTGCACATTTATATTGAGTGTGACTCATGACTCTGGTTTGTGAACAAGGGGTCTCAATATTTATGGAGCTATTTAAGTATTAAAGTATACAAATATATATATATTTATCTATTTATCTATTGGATTTGAATGTATAATTTTTTTTTTTTAAACACATGCTTTTAAGAGTTGAGGCTTAATTTTTTTAAATTAATAAATTAAAAAAAAGTTTATTATTATATATATAAAATTGGAATTTGATATAAAACATTAGCAAAACATTGCATAAGAATATACTTTTAGTACTCTCTCTTCTTATTATCGCATTAGTATTAAGGTTAAGTTTATTACATTTCCCAACTTATGATTAGGTTTATTTCTTTGGACATTATAAAATCTTCTTAAAATACCATTCAAAAATAGATCCACATGCATGACTAATAATATTTGATGTGGATTCCTCTTTACCACTTGGTATTGTGGTGGTCAAAGCAACAATCAACTTGTCAAGGGTAAAACTTTGTTATCAAAATGTGGATCAAGGTGATTTGTGAATAGTTAGAAAGTCATTAATAACAAGAACAACATGGAAAAATCACTATTCTTCTTTCTCTAATTTGACCCTAATTTTTTTTATTATTATCTAAAATGGACAATTTTTAGTTTGACCCTTCTAATGGAATTTTGGATTAGTTTTGAAAATGGTCCCTACTTGACCATAACTCTAATTTTCCATCCCAAAAGCATAAAAAATAATGAAAAAAGATACAATGATATTTTTGGACCATAACTCCCCATTTTGGGAGGATTTTGTTCCATAAAATTTGTTATTTTTTAAGGAGTCAATAAAAAATTTCATCAACTTTCTCCCTAGAGTGTCACTTGGCCTCAACCAATAATTCCCCTTTTAATCCAACATGTTAGAATTCATGTTGATCCCTTCTGGTTTTTTTGGTATTATTTTGTAGAGCCATATATTCTTCTAACTTTGCTTACGCATCTAATGCCAAATCTCTGATGGAAGGTAAGAATTTCCCCCTTTTTCCCAACAATCATAGATATATCATAAAATTTTAAGTTATTTGCATTCACCATTGAGTATATGCACATATACGGTTACAAAATAGGAATGTAATAATTATTTCCTTCCTTTTCCAACATTTGAAAGGATTTATCATAAGGACCTAAATTTCTTAATAGGTCCCTATAATTTTTACTTATTTAGAGGAGATGAGACTCAACCTCCCATCTTGAAGGTCTTCTGTATCCTAACTTGATTACCCCTATTCTCGAACACCAAAACGACTTGCAAGTTTGGATGTATAAGCCTCTCGTAGAAGTTGTATCCAATATTAACCACATTAATGTAGTCAGTGTATTACATAACCAAAAGGAATTACCAACCACTCATAATAAAAACGAGTTGTCTTGAAGCTGATATTCTAGGTGTTTTCTTCTTTGAATTATACCTAATGGTATATTGATTTTAGATCTATTTTGGTGAAGTATTTTTCATGTCGCAACTAGTCCAACAAGACATTGGTGTTAGGAAATGGGTATTGATTCTTGAGGGTAATATTTTTAAGAGCTCTATAATTGATACACATTATCCACATTCCATACTTCTTAAAACTATGATAATGGGTGAACCATAAGGTAATGTATTTAACCTTATGATTCCTTGCTCAAACATTTTTCACAAATGTTTCTTCACTTGATGTGCTTCCAATAAGGTTTGTTTACATAGTCCTATTTTTGGTAACAAAGAGAAAGGAAATGAATAGATTTCATTCTCTATTTCCATCTTAAGTCATAATCCTTTAGACTCTTGTAATGATTCTTTGGAAGCATGCAAGAACATCTCTAACTTGTGTTTCTACTCTTTTGTGCATCCCATTAAAGGTGCCTTCACTTATATTGACTCATATCCTTGTTGATTCCATTAAAAGTGCCGACATTATGGCTAATGTGTTGTCCTTGGTGGAAACCTCTTTGAAAAACATGTACTTGGTGTCAATATAGTGATAATATGATGATTGTGCTTATATTGGTACAATTGTTACAAAGGATATGCATAGAGAAATGGTTGTTCAATTACAGATGGATAACAAAAGTGAAGCTTGAGAAAGTATAAGCGGCTCCTGTGAAGAAGGTTCACATACATATGCAAGTCCTATGAGTAAAAGTCACGTACATAATCCAAACCATGGAAATATGGATACTAGGGGTCATTACCATGGTAATTATCCATTGTAATTGAGGTAAAAATATTTATTTGATCCCATCAACAAATAATAACAACATTACAAAGGGATTTACCTAATTAGGTATTAGATAAGGAAAAAGATAAATAAGGGGATGCATATCAAGATGTTAAGTGTGCAAGTAATGATTTGTTCATGTGTGATCTGATTCGGAACAAGTGTGCACCACGAAGCAAGGAGAAGACTCAGATCTGAAATGTATGGTTGATTAATTTACTTGTTGCAAATGTCTAAGTAGTTAACAATGATGGATCTATGGTTATAATGAGGTTTTGATCTGAATGTGTTTTTCAGAATTCCGCAATTTTGATAGTGACAGTTGTAGAATGTGAATTGTGTTTGCAACAGAAGGTATGTTTCAGTAATTTAAGATATGTACATTGTTTTTCTTCTGGATAGTCGTGTACATACATGGATTTGTTTCTAATGAGTCGTGTATATATTTTTAGATATTTTTTTTTAGTATTTTGAGACATGTACGTGGGTTTTTCACATGATAAGAACATATAAATGCAACTTTTCTTAATAACATCCACGCATATATTCTGAGTTAAATCTAGTCAGGGTTTGCAATGTTTCTTGATCATGACAGTTGATGAGTTGTGTTGTATTTGTTGTTGTTTGCCAATGATGTCTTGATGAAGATGGTTTGTATTTGTTGTGGTCTGGTTGTGCATTGATTTTATTTGGTTGCAATGGTTGGTTGAGATTCACTTCAGTTATTGCTTTGCTTCGGCATTCAGTGAGATGATGTTACAATGTTTTAGTTGGTTCAATAATTGTATTTAAAATTTAGTATTTATTTTTGTATTGAGCATAATGTTGGGTGTGGTTCCAATGTGAAAATATGATGAAAGGTGACCTATGAGTTTTGATGTTTTTTGAGATAGGTGGATCCAATCCGAAATATTATGAAACATGGTCCACGAGAGGTGTTGAAGGTTGGATCCTTTAGTAAGGGAGTCAGATATTCCTTCTAGTGGTAGTTGGTAAAATTGTTTAGGGGGAAGGTTTACCCTTTCGATAGGAGCCGATAAACATGATCAGGGGGTTGTAGCTCCCTTCTAGTGGGTGATAGAGATCGTGTGGAGGATGTAGCCTCTTGTCGTTGTGTTCCCGCGTACTAGTAAGAGTCTATGCCAATATAATATGTAATGAAGTTTTTCTTTATAATAAAAGAAGAATACAAAGACGATGACAAAAATGGTTTTCTCCCATATTGGGTTTCCACCAAAAATCTTGGTGTTCATAAGTGTTGATATGTTTTTTGTGTTTTGATGATTTATATGCTATTTATTGCTCACTGTTTTTGATTAATAAATGAATAATGAAATAATGATGTGCTAGTTAAGGATAAAATATTGATGGAACATATGAAAAGTTATTTATATGGATATACACAGTTTGCATTCACTAGACTTGCGTACATACGTTGGTTGCATGAAGAACAATAACATACAAAATTTTGATTGTGAAATTAAAAGTTTAAAGTGAATTAAAAATATTGATTCGCCCCTCCCCCACTTAGTATTCCTAAAAATTGGTATTAGAGCTGGTCACTCCAACAAAAGCTTAACCGCTTGAGAGTGGATAAGAGACAATGGGAAAGAAGAAAATGAAGAAGGTAGCTCAAAGGAATAAGTCAGCTCAAGAAAACTATGGTAATGAAAGAAATATATTAGATGTCATGATAATGATAGATGTCAGGAAAATTCAGATTCAGGAACACCCCATTTTCTGTTGATCAAGAATGAAGAAGATAGTAACAAAGAGTTATCAGGTACCGGTTCTTGTTCTAATTATGATCCATTTACACAACTATGTAATAATGATGATAGTGAATCAACTAAAATTTCTCTCATGGGTGGAAGTAAAATTAATTATCCTAAAGAGAAAACCGAAATGGACAATAAAGGTATGCTTATGCTTAGTGATGATAACTATCATAAATGGAAAGAAAATATGAAGTCTAAGTTAATGAATCTTGGATTATATGTTTGGAATTTACTATGTAATGGTTGCACTAAAACTCCTCCATTAGATGAAGAATTGCAAAATAATAACGTGACATTAAATGAAATCATTGGTAACATACCTAATTCAAAATTAGGAAATATTATGCATTATGCAACAACAATGGAATTGTGGGATAATCTACAGGAAATCCATGAAGGAAAAGCAGAGGAAGATTGTTCATTAGGAGAACCAACAGGTAATCTTATTTCTAAAATAAATAATGATGTGTCAAAATATTATTATGATATGTCAGATGGAGTTACTGACTCATAAGAAGACATGTTAGAGAAAGAACTTAATCTTAGAAGAAAACTTGTTTTTCCTTTGAAAAGGATTAAAAAATTAAGAATAAGGTATAGGAATATGGGAACAAGGATCATGATAAATTGGTAAATACTACAGAAAAATCTAAACAATATTGTGAAAGGCTTGAAGTTAAGATTATATCTCTAAGATCAGATCTTGAAAATTCAAACAAATGAAATGAAGAGCTAATTCAAGTATTTTAAGAATAAGAGAATGGGCTTAAGGAATAGATTATCGAATTAAAATATAAATTGAAATACGGAAGAAAGGTTGAAGAAGGAATGAGGAAGCAAGTATATGGAAAAGGAAGAACAATTTCAAAGACTGGAGGACGAGGTAAACATTTTAAAAGGTAAATTAGAATAAAAGGATAAACACTTGAGATTTCAAGGTAGTTACTAAGATTTTGGATAACATTCTTGGTATTAAAATGTCTCCCTCCATCAAAATTGGTCTTGGTTTTCATGAAATTGTAAAAGGAGAATCTAGCTCTTAAGTGCATGCAAACAATTATGAGATTAACAAAGCAAATTCTGAAAGATATGGTAAAGAATTAAGAATTCAACCAAGCCATCAACCAAAGAAAGAAAATTTTCAAAGGAAATAATTTTATCCTAACTATATAAGTATCAATTGATTCTCTCTTCTATATAATGGTATTGAATGTTTTATCTGTCATAAATTTGGACACTTTGCAACCAATTGTAGAAGAATATTCACAAGAAGACCATCAACTGCCAGGTACTCAAGTTTATTTAAGGAATATTGTTTTTCTTGCAACATGTTTGGTCTTAAAGATATTAATTGCAATAGGAGGAATATGAAATAAAAGTATTATAATACCCTTACTCCTTTTCAGGTCATGTAAGATGTTATACTTTTAACAAGTTTGGGCATGTAGCAAAAGTATGCAAGAACAAGTAAATGGATTCACACAGACAACAAGTTGATTTCCTCTAGGAAAGAAACCAAACAAGAATATTGTTACCAAAAGACCTACGAAATATGGACCCACTAACACTTTTCATATTAAAAGGGAAGAAGAAGAAGTTAAGTGTGGTATTTCTCTATGTTTATTTGAAGATGAAGATGTCTGGTACATATACAATGGATTCTATCGTCACATGTATGGAGATAAGAAAAAGTTTGAATCTCTTAAGAAAAAAAAGATGATAACATTATTCTTAGTAATAGTGCTCCAACAAAGGTTCTAAGAAAAGGTACAACCAAACTTGATAAGCATAGAAAAGCAGCTGATGCATTATTAGTTCAAGGGCTAAAGCAAAATATTCTAAGTGTAGGTCAAATAACTGATAAAGGACATATAATTGTGTTTACACCAACTAAATGCAAAGTTATATAAGAATATACTGGAAAGCTTATAACAAGAGGTTTCATAAATGCAGACAAGTTATATTTGCTAGTAAAGAATATTTCATGAAGAAATAAGAGGTATAGTTCCGCCTCTTCAGATTCAGAGTAAAAGAAGAAGTTCCCCATTGCAATATGTTTTACTTATTGAATTATTCTAATAGAGAATGTACAAGTGAATGTGAGGTACATAACCTCATAAGGAATAGGTGATGATTATTAGGTTCATATGATCAATGGTGTATGATCTCAGGGGGAGCTATGCACATGTATATTGATGTTGATTCACTATTTTGTGTTGATATTATTTTGATGATGTGTATATTATTGACATTTCATTTTATGAAGTAACAATGCTAAGGAATATACATGACAAGTTCAGGGGGAGTTGTAGCTATAAAAATCAACAATTTATAATATGTACGTGGAACTTATGAAATAAAATCATGTGTATACATGGTTTTTTACCTAGAAGTTGCCTATGCCTCTCAATAGTGAAAAATAAGTGACACAAATTTAGGGGATCTTTTCACATTCTTCCATCTGTTATAATTCACATTCAGGTTCTGGAATTTATTTGTTACAATATGTTGATAATGCCCATATGTTTCTTAGAATAATATTTGTTCGTGAGTTGTCGCATAATTATATTGTTGTTTATTGAAATTTTTCCTTGGTGCATTTGCTTATTGATGAGATGGAAATAATGTGGTCAAATTTGATGATGAAAATTTGCCATAGGTTTAGTGGAAGCATTTTCTATTCTTATAATAAGTTCATTGTTGGCATTATGGTTTCTTGAGCACTCCTTGTTGCATGATGGTGCTTACGACGAGTTCATGATTTAATCGCTATTTTTGAAAATTTTCATTGATGAGAAGATATTTATGTTTTTGTCATAAATAAATATATATTTATTCTATCATATGATTATGTTGCATATTCCTATATGGTGCATAGTGGTTATTGATGACTATCATGATCCTGCTACCTCACTGTTGAGCTCCATATTTTTGGTTATAAGTATCATATATGTCTCTGTATTTAATGGTCATGAAAAGGTCCATGTTGTAATCATTGAAACATTTTTCATGTATGGGCTACTGGGATAAAGTCATGTCATGTATGTAATCCCATTGTTTTTGGAAAATGATGTAAAATTTGGGTCCAATATGTAAACCCAATATGTTGGGTGACTCATGTATTCATGGGAGCATAGAGTCATTGGTGATAGGAAAGGTCATATTTGTTTAAGTGTTAATGACTTGTAGTTCCACTGAATATATTTATAAGGTCCAACATATGCTCAAGGGGAGTATGGTGAGTATGAAGATTTAATAATTTATATTCAGCTGATCATACTTGCAACAATGAGCACTATAAGGGAAGTGATTCATTCAGCCTAGTTCATCCCATTTCCCTTGATTTAAAAGGGGGAGAGAAGACTTGGTGTTTGGAGAGACGACTTGGTCTTTGCAGGTGTTGCAAGTGTTTTCCCGACACCAAAGTGGTTGCCATCAAGTCCAAAGTGTGAGACTATTGACATAATGGCTAACGTATTGTATTTCATGGCAACCTACTTGAAAAATATGTACTTGGTGTCAACATCGTGATAATATGATGATTGTGGAACTATTGCAGATATCAAGAATATTGGTTAAAAATTTACAAAGGATATGGACAGAGAAATGGCAGTGCAGTTACATATGGATAAGAAAAGTGAAGTTTTAGAAAGTATACGTGGTTCCTATGAAAAAGGGTTGCGTACATACATGGGCCATGTCAGAAAATTCATGTACATAATCTGAACCATGGAAATATAGATACCAGGGGTCATTACCATGGTAATTTCCCATCATAATTGAGGCATCAACGTTTATTTGATCATGTCAACAAATAATAACATCATTACCATGGGATTTACCTAAGGTATTGAATAAGGAAAAATATATATAAGGAGATTGATATCAAGGTGTTAAGTGTGCAAGTAAATGGTTTGTTCATGTGTGATTTGATCTTGAACAAGTGTGCACCAGGAAGCAAGGAGAAGAGTCAAATATGAAATATATGAAGATATGTTGAAATATATGGTTGATTAATTTACTTGTCGCAAATGTATAAGTAGCTAAAAATGATGGATCTATGGTTATAGTGATGTTATGATCTCAATTTTTTTATTTTTTTATTTTTTTTAGAAGTTTGTAGTTTTGATAGTGAAGGTTTCAGAATGTGAGCTGTGTTTGTAGCGAAAGGTATGTTTCAATAATTTAAGATCTATACACTGGTTTTCTTCTGGATAGTTGCATACATACGTGGATTTGTTTCTGTTGAATCGTGTATATATTCTGAGATATGATTTTCAGTATATTGATACCTATATGTGGATGTTGTACATGATAAACGCATATATATGCAGGTTTGCTTAATAACAATTATGTATATATTTTGAGTTAAATCTGGTCAGGAAATGCAGTGCTGCTTAATGATGACAATTGATGAGTTCTATTGTATTTGATGTTGTGTCAATGATGTCTTGATTATGATGGTTTGTATATGCCATGGTTTGGTTGTGAATTGATTTGATATGGTCGCAATAGTTGGTTGATATTCACTTCAGTGATTGGTTTGCTTTAGTATTCAATGAGATTATGTTACAATGATTCCGTTGGTTCAATGATTGTATTCCAGATTCAATATTCAGTTTGGTATTGAGCATGATGTTGGGTGTGGGTCCAGTGTGAAAATATGATTAAAGGTGGCTTACTGCTTTTTATGTTTGTTTTAGACAGGTGGATCCAATCTGAAATATTATGAAACGTGGTCCACGAGAGGTGTTGTGGATTGGAGCCTTCAGTAAGGGAGTTAGAGATTCCTTCTAGTGGTATCTAGTAAACTTGTTTATGGGGTAGGTTCTCACTTACGATAGGAGTCAATAAACAAGATCAGGGGGTTGTAGCTCCCTTCCAGTGGGTGTTGGAGAACGAGTGGAGGTTTTAGCCTCCTGTAGGTGGGTGCCTTTGTACTAGTAAGATTCAGCGCCAATACAAGATGTAATGATGTTTTTATTTATAATAAAAGAAGAAGAAAAAGACGACGATTGTTATGAAACCAACTCCTAAAATAGAAGAAAAGAGAGATCAATGCCTTAGAAATAAGCCACTTCGAGGGGGATACCTCCTTTACATTACATAAATGAATAATTCTTGGATGATACAAATCAAAAAACCACCTTCTATATATAGGAGTTCATGGGGTCACAATATAATCCTAGCTGACCTAACAATAATAATGTAAGGGCACAATAATAACAATATTGGGGTTACAGGGGTACAACAAAAACAATAAGGGGGTTACACTAACAACAATAAGAGACTATACTAGTAATATAGGGACCTAACATGCCCCTCTCCTTCAAAAAAGTGTCATCCTCAATGCTTGAGTAGCTTCAGATGATTCTGTATAAAATTATCATCCTCCCATGTAGAATCTTCAGTGGGTAAGTTCTTCCGCTTGATGAGATACTCTGAAATTGATTGATTTCATAGCGATCGAGTTCTTGTTTCCGTGACTAATTCAGGTTCCAATATGATTTTTATTTCCTCATAAAGTTCTAGCAATATTGTTTGAACTGGAAGTTTTCCACCTATAACCTTCTTTAAGCATGAAACATGGAAAACTGGATGCACTCGTAAGAAGCAGGAAGCTCCAATTTGTATGCCATTGTACCAATATTTTGCAACACCTTCTAAGGACCATATTAATTTGGTGATAATTTATTATCCTTCTTAGCTTGCTTGAGGGGCATTTGTTTGTATGGTTGTAGCCATAAAAATACCCAGTCTCCTACATCAAAACTTCTCTCCCTATGATGTTGATGCATGTTGTTTCATTCGATTTTGTGCCAAGTTTAGGTTATACTTTAAGAGTTTGAGAAGTTCTTATTGATGCTCAATGTGATCTTCCACCGCTTGAACCTTAGCATTGTCTCTGAAAGATGATGTGATGGATAGTGGATGATATCCATAAAGTGCCATAAATGGGGTCATTTTTGCTGCAGTATGGAAGGAAGTGTTATACCACAATTCAACGACAAGTAGCACTTTACCCATTGTGTTTTCTTATCAGATACAAAACAACGAAGATATCCTTCCAAACATTTATTCACTATATTTACCATTAGAATGTGGGTGATCAGATGAGCTATGAGCTATTTGAGTACCCAAACAAGGAAATAATTCCGTCCAAAAATTTCTAGTAAAAATTGGATCTCTATCACTTACAATAATCTTTGGGTTTCCATGTAGCTTTTGAATTGTTTCCATAAATGCAGTAGAAACTATACTTGCTTTAAATGGATGAGATAATGCACAAAAGTGTGCATACTTGGTAATTCTATCAACTACCACCATGATGACACTCTTTCCTTTGGACTTAGGTAAACCTGTGATAAAATCCATTGAAATCTCCTCCCAACGTTGAATTGGAATGGATAAGGGTTGTAGAAGACCTGAGGTCTTATATTTCTCAACTTTATTTTGTTGGAAAACCAAAGATACACCACAAAATTTTGAATATCATATTTAAGGCCATCCAAAAAAAATTATTTCTTTACCCTATGGTAAGTTTTTAAAAATACTGTGTCTTTCTAAAGGAGAAGTGTGAAATTCCAAACGAATCTTTTGTGTTAGTTGGGAATTCTTACAAATATATAAGTGATATTTGTACCATAAGGAATCATTTTTCCAACTAAATGTATCATATATACTAGGATCTTGCTGTAACTTTTCAATGAGCGTCCACACTTCTTCGTCCTTCTTCCATTCATCCCTTGCTTCAGTTATCCAATCTGGTTGGATAATAGAAATGGAAAAAAGCAATGCTTACACCTCTACATCCTTTCTTGAGAGTGCATCTGCAACAATATTTAGCTTCCCTTTTTTGAAGATGATTTCAAAGTCATAACCCAACATCCTTGTGACCCATTTTTGCCGCTCTTCTGAAAAATAGTCTTTTTTCCAAAAAGTGTTTAAGACTATCATGATCATTGTTTACCTTGAAGTGTCTTCCCATTAGGTAAGGTAGTCATTTATTTAATGCATATAGTATTGCCAACATTTACTTCTCATAAATAGCTTTCTGTAAATACTTTCCTTTCATTGGATGACTTTCAAAAGAAATGGGTCTTCCTTCTTGCATTAAAGAAACACCAATTCCATTTCCCGAGGCATCACATTCCACAATAAAGGTTTTTGTGAAGTCTGGTGTAGCTAAGACCAGTGATAGGCACATTTCCTCTTTAAGATGTTCAAAGGCCTTAGTTGCTTCAGGAGTCCATGAAAATGCATCTTTCTTCAATAATATTGTTAGAGGTACTGCTATTCTCCCATAATTCTTAACAAACTTGCGATAATACCCTGTTAAATTGAGAAATCCTCACAACTGCTTTATGATTGTGGGGAATTTCCATTTCTTAATGGATTTAAGTTTGTTAGGGTCTACTTTAACACCCTCCTGAGATACAATATGACCCATATATTCCACCTCTTGTACTCCAAAGAAACATTTGGATGTTTTTGCATATAATTGTTTCTCCTCCAATAGTTTGAGCACCCTATCAAAATGTTGAACATGATCCTTCCAAGAATTGTTGTATATTAGTGTATCTTCAAAAAATACTAGCACAAATTTTATAAGGAAGGGTTTGAAAATGGAATTCATCAACCCTTGAAATGTAGAAGGTGTATTGATAAGGCCAAAATGCATTACAAAAAATTCCTAATGACCCTCATGAGTTCGAAATGTTGTTTTTGGAATATCTTTAGTCTTCATTCTATTTTAATGATATCCTGAATGAAGATCCAACTTGGTAAAATAAACTGCTCCATGTAATTCATCCAATAATTCATCAATCAAAGGAATGGGAAATTTATCTTTAATAGTGAGCTTATTGAGCTCCCTATAATCCGGACACATGTGCCATGATCTATCCTTCTTGTGCACCAATACTACTTGTTATATCCCTATATTACTAGTATAGTCCCTTATTGTTGTTAGTGTAACCCACTTATTGTTATTTTTGTACCCTTGTAACCCCAATATTTTTATTATTGTGCCCTTACATTATTATTGTTAGGTCGGCTAGGATTATATTGTGACCCCATGGACTCCTATATATAGAAGGAGGTTTTTTCATTTGTATCATCCAAGAATTGTTCATTTACGTAATGTAAAGGAGGTTTCCCCCTCGAAGTGGCTTATTTCTAAGTCTTTGATCTCTCTTTTCTTCTATTTTTGGAGCTGGTTTCATAACATTTGGTATCAGAGCTTTGGATTCTAGGGTTTTGCTGCTCCGAACAGGTCATTGTGGAATTTTTGCTCTAATTTTCTTTTTACAAAGGTTCAGAAGCTAAAATATTTACAGAGCGAAGCCGAAATCCGGAGGAACATCGTGTGAAAATTTCAGATCTTGGTTCGCAATATTTTCAGAGATATGAGCTGTGGAAGTGAGGGTTTGTTTAGGCTCCTGAATTTCACCTAAAACATGTCATCGTGGAATTTTCACTATAACTTTTCTTCTGCGAAGGTTCATAAGCGGAAATTTTTACAGAGCGAATCCAAAATCTTGAGGAACTTCTTGTAAAAATATCATATCTTGGTTCACAATATTTTTTGAGATATGATCTGTAGAATAATTTTTTTTCAGGCTCCTGAATTTCATCTCAAAGAGTTGACCGTGGGAAAATTGTCATAACTCTCTCTCTCTTAGTGTCAGATTGGAATTATGTAAAAATTGGAAACAAGTACACATACTGTAGGTTGCTATGTATCAATTTCAGAGACAAAGGAGAAAACCGTGACACATGGCACATCGTACAAGTTCTCTCTACTGAACAAGTCCATAATTAGGTCATTGTGGGATATTGGGCATAAATTTTCCTTAAAGAATCCAAATCAGGTTAGACCTGTGGAATTAGAAAGAAGATTTAGAGGGCTACTTCAGGGCCTAACTTCATATATTGAAGATATGAAATCATATAGATAATTTAGTTTCAATATCGAGCTCCTCAAAAGCAAGAAAAAGGTGTGGTTTTTGTTTTCTTTTCTGAATTACATAAGTATTGTGTGGAAAACCAGTTTGAAGTGATTCCAAGGGCATATTGAAGCATAGATATTGGTATTTGGTTCTAAAATTCCACCTAAAAATAATTCAACACTCATTAAGCCTTAAGAAGGCTCTACTATGACTCATGAAGAGGAAGAAGCGCTACATGACATATCAAAATTACGAGAGCAAGTGCACCAAATATTTCTCTCGCAAAGAGAAACAAAAAATGAAATGGAAGTTTTGAAGAAAAGCATGGAAGCTAAGATGGATGGTTTGAAGAAAGGTGTGGAAGATAAGATGGATGGTTTGAAGAATGTCTTGGAAGCTATCATGGAAGCTAAGATGGATGACATGGAAGATAAGATCCATGAAAAAATGAAAGACAACATGGAAGATAAGATCCATGAAAAAATGAAAGACAACATGGAAGACATGAAGAATGATCTAAAAGCAGACATGGAAGGTTTGATGACAAGGTTAATACAAGAAATTATTCCTAATGGCGGAAAGATAGTAGAGGAATCTCATGATGAGAATAAAATAAATGTTAATCGTGATTTCATAAACTCTATTGTTGGATTGAAGAACCACCACATTCCAAAGATGGATATGATGAATTTTGATGGCAAGGATCTCGTAACATGGATACTACACATGGAGCAATATTTTGATCTTAATAATGTGAAAAGCACACAAAAGGTACGCATTGAAACTTCACATTTAGAACAAAATACATTAGTATGGTATTGATGGCTTTGCTCCCATAAAAGAATTGTCACTTGGTTAATTTTTACGGATGAAATGTAGCACATTATGAGGATACAAAGAGCAACACCTTCTTTAGCCAATTGATAAATCTAAAAAAAAAGGGTTCAGTGGTGGAGCACATTGAGGACTTCCAAAAATTGAATATAAGGGTAACTGATATTCAAGAGGAACACATGATTGATGTCTTCATAAGGACTTTAAAGGATAACATCCAACATGAATTTCACATTTGGGAACTTGATTCAATGGAGAAAGAATTCAGGTTTACAAGAAAAATTGAATGTAAAATTATGGTGACAAGGAAGCTGACCACTCACATATATAAATATGGAAGTGTTGCTACTCCTAGACTTCCATAACCTACAAGGTTGAAACCACAAAAATTGGAAGAAAAAGAGAAAAAGGGCTTTGCTACAGTTGTGATAGAAAATACACTAAAGGTCATAAGTGTGCCGAGAAGAAATTATTTTACATAGTTTGTGAAGAGGAATAAGAAAATGAACAAGAAACTTTAAAAGAAGAGGATATACACGAGGAACCAACCCTAGAGGAAGAATAAATGAGTCTGACCATATCGTGTAATGCTTTGGCAGGAATTACCACTCCTCAAACTCTCAAGATAGAAGGACATATCAAGAAGAAAAAGGTAATAGTGTTGATTGATTTGGGTAGTACCCATAATTTGATTCATTGTAGGGTAGCCAAGGAATTGAATTGTTTCCTATACTCAACACCAGAATGTCAAGTGATGGTTGCAAATGGAGGAACTATAAATTTATCTTGAGAATTCCATAATATCAATCTAACCATGGGGGAATATGTATTGAATAGTCCAATACTTTCATTCCAATGGGAGGTGCTGATGTTGTACTAGGAGTACAATGGTTACAATCTTTGGGGACGTTAGCTTTTATTTTTCAAGAAATTTTCTTGAAATTTTTTTCGGAAGGAAAGGAAATCGAATAATAGGGTGTCGCAGGGAAGCTAGGAAAGATAACAAGATCTAATTTCATGAAAATGCTTCTGAAGAAAGAAAAACGAGGCATAATTGCAAAATTATGCTTACTAGAAGTTCCAACATCAAAATCATCGATTTCTCCAGATCTCCAACTTGTCTTGGACAATCATTCCAAGGTGTTTGAAACTCCAAAAGGACTCCCACCTATTCATGATCATAATCATGATATTCATTTCATTCCAGGAATTTTTCCTCCAAACGTCAAGCCTTACATATATCCTTATGTCCAAAAGAGTGAAACTGAACGTATGATTGCCGAAATGTTAGAGGCTAGTATAATTCAACCTAGTCAAAGTTATTTCTCCGCTCCAGCAGTATTGGTGTATAAGAAGGATGGATCATGGCACATGTGTCCGGATTACAAGGAGCTCAATAAGCTCACTAATAAAGATAAATTTCCCATTTGTGTGATTGATGAATTATTGGATGAATTACATGGAGAAATTTATTTTACCAAGTTGGATCTTCATTCAGGATATCATCAAATTAGAATGAAGACTGAAGATATTCCGAAAAAAACATTTCGAACTCATGAGGGTCATTATGAATTTTTGGTCATGCCTTTTGGCCTTACCAATGCACCTTCTAAATTTCAATGGTTGATGAATTCCATTTTCAAACTCTTCTTTAGAAAATTTGTGATAGTATTTTTTGATGGCATACGAATCTACAACAGGTATTGGAAGGATAATTATCAACATGTTGATAGGGTGCTCAAACTATTAGAGGAGAAACAATTATATGCAAAAACATCCAAATGTTTCTTTGGAGTACAAGAGGTGGAATATCTGGGTCATATTGTATCTCATGAGGGTGTTAAGGTAGACCCTAACGAAATTAAGCCATTAAGGAAGGGACAGTCCCCATAACCATAAAGTAGTTGCGAGGATTTCTTGGGTTAACAAGGTATTATCACAAGTTTGTTAAGAATTATGGGGGAATAGCAA
Organism: Pinus albicaulis; assembly: GCA_034641835.2. Lineage (NCBI taxonomy): Eukaryota > Viridiplantae > Streptophyta > Pinopsida > Pinales > Pinaceae > Pinus > Pinus albicaulis. The sequence goes on from CM076576.1 coordinate 32,338,132, forward strand.
CACCTCTAACAACATTGTTGAAGAAAGATGCATTTTCATGGACTCCTGAAGCAACTAAGGCCTTTGAACATATTAAAAAGGAAATGTGCCTAGCACCAGTCTTAGCTACAACAGAATTCACCAAAGCCTTTATTATGGAATATGATGCCTTAGGAAATGGAATTGGTGTTGTTTAATGCAAGAAGGAAGGCCCATTTCTTTTGAAATTCGTCCAATCAAAGGAAAGTATTTACAGAAAGCTATTTATCAGAAGGAAATGTTGGCAATACTACATGCACTAAAGAAATGGTGACCTTACTTGATGGGAAGACACTTCAAGGTAGAAATTGATCATGATAGTCTTAAGAAATTTTTGGAAAAAATACTATCTTCAAAAGAGCAGAAAAAATGGGTCACAAAGATGCTAGGTTATGACTTTGAAATCATCTACAAAAAAGGGAAGCCAAATGTTGTTGCAGATGCACTCTTAAGAAAGGATGAAGAGGTAGAAGCATGGCTTTGTGCCATTTCTATATCCAACCAGATTGGATAACCAAAGAAAGGGATGAATGGAAGAAAGAAGAAGAAGTGTGGAAACTCATTCAAAAGTTGCTGCAAGATCCTAGTACATCTGATGCATTTAGTTGGAAAAATGATTCCTTATGGTACAAATATTGCTTATATATTTGCAATAATTCCCAACTAAAACAAAATATTCTTTTGGAATTGCAAATTTCTCCTTTAGGAGGACACTCAGGATTTTTAAAAACTTACCACAGGGTGAAGAAAGAATTTTTTTGGGATGGCCTTAAATTTGATATTCAAAATTTTGTGGTGGAATGTTTGGTTTGCTAGCAAAATAAAGTTGAGACAATTAAGATCCCGGGTCTTCTACAACCTTTATCCATTCCAAGTCAACGTTGGGAGGATATTTCAATGGATTTTATCAAAGGTTTACCTATGTCCGAAGGAAAGAGTGTCATCATGGTGGTAGTTAATAGAATTACAAGTATGTACACTTTTGTGCATTATCTCATCCATTTAAAGAAAGTACATTTACTATTGCATTTATGGAAACAATTCGAAAACTACATGGAAACCCAAAGATTGTTATAAGTGATAGAGATCCCATTTTTACTGGAAATTTTTGGATGGAATTATTTTGTTGTTTGGGTACTCAACTAGGTCATAGCTCATCTTATCATCCTCAATCCCATGGTCAAATTGAGATAGTGAATAAATGTTTGGAAGGATATATTCATTGTTTTGTATCTGATAAGAAAACACAATGGGTGAAGTGGTTGCCTCTCACTGAATGGTGGTATAACACTTCCTTCCATACTGCAGCAAAAATGACCCCATTTATGGCATTTTATGGATATCATCCACTGTCCATCATATATTCTTTAAGAGAAAATTTTAAGGTTCAAGCAATGGAAAATCACATAGAGTATCAACAAGAAGTTTTCCAACTCTTAAAGGATGACCTAAATTTGGCAGAAAATCGAATGAAACAACAGGCATATCAACATTGCAGCGAGAGAAGTTTTGATGTAGGAGACTGGGTATTTTTACGGCTACAACGATAAAAAAAAAATGTGCTTCAAGAAAGCTAAGAAAGATAATAAATTATCTCCAAAGTACTATGGTCCTTACAACGTGTTGCAAAATATTGGTACTATGGCATATAAATTGGGGCTTCTTGCTTCTTTGCGAGTGCATCCAATTTTCCATGTTTCATTATTAACGAAGGTTATAGGGGACAAAATTCCAGTTCAAACAATATTTCTAGAACTTGATGAGCAAGGAAAAATCATCTTGGAACCTGAATCAACCACAGAAACAAGAACTCGACAGCTATGAAATAGAACAATTTCAAAGTATCTCATCAAATGGAAGAAATTACCCATTGAAGATTCTACATGGGAGGATGAGAATTTTATACAGAAGCATCCAGAGCTACTCAAGCATTGGGGACAACACTTTTTTGAAGGAGAGGGGCATGTTAGGTCCCTATATTACTAGTATAGTCCCTTATTGTTGTTAGTGTAACCCCCTTATTGTTATTGTTGTACCCATGTAACCCCAATATTGTTTTTTTTTGGTAAATTAAGCTATTATTTATTATTCCGAGAAAATAAAAATTACATATGCTACAGGCGAGGTTGGGAAGATGCGCTCAACCAATCCCAGCCTTAGTTTCTCAATTTTAGGGCTGCCTCCATGGAGGAAACCAACCCAGAAAGTACTTGAGATAGGAAATTACAAAATTCCCAACAGTGATGATGTATCTAGATATTACAAAATATGCAGAAAAAAAGGTGTATCTTGAGATTCCCTAGTGGTAGCGTGCTTGAAAAAAACCATGGAAGAACTGAGCAACTTCACAGTCCTCAATATTCAACTTCATCATCACTGTTGGGGACTTCCTCCTCTATGGGGCATGCGTATGCCTACTTAACCACTTCCTCAGAGTCTACCATTGGATGTTTGGGTTTGGGGACAGGTGTGCAGAGGATGGGGGACTCTAGATGCATAGCATTAGGGAAACACGTCCAAGTGCCTTCCGAATCCATGATCCAAACATCATATTCATCGTCTTCCTCCACCTGAGTCAGCAACAGATCAGTCTTGTGAGGTGGGGGGTGCTCCTCGTGCGCGATGGTAGAATTTTGGGGGTTGTACCTACCTATCTACGCAACTTGCATTGGAAATTATTCCTCCTGCTTAGCATCGGGGCTCTGTCTCACAAAACTGCCGGAGGAGGAGCCTTCAACAGACTCCAAACGGCTGTCCACTCCACGGTGGTAACATCTGGGGAGAGCCCCTCTCTGTCCACCTCTAATGGTTCTATGGTGTAATTTCAGAGCCATTGCATGATGAGGTAAGTGAGAGGCTTCAAAGGAAGGGTGCATAACAGGGGGACAGACAATGTCGAAGACAGGGGGAGCGGAAGGGCCAGGGATGAGATGCACAGACTAGGTAGTCACAGCCCAGAGGGGTCTGTGCAGCGCAACACTGGGCAAAGGGCTGTGCGGCGGTCTGGAGTCGGGGGGGGGGGGGGGTGCAAGAGGAAAGATAGAGGGATTTTACTGTGAGTTTATTTGGGCTGAGGGCTCATCCTTTTATGGGGTTTGGGACACATGCGAGGGGGATGGTAATGAGTAATCCTCGCACGTAGCTATGTGCCATAACCAATTTCCTGAGTAGGTTTGAGGGAAGAATGATGGATGATAGTTAGTTCATTCATGTTAATAATTTATGATGATTACTGTAGAGGGGTGCCCTGGAGAGGGTAGTGCCATACTCAGCATCTCATCATCATGCCTTATCTCATTTGTCTTGTGTGGATGGCTAACAGTTTGAGTATCCGCAGCAAGTGAGGCTCTGCGCAGAATATCTCCATCCTCAAGGGTGTGGGAGAGATTATTATCATTCGTGCTAATTCTGTCACCCACATTCGGGGGGAGAAGATCCTTTTGAATGAGAGTGTGACATTAATTTCTTAAGGAATCCTCCTTTACCTAAGAAAGGTTGGAATGATACAGCTCTCGGTGGCTTTCCACCCCTTTTTTCGCAAGGAGATCCACAAATGAGTTTGATTTCCTTCACACATGGAAAAAAATGATAGCTCTGTGATTATGTATTAGTTGTTACAGAAGCTTGAGCCTATGGGCTAACCTCTAGCTACTGGATACCTTTGAGGACGCCATTCCATGGAGGATTCTTGTGGCTACCATAGTTATAACTTGCGAGTATCCCTCCATTTCCAGGGGGAAGTAATGAAACTCAATTGTGATTTGAATACCCTGTATAAGCCCCTCATACTCTGCATAATTGTTGTTGTCCCATCCCATATTACCGAAGTAAATCTGGAGAGGCTCTTCTTGAGAGTTCTTGATAATTCCTCTAAATCCTACATTTCCAGGATTGCCTTTGGACACACCATCAAAGTTGCATTTCAAGAAGCCATTTGGGGGGGGGTTCCATTTTTTAGGGATAGGGGTTCTACCAACACTTCTAGGATTGATATCTAGGGGGGTATTTATACTCATGTGCCAGTTATTCCATATGTTGCACTCTACTGCAGAGGTTGGAAGGTCCTCCTAGCTCCATGCATCTAAGGCCATAGTTTCAGATAGCTTCCCTTGTATCTGGCTCTAGAGCTGCTCTGATGTGGAAGCTTTATCTATAAAGATACGACTGTTTCTTTCCTTCCATATGTTCCAAACAAGAATACCCAAAATTATCTACAAAAGTCTTTTCAGGAGAGTGCTGGTCTAAAGATTGTCCGTCTTACTGCTGATGGTGTTGATGATGTTTCCCCTTACGCAGTTGGAATGATGACATAAGACCACAATTATGTCCAACAAGTAATTAGCGTTAGGACATTGGTCCATCAGGTGATTGATGGTTCACAAGCTTTCTTGACATAGGGGACACCTGGAGGGTCCTACAAACTCCCTCTTCAAAATATTCTCCCATGTGAGGATGTTTCGTTTACTGAGCAGCCATAAGAAGGTGGCTACTTTAGGCTAGATATTAAGTGACCATATCTTTTTCCAGATGAGATGTGTTGGGTTTGGATTCTACTAATGAAGGATGTTGTAGGCTTCCTTAGTGGAGTAGTTTCCACTCGACATATGCCCCCAGCGAATGATGTTAGGTCTTGGCTGTGCTCTGATTTTTATTTTGGTGCTTAGTTCCTCCCAAATGTCTGTGTGGCACTCATTGTTCCAGTCATCTTTCCATATGTCTGTGTGTAGCCATTTCCTTTAACCATGGGTTATATCCTCTATCAAGAAGTCATTTACATTCTATCTTTGCCTAACTTGTAGAGAGGCACTCCATATAGGGCTGGGTAATATGGAGAATAGGCTCGGGAGTTGCTTCTAGAGTCCTCCCAGAATCTTGCTTGAGTGCCACTGTGCACCTCCCAGAAGCTATGGATTTGTATCATCTGATTTTGATTTTTTGTTTCTTTCCAGATTTGGGATCCCCCAGACTCTAAGTTGAATAGGATGAGGTCCTCCTTGGGCAATGAGTGAGCATACTTGGCTGCCCATAGATTAGCCCATGGAGTATTGGGGTTGGAGACCCATTTCCATTAGATACTAGCTCCTATGATGTTGTTGTTGTGCTCAAGGTCACGCAGTCCTAACACCCCCCCCCCCCCCCCCGACTTTTAGGAGTGCAAACATCCTTCCAGTTGACTAAGGCCCATTTGTTTTTCTCTTTGGTGCCACCCCATAGGAAATATATTTGAAATTTGTGCATGGCCTTGAGGACCCATTTGGGGGTTTCCAGGACCGAGAAGAGGTAAATGGGGAGGGTTTGCAAAAAATATTTCATGAGGAACATGTAGCTTGCAATATTGAGGGTGCGATGTGTCCAGTTGGATAACCTGGTTTCCATTTTTTCTAGTAGGGCTCACCAAGAGGAATGATTGATGGCGAAGTTAGAAAGAGGGGCTCCTAGGTATTTGGAGGGAAAAGATACGATGGAGAAGCCTAGGATATGGGAAATGTTCCACTGAGAGAGGGGGGCGTATGAAAGAAAAATATTTGTGATTTATCAGGGTTGACCTCAGTACTGGAAGCTTCAGAGAAGGAATCTAGAAGAAATTTGAGGGTGCGTGCTTCTTGGATAGAGGGGTAACCCATAATCATATTTTCATTCACAAATTGTTGATGGGAGGAGGGGGGCAAGTTGTGGAGGGGTAAACCATGCAAGGAACCTAACTGGATGGAGATTTTGAGAAGGTGATCCAGGCCTTCAGCCATAATGATGAAGATGAAGAGTGAAAGAGGGTCCCCTTGTCTGATTCATCTTGAGGGGTTGAAGGTTGCACAGGTAATACCAATGAAAAATATGGAAAGAAAAGGAGAGGTGATGAGACTCATGATCCAATGTACCCATGTGTGGCTGAAGCTGAAGGCTATGAGTAGATTTTTAATATAGTCCCAGCTGAGCTTTTCAAATTCCTTAGAGAGATCGATTTTGAGAAGCATGCCACACTTTTTGGAGGTTTTGAGAGAGTGAATGACCTCATGGGTTAAGATGATGCTGTCAAGAATTTTCCTACCTTCAACATAACCTATTTTCTCCAGGGATATGATTATGGGAAGGATATGCTTCACCCTATTAGTGATAACTTTGGAGATTATTTTGTAAATGACATTTCAGAGAGATATAGGCCTGTACTTACTTGGCGAGGCTACATTGTCTTCTTTTGGAACCAGAGTGATGAAGGTGGCATTAAGTGTTGGAAGAAGCCAGTGAGTGGTGCGTGATTCCTACGCTACATCCCAGACTTCGTCTTGGATTGTGTCCCGGAAGAATTGGAAGAAGTTGGTGGTAAATCCATCAGCACCTGGAGCTTTCCCGACTTTTAGTTGGAAGACTACTTTTGCTACCTCAACTAGGGTGGTGGCTTTGAGCACCAACCGATTGTGTTTGTCCGTTATCAGCTTAGGAATGTGTTGGGTGATTTTCCCAATGGCCTCATGCCTATAATGATTGGGTTATTGCATAATTTTCCTAAAGTGGTTGCACAAATCCTTCGTAATGTCCTCTTGCATTTCCAACTTCTCTCCAGTTTGGTTTTTGAGGACAATGATTCTGTTATGCATCCTGTGCTGAATGGTGGATCGGTGAAATAATTTAGTGTTTCATTATCCCTCTTTAAGCCAACAGATTATTGATTTTTGTCTCCATATGATTTCTTCCTAGCTACTTCTTTATTCCATCTGAGTAGTTAGGGTATTCTCCTAGCTCTTTGACTTGGCTGAGCGTCCTTCCTGAATAATAGTTTGTTGCAACTTCTTCATTTTTTCCTCCAGCTCTTTTTGGTATGTGAAGATATTGCCAAAGGTTGATTTGTTCTAGACCTTTAGTTTTCCTTTGAGCATTTTCAGTTTTCTCTAGAACTGGAGCATGTTAGTGCCTTGAGGAGGTACTATGGAGGACCACCATTTGGAAACCATTTCCTTGAACCCTGGGTGCTGGAGCCAACATTGTTTGAAGAAATTTTTGGGAGAATGCTTGCCTAGTCGTAACCATTGAAGTTGTATTTTCCAGTGGTCAGAGCCTCTAGCGGGGATGATGGAAGAAGCTATGTCACCTCCCAGACAGATGAAGTCTTATGTGATGAGGAATCCATCCAGTTTTGAGGCAATATGGTGGGTGCCTCATCTTTTATCATTCTAGGTGAAGATTCCATCGGAGGTTTGAAGATCGATAAGGTGGTTTCCTTGAATGAAGTTATTGAATCCATTACTATCCAAGTCCAAATGCATCCTTCATCCTGTCTTTTATTGTAGATTTGTTATCATATTAAAGTCTCCTCTAAAGAGGCAAAGTGTTATGGGCAATGTTACCCTAAGGTCCTGGGTTGATAAACCTCACAGAGTAGGGGCATGACATCACAAGAAGGACTCAAACAACCAACTACTATGCTTTGAACTAGAAAATGAGGATTGTAGATCTTACCTGTTTATCCTTCGTTTGTAGTAGATCCCACAGGTTTCAAACCCCCAGTAACTCCTCGTGCTCCAGAACCTACAAACCAGTAAATAACAAGCACACAAACCTATTTGTACAACATATATGTCCAAGATGTTAGCAAAAAATCATACATAATCTCATAAATATAACAATACATAAACAATTCAAGATTATAAAGTACGTATAAGAGATATATGAAACGTGAACATCAGGAACAAGATGACACTTCTTTTATTGATGACATGTACAAAAAAAAAAGTGGAGAAATCACCTAAGATCTGCCACAGCCTCAAGCAAACCTTCTTCTAGATTCGTCCAACCCTATCCTTGCAAAGCTTCTTCCATGAATAATGCACAAAGGATGTCACATAGGGTGGGTGTGATCATAGCAAGGAAACAAGGGTTTCCTGGAAATCTGGGAAGTACATGAGGCACAAGGGAAAAATTAGACTTGATCAGGGTTATGACAAGCTATAATGTCTATAATTATATCTCTTCTTCCTCCCTTAGGCCATTTCCTTGAGGAATATTTATAATTCCTCAAAATAGTTTTATTTTTTTATTTTTTATTTTTCAGTTGGGGAGCAGTTAGGCCATGGGCTGGTTTAGTTAAGTTACAGGAAAACTCGTAAAACCCACCTCAAAAGTAGAGAAATTTTATATTATTTAATATTTTAAATAGCATACACGGGTTTTCTATATATGGACCCGAGTGTATACGCGGAAAAAGTTGGGGAGAGTCGCGTATGGATTTTAAAACACTGCTTTTTGAGAAATGTGACCAAATCTAAATGGAAGGGTTGCCCAAGGCCAATGCATAAGTCATCAAGTATATATTGGTGATAAATGATGCTATAACATATGCCCCCTAATATATGAGGTCAGAAGGGGTACACGATGGCTGAAATGTATTATATCCGTAGAAAGAACCTTGCGAGGACTAGAGAGGACTCCACCAAATTTCAACCTGCCAAAAACCATTGATAGAAATTAGAAATATAGCTCATGTCTGAGGTGGGCATACCCATGATCCCCATGATCAGTGAAAGAAAATCATGTCTGCATATGAATTATGAAGCGGATCGAATATGTATACAAGTATAACTGAAATGTAAAGTACATAATGAATTATTTGATCACTGCTCGGAAATACAAGTCAAAGTCATGTCCAAGTATCACATATAGAAGACTGATTAATGATGTTGCATAGATATATGATAACTGTAGTAACAATTGAATCTCCAAGTACCTAATCATAAGTGGTGGAACAAATGGTACAACACGCAACTCGAGTGCCAAGATATAAAATGTTTCTATGGTGAAACTGCAACATGTAAGGGTGGATGGTGTCACTGGCAGAAAGATGAAGGAGATGTAAAAGTGAACCAAAGCATGCTGTTGCAAATCTGAGGTCTTCACCGATCACCATGGCACAATTATACACAGTGGGAATAAATGAGCTAAGGTCGACCATGTGAGAAATCGTTTGATTACTTGTCATTGATGTATATCGTTAAGAAACGTGAGACAACCCACCGATAATGATAATGAGTGTCAAGGTGCCCCACTACAATCTATAAAGCGTGAATGGATGAGTTTAAGTTGAACACTTGAAAGACAATGATGTATTCTCACAGTCGATAGTGAAGATTCTGCCACTGATGACTGCAAAACCTAAGGCATTGACAAAAAGACTCTAGACCTTATTCCCAAAGAAATGAGCAGAGCCGATGGGAAAATATTTTCTAGAAGGAAGGCATTAAGGCATCCCACACCAGTCTAACATGAGTGTAACTTGCAGGCCAAGATTTGGAAGGAATCAAACAAAGAAAAGTGAAGTAACCAACCCGAAGTATGTTTCCAACATGCACAAAATGAAGATAGCACATGGCAGAAACCCTCTGAACCAACCAATAATGAAAGCTAACAAAGAGGTAAGATATACACCGATAGGGTCAAATGGAAATCAAGGTACTGCATGAATCCCAGGTGTGATAATGTAAGCTGAAGTTGAACACAAGGGAAACCACTCAGTCAAAGACCCATGATGTTGATCAAATGATGAGCACAAGGTCACCGATCAATGATGGAAATAGGGCCAGGGTTTAGCTCTAGTTTTACTCTCAGAGAAATATGTCGTAGTTGATAAGAGGAAAATCCATCGGCAAGAAGTCAATGGAGACATTCTAAAACCAACACGAGAAAAGGACCAAATAGTTGACGTGATAGAACCAGATACTTACAAAAACCGGGATGGATGACTGAAAAATGAGTCAAGAGACACTGCAGAAAGGTCGACTCAGGCTAACTTCCCTTGAAAAAAAGTCACGACACATATTAACTATGGCAACAAATCATAACTTTGTATAAGTTTTTCATGTAGGAGGCATAAAAAAACCCTCCATATGATTGGAAGAGATAACCAACAAGGGGAGTACTGACTCAAGAAACAAGGTTATGGCTTCTCCTAAGTCAAAAAATAATACCATCCCAAACGAAGAAAAGACTTCGATTTTTTGTGCTTTGTTCAAGGGCGACACAATTGAAACTGTAGCTACCATCAAGTATGGAAGTATTATCCTGTTCCTTCTCTTTTTCAAATATTTGATTTTTTTGTATTTTTTCAATTTATATGAAAAATGAAAAATGTTTTTGATAGGACAATATGACTTACAAAATTTAATGATCATGATGAAGACATGGGACTAGTTAGGCCAGAGGGCTACCAAAGGCACAAACGCTGTAGAGATGAAGTAGATGTTGAAGACCCAGGAAGGACCCTGCATGTTGTGCAAAGAAACTTGGAGAGTTTGAATCACGAAGTACCTATGGAAACTATAGAGGACCCTTCGGAGGCTATCTAGAGGCGGGTGGTTGGGGTACCACGAGTCTGGGTGCGGTTATTCCTCCGAGTAGCAACTGCTATTGTGTTCTATAAGAACACAAATGTTGGGCAAGGACCTTAGGAGTAGATTTAGATTTGATCGGATGACTGTAATATTTTTAGACGATAGACATGATCAGGCATAAGCCCCAATTTTTTACGACATGATGGTCCAATTTTGTATATTTTGAACACTCTGACATATATATATATATATATATATATATATATATATAGATATAGCGATTTATATGATGTGATTTTCCCAAATGCATAATGATGAATGATATTTTGATATTTTTTAAAGTATTGAATGATTAACGTGCCAATCAAGTGCTTGATTAGCTAATGAGTCTGATAACCAATTATCAGATCGAGGAATATGAATGAATGTAATAAATTGAAATGAACGTTGTAACAAACGTACCCTCAGAAATAATTGATGAAAAAATGGATCTCTAACACGATAGGTGTTGTTTAATTGTGAAACCACCAGTTGTGAATCCAAGTAAACTACTAATGAATCAAAACCAAGAGATATTTCCTCCGAGAGTAGGTTGACCAATACAATGTACTCTACCACATTGTTCGAAGCAATACCAATGCAAAAACCTCTTGAAACTAACAACTGACCGGATGGATAATGGATTACCCAAGCCACAGAAGCCAGGTTCCAGGTATGTCTACTAGCACCATCGACAAAGCGAAAATGACTCATCTTATCCAATAATACCTGCCAAAGCAGATCAAAATCATTAAAACCACACCAAAATTCGAAACACAGATATGTACAAAAACACAATATATACAAAAAAGCAGATGTTAGGCGTAAGCCTAGGCATAATACTTTTTCAAATATAGCCCATTTCTGGGCTCTACCAACTCATTCGTATCAAAATCAACCAAGGCATAAGCTCCCCTTTTCAAGACCTTTTTAACAATAAAGGGGCCATAGCACATAGATTTGAACTTGCCTGCCCCCAAAGCATCTTTCTCTTGGGCATAAACAAAGACAAGATCACCTTCAGAGAAAAACCTAGGTTTGACCGCCTTATCATACTAAACCTTTACCCATTTCTTATGTGCCTCATTTATCATAGCTGCATCTCGGCGCTGCTCATCGAGATGTTCTAGATGGATAAGGTGCTCTTCAGGATTGGAGGTGTCAGGAAGAATCTCAACTACTAGCTTAAGGGAAGGGATTTCACATTCAATTGGAAATATAGATTCTAACCGATAAGCTAGTTGAAACGGAGTGAAACTGGTTGCAGTATTTACAAACATCCGGTACGCCCAAAGTGTAGGGTACATCATGTTATGCCAATTTGATCTGGCTTTATCAATTGTCTGTTGAAGAATTGTCTTCAACGATTTGTTAACAACTTAAACTTTCCCATTTTCTTGAGGATAATAAGGAGATTAATGATCCTACCGAAAAGCTAATTTCAGAGCCAATTCAACCATCATATTGTTCTAAAAATGACTGCCATGGTCAGTGAGAATCTCTTTGGGGATACCAAAGTGAGAAATGACTTGATTGAATAGGAACAGGGCTACTGTATCACCGTCATTCCCAAAAGTAGGCATAGCCTCAATGCACTTGGTGAAGTAGTCTACATCTACAATAATGTACTTGTGACCCTTAGCTGAAGGTAGATGACAAGTAGTATAATTAATGTCCCACTTTGTAAAAGGACCAACAATGATGACAGGAAAGAGTGGAGCTGGATGAGCGTGCATATTTCGGGTATAAACTTGACAGGGATGACACATTTTAACCGCTTCAACACAATATTTGAAAATCGAGGGCCAAAAGTATCTTGCACGCAATATTTTTTGGGCTGTAGCAAGCCTAGATAAATGACCACCACAAGCTCCATTGTGGTAATCATTAATCACAACCTTAGCTTCTTTGAGAGTTAAGAAACGTCTAAGGATAGAATCAAATCCGCAATGATATGGAGTGTCACCAATAATCAAATAACGTTTGGCTAAGTGATGCAACTTTCGACACTCATATTTCGAAAAAGATAAGGGAAAATTCGCAGTCTGGAGATAAAATATGAGATCTATGTACCAAGGATCCTATGAAGAAATGAGAAAAATATGTTCATCAGGAAATGATTCTTCATAAACAATCTCTTCTCCACATCGAAACTCATAAATCAACTCCGTGAATACTAATGACTTCTTGGATTTGGTAGACAAAAATTCAAGATCAAATTCTTGCAAAATAACAATCCATCAATTGTATTTTCCCCCAATCACTTGCCTACTGAGAACAAATTGAAATGGATTGAATGCTGCCAGAAAATATGTTTTACAAAGGATGATATAATGTTTGAGCCACTGAACAACATGGAAAACTACCAAAGAAAGTTTCTTTATTGGAGAATACTGAAGTTAAGGACCTACCAAGCCTCGACTAAGGTAGTATACAACGTGCTCAGAAATAAAATCATCTTCCTAAACTAGAAGCATAACTATGGTAGATTCTGTTGCAGCGAGATACACGAGGAAATCCCTACTATAATCAGGTAGAATCAGTAATGGAGCAGAGGTCAATTCTTATTTCAAAGCATAGAATGAGTGTTGATAAAATTGATCCCAAAAAAATGGAACTCCTTTCTTCAACAACCTCATAAATCACTATGTAATCTTGGCATAATTCACGATGAATCTCCGTAGGAAATTAGCTTTTCCTCACAGACTTTGAATTTGATGGATCGAAGACGGGGTAGGCAACTGAAGTATTGCCTCAACCTTGAAGGGATCTACCCAAATCCCTTCTGTAGACATGATGAATCTCAACAACCGATTAGATATGAAAACAAAAAAAGACTTATTAGGGTTCAACCGAATTTTATAATGCCGACATCGTTGAAAAAAATGATGAAGGTGTGAAGGATGATCAATTATCTTGTGAGAACGAGCAGCGAAATCATCCAAGATGCCTCGATAATATGTTTGATGTCGTGGAAGGCATAAGACATAGCCTGCTGAAAAGTAGCTCCAACATTTTTAAGGAAAAAATGCATCTTCTTGTAAGCAAAGGAACCCCAGGGGAAAATGAAAGCAGTCTTATGTTGATCTTCAAGATAGATAGTGATTTGGTTATATCCCAGGAAATAGTCCATGAAGAAGAAAATCTCATTTCTCGCACAATCATCGATGATTTGATCTTTAAATGGTGTGGGATAATTATCTTTTGGACATGACTTATTCAAATCCTTGAAATCGATGCAGACTCAGATTGTTCCTTTTTTCTTGTCCACCAGAACTTGATTTGAAACCCACTCAGTTAATGGAATGGGGCATATGAAACCCGCCTTAATCAACTTCTCCACCTCGGCTTTGATAGCTGCAATGTTCCTAGGGTTGACCATATGAAGCTTTTTCCAAATAGGCTTAGTGTTTTTGTATGTCTTGACCTCATGCTAGAAAATAGATGAATCTATACTAGGCATTTCATCATAAGACCAAGCAAACACATCTCGAAATTATCGGAAGAGATCGGTGTAAGTTTGAATTTCTTCAGGGGAGCATTAAGCTCCAATGAAGACATTCTCAATGATGTTGGGATCTTTGGAGATGTTCACCGGGCTAGTAGCAGAAATTACAGCCATGTTCCCCTCAACAAATACCTGTGTTTGTGCTAAAGGGTTCAGGACTGGGTGAACAGGACTAGAAGACTGAAGGATAGAGAAACTTGATTCAACTTCTCCCAAATCTGGTAGAAAATAACACTGATGATGCAAATCATCCCATGATCTCTCTACATTAGTCATTTATTTGAGGATGGCCTCTTCAGATGGAAAAGTGGTATCAAGGAAATCCTAAGAAGAAGATGAACTAAGAGTCCAAGCCAGAGCCACATCTCCATCCAATTCCTCCGGTGAAAGAGTAACTTGCATGTAATCTGCAGAGTTAAAAATTGATCTATAATCAATCTCAACTACAGACATAGGAAATGCCTTTCCACCCACTTGACCTTCTTCTAATGTGGAGGTAGGAGAAGGTAAGGTCCAAGGGTTCAAAAAATAATGAGTTTGAAAGAACTCTCTCTGAATGGGAACCATGGACGATGAAATGGCATTGATATGAACTAAAGGAGGTGGAAAATAAAAAGTACCCATCAAGGATGTATACATTCCAACCCCCAAATTCTCAACAGGTTGCTTGGTATCATTTAGCAAGAGAACAATCAAGTCAGCAGACACATTCAAATCTACAGGAGAATAGTTCATATGATCAACAGTGACAATTCTCCTTTTGTGAGGGAAACATAAAATATGAAACAATGAGGATGCAATAGCATCCATCTCATAGATCTAGTTTCGCCCCAACAAAAGGTTATAACCTAGGTTTTCATCAATTATCTCGACCTCGGTAATGATATTTTTTCCCCCAACACAGATGGGTAAAGATGGAACAATGCCATGCGACCTGTGAGAATGGCCATCAAACGTAGTCAGAAGAGTAGTTGAAGGGATGACTGAAGGAGATCCAATAGCTTTCCAACATGCAAGAGACATCACACACGTGGAAGAACCATCATCAATAACCATTCGAAAGATATTAAACTTCCGATATGTAGAATTAATTTGGAAATCCATATGATGAGGAAGTCTCTTCTTGAAATTCGACATATCAAATGTGATCATCAGAGAATTCTTTGGATCAACAACCTCAATGGCAGTGAGAAATGCACTCCTTTGTGCAGGACATGACTAGAGTACCTCTAATGTAAACATGGCACAAGGAATTTAAGCCATATCTCCTACAATCGAGTAGTTATGAGTAGCCTTGGAATTAGAATTGATCATCGTACGCTTTGTAGACCCTTTCGACATCTGAGGTATAGGTTCAAATGCAAGCCTCTCTATATGGAGTGGCTCAACATTATGAGGAGCACCTTTAGCTTTCAAAGACTCAAATTTTCCATAATCACGAGATCTCGTAGCGATATCTGCGTGAGCACTCATCATGTATATGCTTGATGGATTTTCCCCTTCCTGGTTTCTCCCAGAGGGAGATCCAGTATTTGCATTCACGCCAGCAAGAAATTTCTGACCTTGGGGAAAAAGCTTTGTCAACACAACCTGGGAACTAGAAGAACCCTACTGAGCTAACAAGCGTTGAGCATCTTGAATTTTACGGCAGAGGTGAGTAAGATGGTATCCATTGCGCAACTTACATGGAAACTTAACTTTATTTTTATTATCCCTCTTACCCTCTCCAACATGATCGTTATATTTGTTCGCATTTCCCTTCCCATCTTTGTATTTTTTCTTATTATTTCGTCCCTTCTTCTTCCCATCAGATTGTTTATTTCCTTTGGGATTAGAAGTTTGAACGGTATTAATAGCCAAGGGCTGAGAAGGTGTTGACAATGGAGGCATAGCTCGACTAGAAGGAGCAAATAGTATAGACAACTGTTGTAATTGATTTAGCAGGCCAGTCATACTGCTATCGATCGTACCGATAACCCCATCACCATGAGGACCAGTTTTTTTTTGGCTAAATCTAACTTGGATTGAGGAGCATATAACAAGACTTTATTAAGGACTCCAGACAAAGAATAGATTAGTTCTAGCTGCTGAGCCCTAAAAATAGCTTGCTCTTTAGAAAATACCCTAGAAAGGGATACATCCTTTGAGATTCTGGCTACAGAGATTTCAAAAACCATTCGAGAAGGAGCTCATTAGGAATCTGGGCATTGATTAGCCTCTTCTTTCTCCTCCATTACTGAATATGATCGAAAATGTGAGTTGCTTTGTCTTGCTGGAAATTTTCCAACAGATCAGTCCCGTCATCATAACGGACAGACAACTAAAAATGGTTTAAGAATGTAGTATTCAACACACCAAAAGTAGCAAAACTGCCCCTTGTCAGCTCAATATACCATTTCGTTGCATTTCCAGTTAAGGTTCGTTGAAATAATCTCAACCTAATTGAATCATTGATAAGGGAGTTTGACGAACATTGTTACACCAATTTTTGGTCATCTAACCTATTACTATTAGATGGACTGAAGTACACCATGTAAGACCAATTTTAACCTAGTAAAATTGCTTTCACTATGAAAAATAACTTAGTAATCCATATTTTATTAAGTTGTTTATGGTCTAAACATGAAACCCCATGAGAAATAATTGAATAAATCCTTATTTGTTTGATTTTCCTCAAGGGATAATTAGTTAAACACTAGTTTGACTAATATTCCTGGTCATATTTAACCCAAAACAAGAAAATTAATTAGATAAATCAGTATTTATCTTATTATTTTCTAGGAATAATTATTTAAAACATTATTTAAATAATATTCCTTTTGAAATCTGACTAAATCATTTATAAATAATTGAATAAATCATTATTTATTTAATTATTACTCAACCAAAATCTTAAAATAATAAATAAATCATTTATTTATTTATTATTTACAAATAAAGGGATGTGACCAAATTCAAATTGCTTTTCCTTCCAACAAAAATAATAAAATATTCCATAAAAGTTGTATCTAGATTTGGTTAATAATATTTTAATTATGCACCAATATCTTGTAATATTCCTAATTAGTCCTAAGCTAATTGGAATATTCATTTTTGTTTTATTTCTTTGTTTGAAGAATAAAAATATAAAGGAGGTCGATAATACTCCTAAATAGTGAATAAATCAATGCCAAATGTAAAAAGGCTAAATCTTGGTTGTTTTAACAAGCACCCTTAGTTGTGAAAGGCTTTGGATATTTTGACTGGGTCAACCTTGACCATATCTACAATGTTGTCTTGGAGGAGTGGCCATCAATGAGGCACAACACAGTTTTAGATGGAGCTGATTTGTGTGAAAGAAGTGTTTTCATTGAAGGTGGTTTAGGGGTTGCAAGCTCTCAACTTATAAAAGGAAGAGGATGGAAGCATGAGAAGGTTGTTGATGGTTATCATATTTCTGAATATATATTTTTTTTTAGACATATATCATTCTCTTTCTATATAGCCGAGAATAGTGTTGTTTAGCATTGGGTGTTCCTAATCAGGAATTCCACCTCTTTCCTTCAGAGGCCTCTTGGAAGAGTTTGCTTTGTATTTTCCACTATTTGGCTGGAGGCCAAGCTTCTTCTTTCAACTACAATGTAGATCTTGTTGAAGGTTTGGTTGTCTTTGCAAGCTACAGCAAGTGGAGGTTAGATCTACTCAGATCTAGGTCATTTCAGTGCCCCTTTTCAATGGAGGAGGCTTCTACTACATTGGGAGGAGTGTATTGGAGTTTTTGGGCTACATTTTCTGATCTTGGCATGAGGCCAACCATGTTATAAACCCTACAACACAATTTTACTTCCAGATCTACATTTTTCCTGTAGGTGCTATTGCAGGGTGTTTTGGCACATCATCTAAAGAACTAGTTTTCAAGCGTTGGGGATCTTCCCTCCACTTTGAAGATCCATTGAAGGAAGATCTATTTCTTGTCATATCAGATATGATCTAAATAATTTTGTATAATTCTGAATATCTAAATATTTTTTCAGATCTACAGACTTAGATCTTAGATCTACTACTTGTACATGGTGTTTTGCTCAAAACCCTAAGGGGAATTGATAGAAGAACCTCTATAGTGTATGGATATGTTATAGATCTGAATTTTCATGCACTTATATGCTCTATATCTAAATTTTAATATTCAGCTGCTACATCTCAATAAAATAACGCTATCATGCCTTTTTTCAGTCCATACATGTGATTGCAACACCTTTTTTTGAGGGTTTCCTTATATTGGTGACTTGTATTTCCAGTTATGCATCTTATGGGCGTCATTATACATCTATTTTTCTGCTGTAAATACATTTGAAAGGTCTCCTTATTGGTCTCTTGTTGTTTCTTAGATGTTCTCCGTTATTTTCCTGCAAATCTGTCTTCTATTGCTGCATTCCCCATTTGGTAATATTACAGTGGTATCGAAGCATCATCTTGGAATAGCTTGTGCTTTCTAAGAAGCCAATATGTCTTCTGAAGAAGAAGAACCTCTTATTGATAGAGAGAAGAGGTATCTAAAGATAATACCGAAGAAGAAATTTGATTACACAAATGACAATGAAGACAAGGGTAAAGCCCCTGTATCTGGAAGTGAAGAAGAAGAAAAGGATTTTCCTAAGATCCTTTTAAGAGCCATGCAAGATGTTGCTAGAGAGATAAAAGAGATGATATTGGGTAGAATCAAAGAATCCCCTAAAGGATTTCATCTTTGAGAAAGCTCTGACATGTCTCACCACTGGAATGATCAACCAGTGCATTAGTCACAAGTTTCCCAATGCTCTACCATGCTTAGCTTTTTGGCCGTGGGAAATGAAGGGTTTCAAGAGAAAGAATCCCTTGAAGACTATTTTGAAGAATATGAGTCTCAAAATCAGAGATTAAAAGATCACTTGAGTTTTCAGAATTTTTTTCACCTCAAGGAAAAAGCAAGACGAGTGCATCATCATAGAGGTGGTGGATTAATTCAAAATCATGATCGACATCACTCTATGTGTAGATTATTTTTACCCAACTTTGATGGGTCATCCAAGTGTTCTACCAAATCATGGGTAGAAAAAATTGACATCTACTTTCAGTTGAACAAGGTTCCAAAGATGGAGGCTATCAAGATTGCAGTGCTGCACTTTGAAGGTGAAGCACATGATTGGTGGTTCCATGGCTTGTCTACATTGGGTCACTCTAATGTGAATACTTATTTAGAGTTCACTAGAAGGCTGGTGGAAATATTTGATAGAAGAGATCTAAAGGCACCATTCATGAGCCTTGCAAAGTTGAAACAATTAGGTAATACAAAATCTTACATTTCTGAATTTTTAAGATTATATGTTATGGTTCTTGATTTGTCTATAGCAAGAAGGGTGTATATGTTCATTGATGGTTTAGATGAACCTCTTCATGGGTTGGTTAAATCTACCAAGCCCACTACCCTACATGATGCTATTGAAAGGGATAGATACCTTCAACATGCCTTGCCAAAAGAAAATGCAAGCTTTCAGCATAAGCCCTCTTTCCCTTCAAAGGGAAAGGAAGAAAAAGCTGCTCCTTCAAAGGAGAGCTCATACAAGAAGCCTCTTGATGATAAAGTCCAGAGAGATCTAAGAAAAAAGAAGCTATGCTTCACTTGCCAAGAATCATGGGCACCTGGACATAGATGTGCTTTTGGAAAAGCACATTACATAGAGGTCTTCTCAGATGTTGAGGAGGAAGAAGAAGATGAACCAAGAAGAGGTCACAATGCTGACACTACAGGAGGAGAGCCAACACCATCAGGAGATGGGAATGGAGCATTTTCTCATATTGGAGGGGATCTTCCATCTTTGAGACTAGTACCTAAGTACTCAACCTTAAAATTTCAACGTTCCATCTTGAATCAAAGGATCTATGTTTTGATTGATAGTGGGGAAACCCACAATTTTATTGATTCCCATCTAGTGAAAAGGATGGAAATAACCATTGATACTTTTGAGGGATTCTTTGTTTCGATCCTAGGAGATAGAAAAATGCAATGCATGCATTATGTCCCATCACTTTTAGTCACCATGGGGACTTATACTTGGTTGATCACTTCTTTGTGGTTGACATACCTAACACCAATGTGATTTTGGGTGTTCAATGGTTGATTACATTGGGGAAAGTCACCACTGATTGGGAAGTTTTGCAAATGGAATGGGTGGACAAGAAGAGTGGTGAAACTCAAATGACCAAAGGCATGCATACATACCCCTCACATACCATTTCCACACAAAGAGCATAGATGGATTTGCGCAGTGGAAGCAAGGATCTCACAGTCCCATATATCATGCTCATGAGATTGCTGCATGGGACACTCTTATCTAGTGGAAAACCACCTAGGAGGCCACCTGATTCAGTTTTTGTGGGAGATGTCTCACAACATGATGCTCCAAATTCAGATCCAAGAGGGATGGGAGCATTGGAAGACAATGATACAGCATTGGGAGTCTTGGGTAGGCTCAATGAGAAGGGAGATCTTCTCCCACCATCATCATTACCCACTCTCATTTCTTATTCTGTGTTGTGGAGGAGAAGAATGGAAGGAATGGCCTTCCAACTTATACCTTTGGTATGGGATGTGTCAAGGAGGAATTCAACCACATGACAGATATTTCAGTTGATGGATCATCTACGCTGTCATTGTTGGGGAGTTTAGATCCATACTGGAAATCCCTACTGTTGGTGGATTATTCCAAGGATCTTCACACTTGTATGATACTTGATGACCAAATGCATGAAGAGGGATATTTATTGCAAGAGGGAGTCATCTATCATCATGGTAGGATATTATTGTCTAGAGCCTCCAAGCTCAAGGATAATTTGCTACAAAGAGCCTATGGAGAGTTCTGTTTCAACCACATATATTCCATGAAGATCTACAACATCATCATGAGGAGTTTTGATTTTAAAGGATTTGAAGGAGAAATACATCAACATTTTCAAGAATGCATGAACCATGTGGAGTTGGGACAAAAATATGACACTATGAAAGAGTTATTTCAGCGATCTCTTCCCTCTTTTGAGAGAGGAGAAAAATCCATGCACCACTCCATTTTTACAAGGAGTATTGTTGGTGAAGAACATACTCATGTAAATCATGTTTTATTTTCTGATTGTATGTATTCTTTCACTATGTTTATGCAGGCCATGACTCCAAGGAGGAGTATTGTATCTTATAAACTTCATGGCCAACTTTGGGCCACACAAATTTCTAAACATGGCCTCTCCCTTGGAGGACAAAGGGAGATTTTTCATCATGATGGGTGCTTTCCTAAGGCACCAAATATATCTCACAGTTTCAGACATAGTGAGATAACATGGGAAGAAAATGCACTGTGCTAGTTCCACATGTGGGACTATGATCCACCTCCATATGCACAAATTTCTGTTTGTTTGTACATAATTTTACTCCCATACATTGATGATGTACTTGTACTTTTTATGGGAATGTATGGATGAAGGAGGGAAGGTATGTATGTGCCCTATGGGATGGATATTTTCCACTTACCTTATGCTACATGTTTCAGGGAGGACATTGGGAAAATCATGTTTGTTTCATGTGAACTATTGTCTCCTTATGGGATGGACTATTTGCATCTCATGAGAGCTTTGAAGGAACAATACATGGAGGGATGGAAGATTATCACATATTGGTGTCACCAATGGAGGAGGAGAAGAGCTGCAACACTCACCTTATCAGTTGCTTGAGGACAAGCAACATTTTGGAGGGGAGGACTGTAATATTCCTAATTAGTCCTAATATAATTGGAATATTAATTTTTGTTTTATTTCTTTGTTTGAAGAATAAAAATATAAAGGCGGTCCATAATACTCCTAAACAATGAATAGATCAATGTCAAATGTAAAAAGGATAAATATTGGCTATTTTAATAAGCACCCTTAGGTGTGAAAGGGGTTGGATATTTTGAATGGGTCAACCTTGATCAGATCTACAATGCTATCTTGGAGGAGTTGCCATCAATGAGGCGCATCGCAATTTTAGATGGAGCTGCTTTGTGTGAAAGGAGTGTTTTCATTGAAGGTGGTTTAGGGGTGCAAGCTGTCAAATTATAAAAGGAAGAGGATGGCAGCATAAGAAGGTTGTTGATGGTTATCATATTTCTAAATATATTGTCTGTTTAGACATATATCATTCTCTTGTTGTTTAGTTGATAATAGTGTTGTTTAGCACTGGGTGTTCCTGATCAAGAATCCCACCTCTTTCCTTGAGAGGCCTCTTGGAAGAGTTTGCTTTGTATTGTCCACTATCTAGATGAAGGCAAAGCTTCTTCTTTCAACTACAACGCAGATCATGTTGAGAGTTTTGTTGTCTTTTCAAGCTGCAACAAGTGGAGGCTAGATCTACTCAGATCTAGGTCATTTCAGTGCCCTTTTTCAGTGGAGGAGGCTTCTACCCCATTGGGAGGAGTGTATTGGAGTGTTTGGGCTACATTTTCTGATCTTGGCATGAGGCCAACTGTAATATTCCCAAATTTTTTCCTCAAGATAAAATGAACATTATAGTTAGCATTAGATGAATAAAATGGGTAGGGAGTCCCATTAACCTCTTTAGAAGGAAAAATAACATTCCTCATGTGAAAAGGATAAGAATAAGTAGCTAGATTGAGCACCTACAGGTGTGAACAGGATTGGATCATGTTGATTCAGTCATATTTGACCAAGTCCACCTACACTATCTAGATACATTGTATCTCCATGATGGACTGCACAGTTTTAATGGAGGACAACTTGCATGGGCTAGGTGGCACATATGGATGGGACCCAATGTGGAGAGGGGCACTTGATATATATGGAGAGGAGGATATCCATTGTATTCATGCTTGGATTATTATTTTCTTTGGTCTGTTGAGACTTTGCTTCCTCTTGCTGTTTAGCAGGGTTGTAGTGCTGTTTAGCACAAGGGTGTTTCCGGTCGGGAATCCCTACCTCATCCTCAGGGAAGGAGAGGTTCTTGAGCTACATTTCCTCATTCCAGCATTTTTTTCAAGCTACCTCCTTCAGCTATAACACATTTTCTGTTTAGAGCTAGGCTGTGTTGCAGGGTGCAGCAAAGGAGGATCTCTTTGAGCCATTTCTGGGGTTGTTTTTCAGTGGAGAGCTTGTCTATCCATTGGAGGATCAGCAAAGGAGGCTCCCGGGCATATTTCCACATCTTGGCATTGGGCCAAAGCATCTCTGCACTTTTACAGCACAGTCCCTTGCAGGAACCGCATCATTTTTCAGAGAGCAACTGCAACAAGGTTTAATACCTTGATTTTTGGCTAGTTTCCTTGGGCAAGGATCGACCCTTTCCCTGGAAAGCTAGGAAAAGGGATTCTAATCCATATTGTAATTATTTCAGTCATATTCATATAATTTTGGAGTAAACTGTGTTATTTTTTAGACTGAATATTCATATCTACTTCTCTTTTACTCAAGTTGTCGCGAAACCCTTGCCGGGTTATCTCATTTTGTATAAAAGAGCCTTGATCTCTGTTTTTCTCCTTGTATTGATGTAATAAAATATATATCTGATATTTCTATCATATTAGATCTGAAACCCTCATAAAAGCACACTGTGAAAGCTTCAGTAATTTCTGCATACAATAAGTCATGGGATTTGGGCCTTTTTGAGCTGTATCGGGGTTGGGATATTTGTTTAACATAGCTAGAGTCATTTTTTCCTGATGAAATTTGGTATGTGAGTCCCACATGACCTAAGCTAAAGTCTCCCACCGTCATTTTCCCTTATTTTTACGCAAATCTAAAAAATTAACGTTTTTGGTGCTGGAAATGCTGATTTTCCCCACTTTTGATTGAGGGAATGGATCATCTTTCTTGCTGCTGTATATATGATTGATGGAAATGTGATCTAATAAATTTTATGAGCTATATTTCTACATCTCCAACTTAATAATATCTTCAGATATACTATTTGTTGTAGAAAATCCCTTGTTTGGGATATTACAGTGGTTTCAGAGCATAATCTTGGCTCAGCCTGTGGAACACAACCATTATGATATTCAAATAATAAAATATGATCAGAAAATAGACTCAATTATGTGGAGAAAGGAAGGAGGATAGGCTTTCAAAGCTTCTTCCTAAATCTATAAAGAGCATTCATGAAGATCTTAAGAAAATAAGAAGGGATATGTACAGATAATCTCCAAGAGGGTTTGAATCTGAATCAAACTCTAGATTTTCATATGAGGAGTGTGAGCATATAGCCACACACTATGTTTCATAGCGTAGTCAAGAGCCCAGATCTATCAAGAGAAAGATGAAGGACGAAGGAATGCCTAAGAGGGAAACTCTTAGTGGTTTGTTGCAAGGTTATGAATCTCAAACTGAAAGGTTTAGAGACGATCTTACTTTTTCAGAGTTTTGCAAGATCAATGTGAAGGGAAGAAAGCAGGAGGATAGATTTATTCTATCTACTTTTGATGGTTCACCAGCATGTTCAGCCAAAGCTTGGGTGGAGGAACTAGACACCTTTTTGCATCAGCACCAAATTTATGAAGATGATGAAATCAAAGTTGCAGCGCTGCGTTTTGGAGGTAAGGCCTATGCATGGTGGATATTTGAGTCTTTTTCTTTAAAGAATGCAAATAATTCTTCTTATGCAAGGTTCATTAAGGTATTGGTAGGAAGATTTGATGGGAAGATTTCTGAAACACATGTAGAGAAGAAAAACAAACTCAAACAAACACAAACCTTGCACGTGATGGATGAAACTATAAACTCCATTCCACTTTAGAAACCCATGGAGGAGGCTGATATCTTGCATCATACCTTGCTAGAGGCAAGACCTTTATCTCATATTCTTAAGCAAGGAGGTATGGAGATCACTTTTTCAAAACAGGATTCAATCATTGGGAGGCTGCAAATTCATGTTGCAGAGGTTGAGGGCAACAACACTATCACATATAGAGATAATCTAGTGCCTCATGCAGAGGAAGGAGGAGTAATTTCTCCAAAAAGGGGGGTTCTTGTATCATTTCAAGGGATTCCCCAGGATCTCATGTGTGGAGATCAAGGCACAACCTATGATCAGCATGTGACTTTGTTGAGAGATTGTAAAACCATGCAGATGGAAGGAGGAGATAGGGAGGATGATTAGCATCATTTGATGAGGAGCATACACACCTATCCATTTCAGAAGGTTGATGTACAAAAGAGGGAAGCTGGATTGCATAGTGAGAGCAGGGACAAGTTTGTCCATCCTTATATTTAGTCTACTCTTGACATTTATGTCTCATTACATGGAGGCATTCCACCTGGGAGGCCACCAGATCTAGAGTTGGTGGGAGACAACTTGTCATTTGGTTCACCACTCTCAGATTCAGGAGGGATGAATATTTTGGAAGATGACTTTGGCATGGGGGATGTCAAAGTAGCAGGCAAAAACATGAGGGGAGCTTCACATGCCAGATCACCAGCATTGTCTCTTGGGAGGATTGATCCATATTGGAGGTCTCAACTCTTGGTAGAGTACTCCAAGGATCTAGGTGCATTTATGATACTTAATGACCCAAATAGAGATGATGAGTATATGGTAGATGATATGGTCATATATTATTATGGTAGATTCTTCTTGACTGGAGCTTCTAAGATCAAGGAGAAGCTGCTTCATACAACACATGAGGACTTCCTTTCCATGCATTATGATGCATATCTTTCTTTGGCAGAGAAGTTCACTTGGGAGGGCATACAACATGACATATTTCAGCATATGGAGAGATGCATAGCTCGGATGGTGATAGATAGGAGGTCAAAGCCACTTCCCTACTCATTAGAGGCGAGGGAAATATTTCAGTTGAGCCATTTCAGCTCAAGATCTCAAGTACATGATGGAGGAGGTATAATTTCACGTTTTGTATTGTACTTATTTTCCTTGTTTGAGTAGCATGATGTATCAAGAAGAGTTATCTCTTCTTGCATATTGTATGATGATGTACTTGAAGCTACTTGTAGCATTGATTTTGGCTATCTTTTTGGTGGTTTGTGGGGGAAGCCACATGATTCTTGATGTGCACCATTGAGACCACATTGTATCTTCATGTTTCCATATTATGAGATGACTGTGGCAACAAACAAGTGGCTGGTGAAGCACTTTTTATTTTCTGTTTTGAGGCAGGCATGGAATGCACTGTGATGGTTCCTTGTGTGGAACTTTGATTCAGTCTCCGGTTGTCATTTGGAAGCTTGTTTTCATATTATTTTGCTTCCATATATTGCTGATATGTTTGTACCCATGGGAAGCTTTGTTTGGAGAGTGGAATTTGAGATGGAGATGCCCATTGGGAGTATGATTCTCCCTGTTTTACATGTTTTATGTTTCAGGAGAAACAATGGGCACACCATGATTGCCACAACACACCTCTTTCCTTCATGTAGGAGGAGCCCTTAGGTGAACTTGCATTCTTGGAGGAGGCACTTCATGGTTGAATTATCTTGTGGGGTATCTTGGGTCATTTTTGAAGGCCATGAAATTGCAGCCCAATTTCAGCAGCCCCCTCATACTTACCATAAATGGAGAGAGAAAATACTTGGATGGGAAAACATAAACTCTCCATTCAGCCCCAACACATTGCATAAAACTGGGGTTGTAGATTTCTTTGATGAGCTACCTATAATGGCTCATTTCATTTGGATGATAGCATGGGTGAGAGGGTCACTCATTGGAAATGAGATTTCCCATGTGTATCATCACTCCTACCTTGAGGAGGCCATGATACAACAAGGAGGTTTCCACTAACACCTTCCACCTTTTCATGATGTGAGCCATTGGGTCATGCATATTTGGGAGAAAACATTGGAGGGAAGATTTGTTGCAGATTATCTTGAGCAGTGGTGGGGACTATTGATGAGGAGGCCACAAGAGGAGAAGGGGAGGAATTTTTCTCTCTCTATATAGTTGCTTGAGGAAAAGAAACATTTTGGAGGGGAGGACTGTAATGTTCCCAAATTTTAGCCTTAAGCTAAAATGAACATTATAGTTAGAATTAGATTAATAAAATGGGTAGGGATGCCCATTAACCTCTTTAGAAGGAAAAATAACATTCGTCATGTGAAAAGGAGAAGAATAAGCAGCTGGGTTGAGCACCTACAGGTGTGAACATGATTGGATCATGTTGATTCAGTCATATTTGACCAAGTCCACATGCACTGTCTAGATACATTGTATCTCCATGAAGGACTGCGCAGTTTTAATGGAGGACAACTTGCATGGGCTAGGTGGCACATATGGATGAGACCCATTGTGGAGAGGTGCACTTGATATATATGAAGAGGAGGACAACCATTGTATTCATGCTTGGATTATTATTTGCTTTAGTCTGTTGAGACTTTGCTTCCTCTTGCTTTTTAGCAGGGTTGTAGTGTTGTTTAGCACAAGGGTGTTCCCGGTCGGGAATTCCTACCTCATCCTCAGGGAAGGAGAGGTTCTTGAGTTACATTTCCTCATTCTAGAATTTTGGCCAAGATACCTGCTTCAGCTATAATGCAGTTTCTCTTTAGAGCTGGGTTGTGTTGCAAGGTGCAACAAAGGAGGATCTCTTTGAGCCATTTATGGGGTTGTTTTTCAGTGGAGAGCTCCCAGGCAAGGGAGGCTCCCGGGCTCCCGGGCATATTTCAGTGGAGAGCTCCATTGGAGGATCAGTAAGGGAGGCTCCCGGGCATATTTCCACATCTTGGAATTGGGCCAAAGCATATCTACACTTTTACAATGCAATCCCTTGCAGGAACTACATCATTTTTCAGAGAGAAGCTGCAGCAAGGTTTAATACCTTGATTTTTGGCTAGTTTCCTTGGGCAAGGGCCAACCCTTCCCCCAGAAATATAGGAAAAGGGATTCTAATCCCTATTTTACTTATTTCAGTCATATTCATCTAATGTTGTAGTAAGTTGCATTATTTTTTAGACTAAATATTCAGATCTACTTCTCTTGTACTCAAGCTGTCAAGAAACCCTTGCCGGGTTATCTCATTTTGTATAAAAGAGGCTAGATCTCTGTTTTTCTCCATGTATTGATGTAATAAAATCTATATCTGATATTTATATCATATTGCATCTGAAACCTTCATAAAATCACGTTGTGCAAGCTTCAGTAATTTCTGCATGCAATAAGTCATGGGATTTGGACCTTTTTGAGCTGTATCGGGGTCGGGAGATCTATTTAACATAGCTAGAGTCATTTGTTCCTGATTAAATTTGGTATGTGAGTCCCACATGAACTAATCTAAAGTATACCACTATCATTTTCCCTTATTTTTACGCAAATATTAGAAATTAACGTTTTTGGTGCTGGAAATGCTGATTTTCCCCACTTTTGATTGATGGAATGGATCATCTTTCTTGCCGTTGTATATATGATTGATGGAAATGTGATATAATACATTTTATGAGCTATATTGCTGCATATGCAAGTTAAGAATATCTTCAGATATTCTATTTTTTGTAGAAAATCCCTTGTTTGGGATATTACACCAACCATGTTCTAAACCCTACAGCGCAGTTTTACTTCCAGATCTACATTTTTCCTGTTGGTGCTGTTGCAGGGTGTTTTGCCACATCATTTTAAGAGATGGTTTTCAAGTGTTGGGGATTTTCCCTCCACTTTGAAGATCCATTGAAGGAAGATCTATTTCTTGTCATATAAGATTTGATTTGAATAATTTTGTATACTTCTGAATATTTGAATATTTCTACAGATATGCAGACTTAGATCTTAGATATACTTCTTGTATATGGTGTTTTTCTCAAAACCCCAAGGGGAATTGATAGAAGAGCCTCTATAGTATATGGATCTGTTATAGATCTAAATTCCATGCTCTTATATGCTCTAGATATAAAGTGTAATATTCAGCTACCGCAGCTCAATAAAATAATGCTGTCAAGCCTTTTTTAGTCCATACATGTGATTGCAACACCTCTTTTTGAGGATTTCCTTCTATTGGTGACTTGTCTGTCTAGTTATGAATCTTATGGGCCTCATTGTACATCTAATTTGTTGTTGTAAATACATTTGAAAGGTCTCCTTATTGGCCTCTTGTTGTTTCTTAGATGATCTGCGTTATTTTCCTGCAAATTTGTCTTCTATTGCTGCATTCCCAAATTGAGAATATTACACGCCAGCTGGAATTTGAAGCTACAACTGAAGCAACAAAAGGAATCATTTGGAAGCACTTGGATTCGAGGCAAGCCTCTAATCCATTCTGTGTGTCTATTATTAGTTAGGAAAAGTAGTCGTATAGTCTTTAATCTATTTTTCTAGATTAGCACATGTCTAGGGAAGCGTGTTTTATCCGTAATTCACAATTCTACACTAAAAAATTGGCGACTCCACTGGGGATATTACTCTTTATCCTAGGTGTTTTAGCCTATGATTTTCTATGTCTATTCACCCAATAGTTGTTACTAACAAAGATTATTCTTTTTAAGATCCAAATTTTGAAAATAAGTGTGTTAAACAGCTGTGTTTTTCCTTTGACACTGTGCCCAATGCACTCTTGGACATGATACAGTGCTTTGCATAGAATTATGTCCCTTTTAGGTCTTCATTGCAAAGCATTGTCTCTCTTTAGAGATTGTGTTACCTCTTGAAACCATCCAAATTCCCTTGAATTTTCCTTTGCAGTTTGTTTCTGTTTGTTTGCTGCTATGTTTTAAAAAGCCCGAGCCTCATATTGACCAGTGAATTCATCTACCTCTTCCTCCTTTGAAAGAAAATTTGTTCAATGTTTGTTTAAAGCATTTTTCTTTATCATTGGCAAGTTAATTTCAAAGTATTTTTATTGTCACATTAGATCCATTTGCTTTTGAAAAAGGAAATTGTGTAAAATATTCGTTTCTTGATAGGAGAAATTGTTGTTTCATTCCTATTTTTTCCTTCAAAAGAGAAATTGTTTTTTATATTCCTCATTTCTCAAAAGTAAAAGGCATTTGTTTTTGTTGATTTAGTGCACTTAGTTTCTTTCTGCATTCATAACATTAAAGGAACTGAAAAGAAAAATCTGCATTTTCATGTAGTGGTTTGTGTTTTTTGCAAAAGGAACAATTAGGAAAAGTCGTCCAATTAAAGGAAAGCATTTACAGAAAGCTATCTATGAGAGGGAAATGTTGGCAATACTACATGAACTAAATAAATGGCGACCTTACCTAATGGGAAGACACTTCAAGGTAAAAAATGATCATGATAGTCTTAAACAATTGGAAAAAGACTATCTTCAGAAGAGCAGCAAAAAGGGGTAAAAAATATGTTGGGTTATGACTTTGAAATCGTCTACAAAAAAGGGAAGCTAAATGTTGTTGCAGATGCACTCTCAAGAAAGGATGAAGAGGTGGATGCATTGCTTTGTGCATTTCAATTATCCAACCAGATTGGATAACCAAATCAAGGGATGAATGGAAGAAGGACGAAGAAGTGTGGACTCTCATTCAAAAGTTGTAGCAAGATCCTAGTACATCTAATACATTTAGTTGGAAAAATGATTCTTTATGGTACAAATATCGCTTATATATTTGCAAGAATTCCCAATTAAAACAAAAGATTGTTTTGGAATTTCACACTTCTCCTTTAGGCGGACACTCGGGATTTTAAAAAATTACCATAGGGTGAAGAAAGATTTTTTTTGGGATGGCCTTAAATCTGATATTCAAAATTTTATGGCAGAATGTTTGGTTTTCCAGCAAAATAAAGTGGAGGAAATTAAGACCCCGAGTCTTCTACAAACTTTTTCCATTCCAAGTCAATGTTGTGAAACCAGCTCCAAAAATAGAAGAAAAGAGATATCAATGCCTTAGAAATAAGCCACTTCGAGGGGGCAACCTCCAATACATCACATGAATGAACAATTCTTGGATGATACAAATGACAAAACCTCCTTTCTATATAGAGGAGTCCATGGGGCCACAATGTAATCCTAATGGGGCGATAATGTAATCCTAACTGACCTAACAATAATAATGTAAAGACACAATAATAAAAATATGGGGGTTACAGGAGTACAACATTAAAAATAAGGGGGGCTACACTAACATAATAAGGGACTACACTATTAATATAGGGAATTAACATGCCCCTCTCCTTCAAACAAGTGTTGTCCTCAACGCTTGATTATTTATTGATGCTTTTGTATAAAATTTTCATCCTACCATGTAGAATTTTCTACAGGAAGGTTCTTCCACCTGCTGAGACACTCTAAAATTGATCGTACTTGTCAAGTTCTTGTTTCTGTGACTGCTTCAAAACTTCTTTCGATGTGATCTTGATCTTCCTGTTGTTTCATTAAATTCTGCACCAAAGTTAGGTTATCCTTTGAGAGTTGGAGAACTTGTTGTTGATGCTCGATGTGATCTTCCACTAATTTATCGTCCATATTAGCTATTATTTGATCCTTCAAACCATACAAATTAGCCTCTATTTCTGCTTTTAAACCATCTATGTCATCTTCGGTTGCTCTTCGTAAGATCAAAATTTGTTGCACTTGGTACTGTAATTTTGATATCTCATATTGCAATTCTTCCTCTTCATATGTCATAGTATAGATTTTTGAGGTCTTAATGTGTATGGAATTATTTTTTTGAAGCATTATAGAACCAAATACTAATAAAATTTTTGAATTATGCCCTTGGAATCACTTCAAACTGGTTTTTCAAACAAATGTTATGCAATTTTAAAAACCAAATACCCACCTTTTTCTTGCTTTTGAGGCACTCAATATTGAAATTGCATTATCTCTGTGATTGCAGATATTCAATATCTGAAATTTGGCCTTGTGGTAGCCCTCTGAATCCTCTTTCAAATTCCATAGGTCTTACCTGATTTGGATTCTTCAAGACAAAGTTATATCCAAGCTCCCACAATGACCTAATTATGGACTAGTTCCATAGAGTGAAATTGTACGACTTGCCACATGTAACGTTTTGCTCTTTCAGCTCTTAAATTGATAGAAAAAAAACTACCATCCATTTACTTCCAGCCAATTTTTACATAATTCCAATCCGATGCTCAGGGAGAGAGTTATGAAGATTTTCCCACGATTACCTCTTTGAGATGAAATTCGTGAGCCTGAAAAAAACCTAACTTCCAGAGATCACATCTCCGCAAATTTTATGAACCAATAACTAAAATTGTACGAAGATGTTCCTCAGGAATTTGGCTTCTCTCTGTGGAAATTTAAGCTTCTGAAACCTCGTAGAAAAATATTTATATCAAAAATTCCACGATGACCTATTTAGGTTAAATTCAGGAGCCTGCAAAAAGCCCTAACTTCCATAGATCATATCTCCAAAAATATTATGAACCAAGATCTAAAATTTTGCAACGATGTTCCTGAGGATTTCAGCTTCACGCCCTAAATATTTTAGCTTCTGAACCTTCATAGAAAAAATTTTATAGCGAAAATTCCACGATGACCTATTTGGAGCAGCGAAACCCTAGAATCCAAAGCTCTGATACCAAATGTTGTGAAACCATCTCCAAAAATAGAAGAAAAGAGATATCAACGCCTTATAAATAAGCCACTTCAAGGAGGAAACCTCTAATACATTACATGAATGAACAATTATTGGATGATACAAATGACAAAACCTCCTTTCTATATATAGGAGTCCATGAGGCCATAATGTAGTCCTAGTGGGGCCACAATGTAATCCTAGCCAACCTAACAATAATAATGCAAGGGCACAATAATAACAATATGGGGGTTAGAGGGGTACAAAAATAACAATAAGGGGGGGATACACTAACATAATAAGTGACTACACTATTAATATAGGGACTTAATAGTGGCTAAGGGCGGCGTCATCATAGAAGAGCAAGTTATTGCTCATGCCCAGTACTTAGAATTGATTTATGCTCAGTCTGGCACGCTCTATGAAAAACTTCCTAATGCACCGAGATCTAATTTTACTGTTCCTCCTCAATTAAAGGAATCTTATACCGAAGATGGCTTGATTGGCACTGCAAGCACACATCACACTACTGCATCTAATCTTGCTCCTACTTCCGAAATTAATTTCGTGTCATTTGAAAAAAGAAAAAGTGTCAAGCAACCCAGAAGTAAGAAATAGGGGAAATTTAAGAAAAAGAAAATTTCTAACTCGTAGGAAAGATCATCTGATCAATCGTCTAGTCCTAGGAAACCTTGCTATCCATGCATAATCTGTAATGAGGAACACTTTGTTAGGGATTATCCTCACTGTGTTGAAGTCTAAAAAATGATCAAGACTTCCCATGCGTCAACTATGTTGACAGACCCATTTCCAAATCTGGACACAAACATGGTTACTATGGATCTAGCTCCTAGTTCCAAAGTGTTAATGTTATCTATCACAAAACCTTCAACAAATATTTTGGTGTCAACGCGTAATAAAGATTATGGTAGTCAGGCCACTTATGACCCTACTACCTCAACAACGAATCCGTCTGTTAGGGTCCTATATTAATAGGGTTCATAAATTTTGAATTGACTTTCATAGTCTTGAAAATATGTACATACCTTGCTTTATGCAAGTTGTTTTCCCATATTTTGAAAAAAATGAATAATAATAAAAAGCCAAAAAGAGGGTAAAAAGTCCTAAAATTAAAATCAAAGGACTTAGAAAAATATCGACCCCAAAAGAAAAAGAAATAAGACCTGAAAGAGAGTGATTATGTGTAGAGTGTCAATAAATGCCATAATCCATGATCAGTTAAACAATTTAATCTTAACTTTTCATGCTTTCAATTTCATGTTTTAGATAGAGAATAAATATTTGTCAAATAGTTTAAACTTGAAAAATCAGTAGATAGGTAGAGAATAATGAGGAGATCAACAGTTTAATCTGAGCCCTCGAGTGAAATAAGGTAGATTTAGATAGTTTTATGCTTTTAAAGAATTTTTTTTTAAGGTTGCAAGCCTAAATGCACCTACAAAATGAAGAAAAAATGTTAGAAATAAAGTTGGGTAGGTAGAAAGCAGTTGAGCAATCATGTAATAAAGCATCATCGGGGAAAATCACTAATTTCCCCTGCCCTACAAGTATGAAGTGTTCTAAACTATTAGTCGAAAAGGCTCAGAGCATTTCTCTAACTTTTGTTGGGACCGAACCCAAGGCTCGATGATTGGTTAGTTAAAAATATTGATTTCATACCTTAAACCCACATTTATCATCATTTACCCCTCATTCATACATCTTAATCCCTTTTTTCCTAAGTAAAACACATTTTTTACTTAGTAAAATTGTAAACCTAAAATAATTAACTTCATTCCCTTCAAAATCATTCATAAAACCCTAAAAAAGCATTTATCCTAAGTATAAGTGAAGTAATACAACAAAGATGAGAAATGCTTTATTTTTATACTTTACTTAGAGGTAACATATGCTTTGTTTCCATTTTACTACCCTTTTTTCATATTAACAACTAACCTATTTTATTAAATCTCCAACTACACCCTCTCGTAGTTATTAATTCCATTATATTTAAATAAACCCCCTAAAACCCATTATTTTAAAGTTTAGACCAAAGTTTAATACCCCCATGTGCACAAATATAAAAACCCTGCCTACAAACCCATTGGTCTAAACATATCGTTATTTAGATACTCCACCCCTATAGTTTGAAAAATATTCAAAGGTTGAAAACTATATAATATATACTATCGCGCTCGCATAAAAAATTTGAAACATTTCACAAATGTTTTAAATAAAAATATTAACCCCCGCCTATACCATGATCAACCCACTGTAAATGTTTTATTAAAATAACATTTAAATAACCAAATCCCTCAGCTATTTTTATAAATCCTAAGGTTTAAAATTTATTAAAACTCAATTTTATAAAGGTTAAGCCATTTCCATCGCATAATACAAGTCTGGTCCCACTCCAATTCCAATGCAACTCCCAAACAAATATGGACCCTTCGCATTGATCCCCAGATCCGACGGCACAGATCCAATATCGCGTGGAAAAGTAGCGTGATCATCCAAGCTCCAAACTTGCACAAAGCAGATGGTTTCACAATTCCTCTCTCCTCCACGTGGATGTTTCTTATTTGATCACGTGGGTTAAGCCCAATACAATTTACCACCAAAAGGTCGCGCGATAACCACTGGTTTTTTAATCCGTTGAATCCCCAAACCGTTGCGCATGCCTAACGTGACAATCATTCAATGCTGAAATAATGTGACCAAAATGCATATTAACCTTCAAAATAAACTTCATTTGATACCCTTCTTGCATGTTAAACCTATGCTCACCCCTTCTTGACTATAAAAACACCATTTTTAAGCCTTTTTCAGCCATTTCTACGCTCGAAGCGGCCTGCAACATTTTCCCTGAGACCTTTGAAGACTGCTAAGGAGCTGTGCATTGCTCCATAGAATCTACAGAAGCTGGCTTCCATTGAAAACCTCAGAAACATCTTCTGAAGCCAAATACTTTCATGTAAAAGGTATTTTTCTAAAATTTGAACCTGCAATCGATTTAAAAGACCTTTAAAGAACAAAAACACACTTAGGATTTAAAAATCAATTAAAATAAACTGCCAAAAAGCCCCAAAAACAGGCCAGACCCTGTCAAATTTTTCCCAGAAACCCTGTTTCTCTGCTGCGCACCATTTTTGAAGTAATTTGTGAGTTTTACACACTTTGATGAAGTATTTCAAACTTAAATCAAACCAAAAAACCTCAGCAGATTTCCTAAGCCTCTGTAACCCTTTTCAAAAGAGTTTTTAGCCCATATTTCTATTAAAATACTCAAGAAACCCTTGTTTTTTGTTTTAAACCAGTTAAAAGCCTATAAAACTCTTTCACAGACCTATTTAAGAAGAAAGCCCGAAGAAAAAAGCTATACTTTGCCAAAATTTTCCAATAAACCCTCTGCTAAAGTAAATTACTTTTGCTAACTGTCTAAACTTGCAGAAGTAGATCAAAATGCCTAAAACAAAGAGTGAAAGAAAGCCTAAAGCTTCTAAAGTACCTAAACCTACCCCTGCCATGACTTCAAATACTTTTGTTGTTGTAAATCCTTTGCAACCCCCAGTCATTGATATTGAACACATCCCACTAGCTGATACTGATTACGAGATAGCAGATCCCATTGTTGAATTTAACCTGCTAGATATCCATAACTAGTGTTATGAAAAGTCATTAGATAATTAAGAAGAAGTACATATTTGGGAATCCCATTTGCCCAAATATGTTGTCCCATTAACTCACCCATGTTAGGAGGTCATTAGATTATGTCAACAGTATTATGTTCCTGAGCAAAAAGCCATTGTAAATGCCAGTAAATATGTGCTTCTTACCATCACTGTAGAATCAATTAACCAGATGTTACATCTTCAGCCTGACCCCCAAGCAGTCCCTTTGTCTATAGAGGCTCTCACCAAGCTATATATTAGCCTAGATTTTCCCAAAAGGTTCATGATTTTTCAGACATTCATGCCTCTGCATGTAGAAATTCTTAAGCTAAATCCCCCCATATTCTACTCCTAAATTCCCTGAAGGTTCAAGACATGTGATTTCCATGCTTTGCTTCATCCTTGGATATTTTACTGATGAACACACTCATGAATCCATCTTGCGATTCTTATCCACTTTCTCCCCAGGTTAACCCCCATCAGTAATATTTGATTATGCTGGTTTCATTGCTAATAGTATTCATGATCAATTAACCAATTTGCAAATTGAGGGAGTATTCAGATATAACTCCTACCTTTTCCATATGTTTCTATACTTCCAATCAGATAAATTTTCAGTTACTCTCCAAAAACTTGACAAAGAGGGAAATCTTCTATCTGTCATTTTTTGGACATCCTTGCTTAGGAAAGAATGTACAGATTTCACATATTCATAATTTTCAAAGTTATTTTTACACCCAGTGATCACAATGTTGACCAAGACAGAGTAGCCAAGAATAAATGAAGAAATAAAAAAGATATTGCAGTTATCAGAGCAGAGTAAGGTTGGTGACTGGTATTTGTATGAAAAATATACAGAGATCAGAATATTTGGGTCAAACTTGTTACCTTACAATTTACCCAAACATCCTTCAATGAGGATCTTTGCCTTGGAGTATATCAGGCAGATCCTAAACTCTAATTCCATAAATTTCATGGTAGCTAAGAAGAAGACCAAATTGAAATTTAAGAATCAGATAGGGCCATTCATATGTAATCACATGCATGCAGAAAAAGAGGCAGATAATTAGTTATTGGAATATAAATTTGAAGAGAGTTTCCCTTGGAACTATGATCCATAAGGGATCTTGAGTAAGCTAACGGTTACATGCAAGTTAACACCCTTTATCCATGAAGCTAAACCATAAATAGAAAAGTTTTCCAATCAGATTGAATGGACTGAAATCACTTTAATAGATGCAGTGAACAAAGGTAATACTAGTCATACCTTAGAGACTGCAAATCAACCAGAGAAGTCCACCTAAAGAGTAAGGGAATAAGGAGCTTATGTGGTAGAAAATACAACTAAAACCAAGTTCAAGATCATATATAACAAAAGGCCCAAATTAGATTCAACAGGTAAAGGAAAAGTGACAATAGATGTGGAAGAAACATAGCCTTTAAATACCAATATAGATTTTCCAGAGACAAATGTTGCTACTGTAATTAGCAATGAGCCAACTGCTCAAAATCAGAATGAAGGACAAATAAATAATGAAGATACATAGTTGATGGAGTGAAAGAAAAGCATGGAAGCATCTTCCTCACAGGAAGTTGAGGAAAATGATTTGGATATCAAAGAGAAATATAAGCAGATTAAACTGAAGAATGAAGAGATAAAGAATAACATTTATTCTCAATATCTCAAACAAACTCCTAGTGTTCAAAACAGGCTCCTTTTTGCATTTTATTATTCTAATCAAAAGCTAATCATGTCAGTGTTGCAGCCCACAGTTGAAAATCTTAAGACAGTGGCTGATTATAAGAAAGTTGATTTGGAGGTCCAGACAGATAAAATCCATGCTCTTGATCAAATTGAGTTCCACAGAAAAACCTCTGAAATGTTATATTCTATTGTCACAAACAAAGCCATGAGTGCTCATAAGCTCCAAAACACCATCTCCAACATGCAAGATTAGATGAATATGGACAAAGCCTCATTGTATGCCAAGGATCTAAGGATAAAAGCCTTAGAATAATTAGTGTTGCAGGTGGGATATGACCCTGCTAATATCAAAGCAGTAGAATTATTGGTGAAGAAGAAAAATGAAGATATAACAGCTTTGAGGAAACAATTCAAACTTCCTCAAAGTGAGCATCCTCAAAAAAAAAAGTCATACAAGAACAAAGTGAAAAAGATGACATGATGAATTTAATTCTTCAGTTGACAACCCAAGTTGAAGAGATGGAAATACAGATGGACAAGCTTGTTCAAGAAAATGAAACAATGAAAGAACCAGTGATTCCTACAGATATTCCAGTTATCATTGCAGCAGTGCCTTCAACTTTAGGTGAAAAGTTGGCTCCCAAGAACCACTGGCTACTGCAGTGCCAGTGACTTCTTGCACAACCTCAGCTACTGAATCTTCTAGAACAACAGTAGAACATACTGATGAGGCCAGCAAGATAGTGAAAGCAATGGAAGAGATGTATTTAAAGATAAATGAGATTAACATGTTCAAAAATATGGTATAAAATCATAAGAAGTCAAACAAATTAGCTCAGATAAATGCAAAGACACACGAACAAAATGCCATCAGACTCAGAGAAGATGTAATGTTCCCAATTTTTACAGCTAATGGGAATATTGCATTTTAATTTCAGTTTCCTTAACTCATGATTAAAAGTGTAAAGGAGGAACTCTAAAACTCTTAATCAGAAAAATAAATCAATTCCCAATGTGAACATGGACAAATTTGGGCCATTTCAATAAAATACACTTAGGTGTGAAAAGGAATGAAGAAGGTTGACTAGGTCAACAGGACCAAATCACAACAGTGTCTAGATGCATTGAACCTCCTTATTGATTACCACAGTTTTAGATTGAGAAGCTTCATGTGAAAAGGGTTAACTCATTGGAGCTGGTTTAGAGTTTTCCAAACCCTAATGTTATAAAATAAGGAGGAAGGCCACAAGGAAAGGTTGTTGAAGATAATTCAATTTTGAGATTGCTTGGGCAACTCAAACTCTCTTGGCTGTTTAGCTAGAGAGAGGAATTTCCTGTTTAGGAATTCCTCCTCCTTCATTGAGGAGCTCTTGAAGGAGTATGTTCTGAAATGCCTCACATCTAGGCTTGAGGCCAAGCTTCCTCCATCAAGACAACATTATTTCTGCACTTCCAGATCTAGTTTTGTAGAAAAGGGAGCATTCCTTTCTCTGGAAGATTAGTGAGGAAGCATTGAGCTTCAGTTTCAGATCTTGGCATCAGGCCAAAGGACCTTCCATCATCATCTACACATTATACTTCAGAAACTGTGTTATTTTTCCAGCGCATTGCTACAACAGGGTTTCTACCCTAGTTTGGTGCTCATTTCCTTAAGGAAGGGCCATCCCTTCTTTCGGAAAGTTTGTATTTCAGTATTCTTCTATAATTTTGTACATTTCAGCTCATGTACTCAGAGTTTAAGTGATTCTACATTTTCCAGATCCATATTCTACAAATATGATACTTGTATTTTGTTCTTTCATGAAATCCCCTTGTTGGGTGATCTTTTGATGTATAAAAGGAGCTGAATCTCCATTTTTTTTCATTCTCAGTGATAATAAACTTCAGATTTGATGTTTCACACATATTTTGTCTAATGTCTTTAGAAATTACGCTCTACATGCTTCAGCCATTTTCTGCATACCTAAAGTCATGGGAAATCAACATTTTTAAGCATATCCGGGGATGGAGGAACTTTTTAACATAGCTAGAATGCTTTTTTTGAGCTGAAATTTGGAGAATAGGTCCCTCATGACCTAAGCAGAAATAACCTCCGAGAATTTCCCTTAATTTTATGCATATTTCTAAATAAATCTATTTTAGGGTCGAAATCACTGCTTTTCCTAATTTTTTGGATCCTAAATTCATATCTAAGTTGCTTCTATACTTGGAATCAGTTTCTGAGTGTCTATAAGCACATTTTATACACTGATATCTCTCTTCACTTCCAGTAGAGCGTTTTAGTTTGCTGTAGCCCCTCATTGGGCCTTCTCTTGAAGATAACTAGATGTGGGAGATCTGTTTAACCCACCTAGTCTTATTTGTTTCTACTGAAATCTTAGATTTAGTTTTTTTATTGATTGATATAAAGGATTCAAGTGTCATTTTCCTATTCCATTGCATATTTTCCTGAAAATTCACTTTTCAGTGTTTGATTCATGAGTTGTTCCTAAATAGGAATATTACAGAAGAGTTAAAGGAGTTGCAAAAGGAGTTAAATTTGAAGGATCAGATATCAAACATCAAAAATTACCTTGGAATAATGTCATTGAAGCCATATATTATCACCCAAAAAATTTTCAAAACATCATTTTGTCAAGTCTGTTTTTTATCATGGGTCAAAATAGGGTCTTAGGAATCTTTTCTTGAATTTGACAAAAAGGGAGTATTAGATTTTTAGGTTTGAACCTTCCTTAGTGTTAAAAAAATCCATTTTAAAGGTTTTTCATGTCAATTCATTCATAATTTCATCATTCATTTCATTTCCCTAAGTTTTTTCATCAAAACTGGCCAATTAGCCAAGAAACCTTACTTTTGTAGCGCCACTATTTCAAAAAAGTTGATTTGCGCTACGAAACTGCTGAAAGTCAACTTCGAAGAAGTTTTATGAGAAACTGGAAAAGAATTTAGGAAACTTGAAAGAGGTTTGTCTTCCTAACAGACATAACTACAAAAACCTCTCTCATTTTCTTCAAATTCATTAGGAGGTGGGAGAAAGTGATAAATTAAAACGTGCTACGATACTGTTGTTACAAAACTGTCCTGTACATGACTGTTTAGCAGTCAACTTCAAGTTCAGTTTCTGGCCAAATGAAAACGTCTTTTGGAATTATGAAAGAGGTTTGTT
Source organism: Pinus albicaulis (assembly GCA_034641835.2). Taxonomy (NCBI): domain Eukaryota; kingdom Viridiplantae; phylum Streptophyta; class Pinopsida; order Pinales; family Pinaceae; genus Pinus; species Pinus albicaulis. Next base: position 32,379,041 of record CM076576.1, read on the forward strand.
TTCATTACATCCCCATTTACAATAACCTCTATCACTTTTCTCACAAGTGTTATCAGTTGGGATACACAAGGCTTTATTTGAAGCCTTATTTTCAGAAACAGAGTTTCCTGTTTTACACATGTTTTTCAAAGGCTTGGTCTGGACCACAGGAGATGTGTTTCACAAACCCAAGATAATTTTTTATTCAAGGAAACATTTCCTACAAAAACCTCCTTCCATTTTGCATAATACATCATTGAGTATGAGATATAGGCTCTGTCCCATGACCTATTTTTCAGGAAAAAACAAGAAAAACCAACAGGCCAACCTATTGCAAATGAAGAAGGGACCTCAAGAAGGCTGGAATGACTCTGTTTTTTAAGTGATATGATGAAATAAGATTTATTTTGAGTGTTTAGCACATTTAAAATTTTCATTTTGGAATATTTTGGACAAAACTACTCACTCAGCAGTTTCGTAGCACAAACAGTGTAAAAAGGGTGAAAAGCGCTACGAAACTGCTATAACAACGTTTCTTGCCCTTTTTCATCACATTTTGGGAAGTAAAAATATGAATTAAGGTTTGAAATTTCGAAGGAGGATATATATAAAGGTAATGAAGATTATTTTTAAGGAAATAAGTCAATATTTTGAAGAAAAAAGGGTTAAAGGGCAACGCTACGAAAAGCGCTATGAAACTGTCTTGTTTTCATAGCACAATCTATTTTCAGCTCATTTGAATAGTTTGATGATGGTTTTGGAAAACTAGAGTCTAGGGAGGAGTTTTTTCATGTGTTAATTCAACTTCCAATAGCAAAGGACCACGAAATGAAGAGTACATGATGGTCAGAATGTTCAATGAATGCAAAAGACCATATGCCTAAAAAACAGGGTTTGGTTTCTTGCTTTTGAGGAGGTCAGCAAAGTGGTCATGAAGAGCTCAAGCCCATCATCCAAATTCGACCATGTGATGACATACTTTTCAATGATGTAATTTCAAGTAGATAAGGTTGCTAGGATAAGGTTATTAAAGATAGTAATAAGGAGTTTGAGTCCTAGTTGAAATAGGACTGTCAAGTAGGATAGGTGTTTGTTTGTCATATATTTCATGTTTTATGGTTGTGCAAGGTGTCAGTAGTTATAAATTAGATATACATAGCCTAAGAGGAGATCATATGATGTTGTAATATGTCTATTATAGGCCAAGAGGTCGAATTAGCAAAGGGTTGGAGACTTTTTGGCAAAACTAGTGCATATTGTAAAAAGACCGTTTCAGCTAATGCAGAGAGCTTCTACTTGACCAACTTGATATTCAGAAGGGGTTTTTAGTGTCTTCCTATTATATTAGTGTTTATTATATATCTTATTTGCAGTGTTTTTCATCTATATTACTCAGAACTCATCTTTAGATGCTCTAACTTCCTTTATAAATGGACTGATTTAGTTTGTTTATTGACTGATATAAATGGACTATATCTGTAGGCATGCCTACATTGGGCAACATTCCAATGTCGGCACATTTCTTAGTTATGTACATATTATTATATTGTTTATGTGTTGAGCATGGGAATTCCTACCCTCAACAATTACGATCAAGAGGATATATCGTGATTTAATGTATTGTAAGATTGATGCAGGTCGGCACTCCGCTTCATCTCCAACCCATCACAGTGTAAAGCATATCAATCAAAATGTTGTTATTATTCTAACTTCATGCTTTAGGGGAAAATTGTTAAAGGTCAATTGGGCATAATTCCCAATGAACTGGTTAATTGGGCATCATCTCCAGGACCAATTTATAGGGACTGTCATCCCCTAACATTTCAATTGCTACATGCCCTAAGACAAAGAACAAGACAAATCGATCAAATACTTTCATCTGCAAAGATTTCCAAAGTTTGAAGTTTATAATATATCATATGAGAGCTCACCAATGTTGCCTCTAAAGGGACTAAGTGCGTTGCATATGTAGGTATCCCTATGCAAGGATGCTCTGCAAAGCACTTCCCGAAATCTATGGATGCGTTGGTCACATTGGGAGTGAAATTCTCATTGTTTCGAAATCTCCACTTTTCTAGTGCCTTCTAGAAGAGTTCACATGTGTCAAACTTCAAATTCATGTGTCCATTTGACATCTACAAGATTGGGAACATGTATTTCCTATTATTGGAAAGTCATTGATTGTAAAACTACCTCAGCTTCTCTATAAATTGAGCATAGATCTTAGTGTTTGATAAGGAATAATTTTTGTAGAGAAATGCTGGTGGAGTTTTCATTGGGGAGATTGATTTGAGTGATAGTTTGCTGGAGATATCTGCATTGTGATGAGGCTGTGATGCTGTTAGAGATGGTGACACTAAATCAGTCATTTGGTTGTAACCTCCCCTTCTATCATTAATAAAGAATACAACTTAATTTTCCCTATATGCATCTGTAATGGCTTTGATTTTCCATATTGCAAGATCTTAGTTTATGTATATGGTTTATGCTTTATTGATTTAGAAAACTAACTTGAATAGACATCTATATTATTGCTATCATCTACTATTTATTGTTCATTCTTGCAGGAAATATTTTGCACAATCGGCTGGAATTTGAAGCTACAACGGAAGCGACATAAGGAATCATTTGGAAGAGCTTGGATTCCAAGTAAGCCTCTAATCCATTATGAGTGTCTATTATTAGTTAGGAAAAGTAGTCATATAGTCTTTAATCTTTTTTTCTAGATTAGCACCTGTCTAGGGAAGCGTGTTTTATCCGTAATTCACAATTCTGCACTAACAATTTAGCTGAAGGAGGTCATCTGAGATCTCAGTGTGTTCAACCATTTTTTTATATCTGAACCTATAATTTCAGATCCATTTCAGATTAGTTATTCATCCATCCAAAACACATCTTTTTAGTTTTTTTTGGTCCTCCTTTAAGGTCCTCTCCGTTTCCCTTTCGGTTGTAGCCTTTCACCACCTTTTTTGCAGAATTTTTCACTTTGTTTTTTTTTTTTTTCTATTTTTCTGCACCTTTTTTTAGCAGATCTCACCTTTAGATCCATGTCCCTCCTGACATTAGATCCATTTGCCATTTTTTGTGTTTTAACTAGATTTTTCCCACCCATAGAATAATTTTTGGCAAGCCCTCCTCCTTGGATTTAAATTGATGCATCTTTAGCTGTTTATTTTCTGTCATATTCAATTTATTTTACCATCCTTTTCAGATTTATTTATAGCTATACAATTTTTTTAAAATTTTTTATCTACACATGTCTAGGCTTAATTGAAATTAACACACTTATCACATACACACACACCCTAAGTGAAGAGTGCCTAGTTTACACCACCAGGCCAAGACTATAACATTGTAATCAATTGATCCTGCACCTCCCTTCCCTTGTTTCAACATTGTAATCATTTGATCCCCCACCTCCTTTCCCTTGTTGGTCTCTCTTCCTTGTGTGATCCGTGTCTTTTTTCCATCATTGTGCCCCCAAGGCGTTTATCTCAGAGACTTATTGGCCTTCATTCCTAGTTTTCATTAGGAAGAATTACTCCTCCGCATAGGTTTCGATTTAGTCCTCCTCCGAGTCCCCATTTTGACTCTGCTTATGGTTCATCGGGTTCCCCTTCTAGTTCTATCCATAGCTCTCCTCCTGTCAACTTCACCATGTCTGGTTCAGGACCTAACACTGTTGGTAGCCCCGAGCCTAGTGCCAGGAATACTACTAGTGGGGCCACGATAGGAACTATTTCAGCTGCTCCCTTATATGGCAGGTCTCAGTCTTCCCAATTTTAACCATTTAATAAATGACCCCATACACCATGATCCTGGTTTTCCTTCTATGCCATCCAAGCTCCCTTTTGACATACCCAAGTTTGAAGGTCTTGCTGAAAAGGATCCTACAAACCATGTTTGTTCCTTCCACATGTGGTGTTTGTCTAAATCCATCACTGATGACTTTGTCTGCCTTTGGTTGTTCCAACATACGCTTACTGGAGAAGCTTCTAAGTGGTATGTCAACAAGGGCTCTGCCTCTCATACTACTTTTGTGACTCTTTCTCGGGCTTTTCTATCTTACTTCCAGCTTCCCCTTCGCTATGACACTGATACTGAACTCTTGACCTCTTTCTGTTAATCGTTTGTGACCTGTTTATCTGATCATGTCCATGAATGGTGGAGAAGAAAGAGCAGATGTCAAGCCCCTACCTTTGAAGACCGTGTCTACATGGACTAGTTTCTCTGATCCCTTTTGCCTCTTATTGTAAAATATGCCGCATCTCATTTCCCTCAGACTGAAGAAGCTGCTCTCCAGATTGCGTTGAAATATGACCTGATATATGCACAGTCTAGTTATGTTTATACCGTCTTACATGATCTCCCTATACCCAGTGGTTCCAACGCATCGGGGTTATCCCATGCCACTGATGGTATCGTTGGAGCCCTTTCTAATCCTTACACTCATCCTCCCATGGGTTATGGTTTCCCTCAAGGAGGGTCCAACTCCTCCAAAATTTTTCCCTCTCCCGGTAGCATGTATCTAGGATACAACATACCTCCTCCTTTTTCCCAACCTGTTTACCACAATTTTTCCCAACATCCTTATTATCCGTATCCGTAGCCTGGTGCTCCAGCTCCTCCAACATTAGAACCTAAACCTCCCTTGCCTTCTCAACCCCCGCAACAGTAGCCACCACCCCCAGGGTCAGGTGTATGTACAACTGGGTGCGACTAATCCTCCTCCTTCCAAAAATAAGAGGAAAGGCAACCAAAACCAATATTCCCAAGGTAATCCAGAAACAAATCCCTAAGGGAATGCACCTAACACTGCTAACCAACAATAGGGCACTCAGCCCAAGCAGGACAAGCCTGTTTGCACGAATAAGCCTTGTTATTATTGTGGTGTCTATGGTCACTATACCCACGATTGTCCTCTTTTACCTCAAATGCGTCAGATGTGGGAAGTGCAAGCACAGTCTCAAGGACATCAAGCCTCCTCTTTGGTTCCTCCAAATGCTGCACCGATTCAGCCATCTATGTTTACCAATCCTTACCCGAGCAAGAATTCATGGCTACCCAACCCCCTAAAGGTGAGGCGGCCACTCAAACTCCTCCATCTGGTACCTCTAATTACCAGATCCTCATGATGAACTCTGACCAAACCATTACCATTGACCTCAACCTTCAAACTCGGTCCCGTCAGTACAACAAGCCCCCCGCTACGTCTGACCCCGATCCCCATTCTTCAGGTCCCACAGAGCCTCTTCCAAAACCCAATGGTCCTTTACTAATCCCTAAGCCTAAGGAAGAGATTCATACCAAGATCCCCAAGGGAACACTAGGTCGAAACCATGCTTCTAGTAAAGCTGCCCATTCATATACTATAGTAGATGACTTGGCACAATACCCTACTACCATGTCGATGTTGGAAGTCCTCCAGTCGTGCCCTTCAAAATGAAAAGCTATACTAACTTCCATTGGTGTCATGGATCATTCAGATGATCATTTTATTTTGTTCGATGTTGACCGGTCAGAACATCCTCCCCTTCCTGTTTCTTTCACCTTCCAAATCACTGTCAAGGTCTAGAATGCCAACATCTCCTGTTGTATCATTGACAAGGGGGCATCCACCTATGTGATGTGAACTTCAGTTTGGAAGCAACTTGGATATCCTAAGTTGGCCCCTTCCACTATCACCCTCCGAGCGTGGGATGGAAACCATTCCCAGCCCCTAGGCATGTTCCGCAATTGTCCCATTACTCTTGCGGGAAAGACTGTTTGTGTTGATGTCGAAGTCATTGTGCCCCCTTATACTACAACATTCTATTGGGTCATAGCTACACTTATGCAATGTCTGCTGTCCCATATACAGTCCATCGTAAGATTTTCTTTCCTCATAACAGAAAGATTCTCATCATTGACTAGTTGACATATTGCGAGCTGAAGTCTCAGACCTCCCATGAGTCCATCATTTATTTGGTGGCCAATAAACAAATATTCGAACCTCTGACCAATGTTTCACCAGGAGTCTATAAAGATTCCTCTTTTCGTGGTTCATTCCCTAGTATTTCTCGTCCTATCTCTGATCCCAGCTCGTCGAATGTTTGCATGACGTAATTGTCTTAGTCTGAGCTCAAACATAACAGTTCAACTAGTCAGCAGCACCACCCTATGTAACTTTCTCCTAGCACCTCGACTCAGCCTTCAGGACCCCCTCCTCAAGGCCCCTCATCTGTAGCTGGTATCCATGAGCCTATCTACCCTCCTGGAATGGTTCCTACTAGCCTTAACCATCTCAGAGCTGTCCTGCATGGCCATTACCCCTCTAGTCAGATACCATTTCTCGCTCCCCCTCCTGGAGTACTTTCGGTACCTTTCAATGCCACCTTATCTCTCCCTAACATGACCCTGGGGATCCCAGTCTAGTACATTGATACCCTAGCCACCATTCTGCCTAGTCAGCCCAAAAAATATCTTTCTTTGACCCCGGTCCACTCGTCACCATGACCTCTCCCTTTGCTTTCGTGCCTCAACCACCTCAACACGAACCTACTCCTATTGCGAAAGTTTCTAGTGAGGGGGGAAAAGCCTGCAAGAAGGCACCTAAAGACAAGGTTGCCTAGAAAAATTCTGCTCCTCTGCACCCTCCAAAGCATATCCCCCATGTGCTTTGTGTGATGTTGTCGGTCATGCCACCCATCATTGTCCTGAATTTCCTTGTATCAAGCCCGATGTCATTGTCACGTTTCCTGAGTCTAAGGTCCCTGAAGCCTCCGGTTCTTCCTCGTCTGCAGCCGAGAACCCCAAGAATATTCACACCAACCACCCCTGTGATTTTTTTGAACTCCATGGCCATTATACCCACCTCTGTCCCCGCCTTAAGAATTACCGCGCTTCTTTAGAAGTAGTTCGGGAATACAAAACCGAACAAAACGAGTTTGCCTCTCTGGTTCTCGTGTAGTATGATTCCATAAAAATTGAGAATATACCTGCTCCCATTAACATTCCTCCTCCCGATGTCGATATAATGGAGCCTTTGGGCACCATCCTCTACCTGTCATCATCCATGAGATCCACGGTGGAAGTTTTCCTTGATACTTTCGATCATATTTCGCCTGACCCCCCTTCAGCATTCACCCTGAGCTCAACATTAGTGGATCCCCCATATACTTGTTTTTATTTCATCCCCTGTGATGATGCACATGTGAAACTTTCTTCTCATGATGATGGGTTAGGTAGCTTCGTCACGTCATGTGGTCTCTCTTCCTCCAGTCAACCCATCTTCTACTGTGATGACGACATCATGGAAGAATTTTCCACCCCTAACTTCATCTTTCCTACCCATAAGCAGGATGGCCCGATCCGTGTCTATGGTGACTTTCGAAGCCTGAACATAAACTGCTCCCATGGCATCTCCCCCACACCTTTCCGTTTTTAGTGTGCCGGTGGTAGAAATCATACCCATAGCACTCCCTCTAGCAGTGCTTGTTTTTCTTCTACTTTGGGTTCAATTTGCCAGCATTATTCATCATCCTTTCATTTATTGTCTTGTGGCACCTTTAAGATGGAACCCCATTCACACCATATATCAGTTATGCTGATGGTGCGAGTTTCTACTCCCAGAATCTAGCCTCGATAACCTAGGCCATTTTTACCCACTTGCATGCGCTTATCTTCTCTAACGACGTATGCATTAGTACTGCCACCAATAACTAGGTTGAATATGATGCAATGCGATGTTTATTAGTCGATTCCCTTTCCCATCACATCATTCACCTTCATGTTTGTTTAGATTCCCTGTTTATTATCATGTAATTGAATGGTGTCTACGTGTGCATAACCCATTCCTTTCTAGAAGATATTTATGAGTGAAGCTTTTGATGCGCGAATTTTAATTCATTACATTCTGTCATGTACCTAGAGAAAAAAATCATTATGTAGATAACATTTCAAACAAAATTCTAGATTGGCATTTATCACACACATTTAACATAAGACAATAACAATAAACCATAAAACGATGCATATCCATTATGTGTGTAATTCAAGATGTTTTAGAGTCCATCAACTCTGATACATATGATATGCCCATAGCTTGTTACAAAAAAATAAAAACTGGGGGCACCACATGCCCCTACACCTAATCACTATCTTGTAGATCCCAGGCCAACGACTCTGCTCCTGTAGCTCGTAGATCGCGCCTCCCCTGTCCGGCCATTTTCATGCGCCACATGAACCCTCACCACTCTGAGGGTAGACCAATACATGGATCTATGTACTGGTCATCAAGATATTTCCAACTGTGCTCTGAAACACCGGTCAAAAGCCTCTCACATCTACAACAGATTCCCTACAGGAGGGCCAATGCATCCTCATCTTGCGGTGCCCTCGACCCACTAGGTCCTGCAGCTCCTGCTACTACAGGTCGTCCCATGTACCCAATCAGTTTTATTGATGCTGTATATGCATACCAAAAGTGAATGAATCAATACCATATACAATATTCTGAAACTTTAAAATTCACATAGAAGATTACAAGTTTGTAGCCTACCATCGAGCCCCCATATTTGACCAGGCGGTAGTGGCAAGTTCGGGTCCCCAAGATAACTCATCCCATTATAGGGATAGTCATCTATGTACAATGGTATCTGATCCCAATGAGCGAAAAAATCGAGTCGTAACACCCATCTGACTACCCCACCTCCCCCTCCGCACAGTAGCCGCCCCCAGCAGTGCATCCTGGGCTCTCTTAGCCCCTCATCCTAGATCTATATGTGAGCTCGAAATGTCAAGATCTTATCAAAGAAGAATGAGCACAACACTGTGCCATATGCACAGTCGTGGTTCACTTTCCGCTTGCATAGAGACAACTTTTATTTCAACGAAGACAACATCATTTGGTCCCACCCATAGTAGTTTCCACTCAACACACTCTCTACAAGCATCATCTGACCCCCGGTGATGTGTTGGAGTGCCTAGTTTCCCAGGATATGCATCACTACTGCGGCCACAACACGAGTCACTAGCCTCTCTAGATCCCCGATTCGTATCCATGTCCCCTTCACATGGAGACCTAGTCAGCAATGGCGCTCTACAAAATACATGATGTTCCACCCTCGCGGTAACACTGGCTATGTATTCCCCACCATCCTAAGTGGTGGGAGACCAGTCAGAAAATATATATCCTAAATAGTCAACTCGATCTGGTGCCCCTGCACTATAAAGACCTCATGATCCGGATCCAAATAGCTGACAATCCTGACTAACAAGGGCTCTCCAGCTCTCATAAAAGGGTTCTCCACAACCTTTAGGATCCAAAACCTGGAAAATGCAGTGTCGATACCATGATCCTCATGGATATCAGATCATAATGTGTCCAGGTCTCTCTCTCTCCAGTTGATCCTCAAATTTTCCATATCTGCACATAACCATTATGTTTGTCAATGTAGAGAAAGGAAAGACTGCATTTCAACCATAAAAACCTATCTCTCAGCCAAAAACATCACCAAAATCCCTCTCTCTTCTAGGTTTCAGTTTTCAGTCTTTTTCTGGAGCAGGTCGCAGTTTTCTGCCCAAAACCTGCTACCCAGGTCGCAGATATTACCCCAAAAAGTGCAACCCAGTCGTGAAGAAGAGCAGGGGGTCTGTTCCTGAGCTTTGGGTGCCTAAAACAAAATTTAAATCCACTAAAATGAAAGATTAGGGTTAGGCCTCTTACCTGCAATTGACTGATCTCGATTCCAACGGTCGGTTTGTCCACTACGATCATCACAAGATTTACAGCCTTTTCTCCTCTCTACTTTCACCACAAATACACTTGCAAATGAATTAAATTGGAGGGAAAATGCCTTATTAAAAGAGAAACCCCATATTTTTATTTCACTAATTGTGATGAAACCGTTAGCACCATTGGAAATCTCTCACCGAGCTCTCAAATGGGTATCCTTTAGTTTTTGTGATTTGATACTTCACCCGGACACATTTTTTTCCAAGAAGGGTCACTTCACCACTCCTTAGTCTTCAGTTGCAACACTTGTACTTGGGGCACCACTTTTCCTCCATACTTGTCCATGCTCGTGTCGATTTTTGTTGTGAGTAACCATCTTGTACTCATGTTTTTATGGTCCCTACCGGGCCTGTTCTATGTGGCAGCATCATCGAGTCACCCTTGTTTAGAGCATACGAGTTTAGTCATCATCGCATTCATGGAGTCTATCCTGAGTCCCATTGTATCCCACTATAGTCCTCCAACCTTCATTGCTTTGTCCCTCTCTCGTGTCGCACATTTTGGCCTTCAGTCATACTTTCCCATATCGCCTCCGACGTCAAGTAAGTAGTTTCCAGGTCATCCATGCCTTTTATGCTCTAAAAATGGAAGTCATCCGCCTACTACTCAGTTCCCCCATTCTACCATCATCCTTGATGTCAGTCTATCAGTCGCTCTACTATTTTATCACATTCCGTAGTTGAGGATCCCTTATTTCCTCACCTACGACGGACCTCCTTCTTTCGAAATCAGCTTATTCATTCCAGAAGATAGGTCTAGAGGGTGGTGTACCTTGATTCCAGCTTCCACTCTTGTTCGGTGCCTCAGATAGAAAAAAAAAAAACCTCTCTATTTCCCTTTGAATTTATTATTTCTCGGCTCTAGCTCCTTATGGCATGGTCGAGATCTGTATACTTGATGGATAAGTGATGCAACAGATTGTATCGGTGATTCCCGGGTGTGTGTGAGATGTTTTATACCTCATGAGGGTGTGGCCCTTCAGGTTTCCCCCCACATTCCCATATGGCCTCTCTCCTACAACCTTGGATGCAGCTCCATAGATTTTATGGTTCTGGTCTTAGCCGCTTGCAGCGCCTTTTAGTTTGCATGTATCATTTATATTTTTAGAGCCCTTTCTTGTTTACAAGGCCTCTTTGGTTGTACTTATATCTCATGTACTCACATATTATTGTATAAGGCCTGGCCATTGTACCAGACACAGTAATTATGTGGGATCAATTGTCATGTTTTTATCTGGCCCATGTTTATGCCAGCATGTAATATATAGTTCAGTCCCTTGTTTAATGGGAACATTATTCTTTGTACTTTGTTATCTCAGCGGGCATAGGTATGCCTCCCCTGCCTCATGTAGAACAGGTACTCACTCATAACATAGACTTGTCACACCTGTAAGTCTCGACTCCTCAGGGTCTTATCCTCTCACGATTTAGTCTATCTCATACTTCTCTTTCTCTGACTCCCCCTTCGCTGTCTAGTGATTGAGTTCTTACAACGTACTTCGGTCATACGATTAGCTCCTAATGCTCGCATGCTAGGGGGAAATCTATTACACCAAGTTTTTTTCATCTAACCTATTACTATTAGATGGACCAAAGTACACCATTTAAGACCAATTTTACCCTAGTAAAATTGCTTGCACTATGACAAATAACTTAGAAATCCATATTTTATTAAGTTTTTTATGGTCTAAACAGGAAACCCCATGAGGAATAATTGAAAAAATCCTGATTTGTTTGATTTTCCTCAAGGGATAATTAGTTAAACAACAATTTAATTAATAATCCTTTTCATATTTAACCCAAAACAAGAAAAATAGGTAAATTAGTATTTATCTTATTATTTTCTGGGAATAATTATTTAAAACATTATTTAAATAACATTCCTTGTTAAATCTGACTAAATCATTTATAAATAATTGAATAAATCACTATTTGTTTAATTATTACTCAACCACATTCTTAAAATAATAAATAAATCATTTATTTATTTATTATTTACAAATAAAGGGATTTGACCAAATTCAAATTCCTTTCCCCTCCAACAAAAATAATAAAATATTCCATAAAAGTTGGATCTAGGTTTGGTTAATAATATTTAATTATGCACCAATATCTAGAATAACTCAATATTTTGTTATAAATAAAAGGGGTTTTCCATTCATTCACTACCTTTTGTTGCTTGAAGATCACTCTGGATCTAGACTTTTTGTCTGACTTTGATCCTCCATCATTGTGATATTTTTCTACTTTTTTGCTTGTGAACTCCCGTTGAGTTCCATTTTTTTCTGGGTTTTCTACACCATCAAGAGAGAGAGATCTTAGATCTGAAGAATTGAGGACATACAAGAACCCATCCCATTGAGGGGAACTGGTAACATCTTTCTATGTTCCCTTCCCAGGTGTCATAATACAAATTTTTTTTAAAAATATTCTTGTCTTGTTCATTGGATGCATGGAGAGACTCTTTCTTTTATTTGTTGTTTAGTCTTTTTAACTGCATAGATCTGTATTTCTATAGCATTTATCTTGATCACTAACTGCAGATATAAGGAAATTGATAGCCATATTTGATGTTAGGGCTGTTTTTTATGCACAGATAAACTGAGCTTTTTTCATACGCTTGCGATTAGAATTCACACTAAAAAACACCATAAGTGGAAAATGGTGACATGGTCAGCCGAATCCTCACCAGTCTTCCCTTCAAACATTGGAATGTCTAAGCATATTTTGGTGGGGACCGGAGGCCAACCCAGAATATATCGAATAGGATCATTAGTCAATTTTGATAGATCTAACAAGTTTAATGTTGCTAGAAATGGTAAGTGTATTGGATCCTTGGAATTCCATCCCCCATAGGAAGGATTCCCCACATTCTGAAAAGAATAGCCTGGATTTGCTCAGGCATCAGGTTGCCAGATGTTGTTTCTAGAAAATGATGAGCAATAGGAGAAGCCTTGTGACCCAACATTTGGAGAAGGAACCCTTCCCAACATAGGGTTGCTAAAAATAGGGACATTCCCTCCAACCAAGGTATTGAATGAAGAAAAAACCCCTTGGTAAGGGTTCCAAGCATTTTCAAATGAAGAAAAACCCTGAGAAGCACCCACTGAAGGGAAAGGAACATTCCCTTGTTGACCAAAAAAAAACTGACTCCCAACTCCCAATGTTGTAAAGGCAAGGTTACATCCCGAAAAAACATTAGAGCCTTGACCTCCAAAAAAAGGATTGATTCCTTGATTTTGAGAGGTGAAGGGAATGGATCCTAAGGAAGGGTTCAAATGAGAGATATGCCCACTTCTAAAGGGGAAACCTTGAAATGAAGCTGATCCACTAGCCATAGAAGGCATAGGTGTGGAAAAAACTGAGACAACAGAAAATGAGACTAAAGGAATTCCACTAGAGGGAATTCCAAAAGAAAAGGGGCCAGATTGAGAAGCATATGTTTCAATGTTTCCACTCGAAGATGGAATAGAAGCAGAGCCAAGCATAGCAACAATAGAAGTGATTATCGATATGGAAATAGTTCCTCCTCCTTTGATTGAAAGAGGAGTATGAACACTTGCAGTGCTCATCGCCGAAGTTGTGTTCCCAGTCGTGGCCATCGAAAGAAAGGTATATGATGGAAAAGGACTAGCCGGTCTCTGAGACTCGGGCTTGATGTATAAAAGGACGTCAGGAAAACTAGTAGGAAGAGGAGATGGAAGAGACTTAGGAGGCTCAAGAAATTCTTCGACTTCAACTTATTCTGCTGGAAAAAAGACTCTGGAGATGAGTTGATTACTCCTCTCTATATTAACACTAACAAAAGGAAAACCCATAGAAACAACAAGCCCAAACGGAGGATCACTCTCCGCTGCGTTCAAAACCATCGAGTAAAAGTCACCCACTGAATTACTCCTACACCTTCTTGAAGAAGGCTCAACACTCGCAGGAGAATGTTAGGTCCCTATATTATTGGTATAGTCCCTTACTATTGTTAGGGTAACCCCCTTATTGTTATTTTTGTACCCCTATAACACCAATATTGTTATTATTGTGCCCTTACATTATTATTGTTAGGTTGGCTAGGATTATATTGTGACCCCATGGAATCCTATATATAGAAGGGGGTTTTGTCATTTGTATCATCAAAGAATTGTTCATTTATGTAGTGTATTGGAGGTTTCCCCCTCGAAGTGGCTATTTATAAGGTTTTGATCCCTCTTTTCTTCTATTTTTGGAGCTGGTTTCATAACATTTGATATTAGAGCTTTGGATTCTAGGGTTTCGCTACTCCAAACAGGTCATCGTGGAATTTTCAATATAAATTTTTTTCTACGAAGGTTCAGAAGCTGAAAGTTTTACAGAGAAAAGAATAAATCATGAGGAATGTCGTATAGACATTTCAGATCTTGGTTGGCAATAGTGTCAAAGATATGATCTATGGAAGTCAGGGTTTTTTCAGGCTCCCGAATTTCAACTAAAATAGGTCATCATGGAATTTTCACCATAACTTTTTGTGTGTGAAGTTTCAGAAGCTTAAATTTTTATAGAGAGAAGCTGAATTTAAATTATTAGCAGAATTCTTTCGGTAATAATCACATGAAATAAAACGAGGTCGACGCGTTTCGAACCAACCAGTGTGGTTCATCATCAGGACTATGTGAGAGATCAGATCCAGACATTAAGTATAAATAGATGTAGAGATGGCTCGACTAGCCGTTAGGATAACGGTTAGTTTGACTTTAAAAAAGTAAATATTCCATTATTTATTTATTTAATTAATTTTTATTTATTTATTTATTATTATTATTTTATTTATTTTTAAAACCTCTAATATATTTATACAACTAATTAACCAAATAATTAATATAATGGTAAGTAATATAACAAAACGTGGTGTATATAAGTAAATTTTTGATTAAATTATATAATAATCAATTATTATAATTAATTAATAAAAATAATAAATTCTTATTCATTTAATTATAACAAACCATCTATCAAAAAGTCAAACATAGAGTCAAATAAATAAATAAATAAATAAAATAAAAATAAAATAAAAATAAATAAGAATTTATTTTTTATTTTTTATTTTATTTATTTATTTATTTATTTTTTTACTTATTTATTTATTTATTTATTTTTATTTATTTATTTTATTTATTAATACTTTATTTATTTGTTTATTTTTATTTAAAAAATAAATAATAATAATAATAATAATAATAATTAATTAATTAATTAATTAATTAAAATGAAGTAAAATATTTTTATTTATTTTTATTATTTATTAATTTATTTATTATTTATTTATTTATTTATTTTATTTATTTATTTATTTATTTATATTTATTTATATTTTATTTATATTTTATTTATTTATTTTTTTATTTGACTCTATGTTTGACTTTTTGATAGATGGTTTGTTATAATTAAATGAATAAGAATTTATTATTTTTATTAATTAATTATAATAATTGATTATTATATAATTCAATCAAAAATTTACTTATATACACCACGTTTTGTTAAATTACTTACCATTATATTAATTAGTTTGTTAATTAGTTGTATAAATATATTAAAGGTTTTATAAATAAATAAAATAATAATAAATAAATAAATAAAAATTAATTAAATAAATAAATAATGGAATATTTACTTTTTCAAAGTCAAACTAGCTGTTATCATAACGGCTAGTTGAGCCATCTCTACATCTATTTATACTTAATGTCTAGATCTGATCTCTCACATAGTCCTGATGATGAACCACACTGGTTGGTTCGAAACGCGTCGACCTCGTTTTATTTCATGTGATTATTACCGAAAGAATTCTGCTAATAATTTATATGATGGATCACAGAAACTTAGATTCGAGAAGCTGAATTCCTGAGGAACCTCTTGTAAAAATTTTAGATATTGGTTCGCAATATGTTTTGAGATATGATATGTGGAATTTAGGATTGTTTCAGGCTCCAAAATTTCATCTCAAAGAGGTGATCATGGGAAAATCATCATAACTCTCTCTCTGAGCATCAGATTGGAATTCTGTAAAAATTTCCCGCCAGTACACAGACTAAAGTTTCCCGTGTATCAATTTTAGAGCTGAAGGAGGAAAAATTGACACGTGGAAAGTCGTAAAAGTTCACTCTACTGAACCAGTCCATAATTAGGTCATCATGGGAGATTGGGCATAAATTTGCCTTGAAGAATCCAAATCAGGTCTGAACTATGGAATTCAAAAGAAGATTCAAAGGGCTACCTTAGGGCCAAATTTTAGATATTGAAGATCCAAAATCACAGAGATACTTTAGTTTGAATATCAAGCTCCTCAAAAGCAAGAGAACGATGTGTATTTTTTTTTCTGAATTGCATGTCTTGTGTGAAAAATCAGTTGGAAGTGATTCCAAGGGCATATTGAAGCATATATATCAGTATTGGGTTCTAAAATGCGAAATAAAAATAAAACACCCATTAAGCCTTCACAAGGCTCTACTATGACTCATGAAGAGGAGGAAGCGCTACATGACATATCAAAATTACAAGAGCAAGTGCACCAATTTTCGCTCTTGCAAAGAGCAACAAAAAATGAAATGAAGTTTTGAAGAAAGGCGTGGAAGCTAAGATGGATGGTTTGAAGAAAGGCATGGAAGCTAAGATGGATGGTTTGAAGAATGGAATGGAAGATAAGATGGATGACATGGAAGCTAAGATTGATGAAAACATGAAAGACAACATGGAAGACATGAAGAATGATCTAAAAGAAGACATGGAAGGTTTGATGACAAGTTTAATACAAGAAATGATTCCTAATGGCAGAAAGATATTAGAGGAAACTCATGATGAGAAAAAAATAAATGTTAATCATGATTTCATAAAGTTTGATGTTGGATAGAAGAACCACCAAATTCCAAAGATGGATATGAGGAAGTTTGATGGCAAGGATCCTGTAACATGGATACTACAGATGGAGAAATATTTTGATCTCAATAATGCACAAAACACACAAAAGGTACGCATTGCAACTTTACATTTAGAACAAAATACATTTGTATGGTATCGATGGCTTTGCTCTCGTAAAAAAATTGTCACTTGGTCAATTTTTACAGAGGAAATGATAACAAATTATGAGGATACAAAGAGCAACACCTTCCTTAGCCAATTGATAAATCTCAAACAGAAGGGTTCAGTGCTGGAGCACATTGAGGACTTCTAAAAATTGAATATAAGGGTAGCTGCTATTCCAGAGGATCACATGATTGATGTCTTCATAGGGACTTTAAAGGATAACATCCAACATGAAGTTCACATTTGGGGACCTGATTCATTGGAGAAGGCATTCAGGTTGGAAAGAAAAATTGAATGTAAAATTATGGCAACAAGGAAGCCTACCACTCACATCTATAAAGATGGAAGTGTTGCTACTCCTAGACTTCCACAACCAACAAGGTTGACACCACAAAAATTGGAAGAAGAAAGAGAAAAAGGGCTTTGCTACAGTTGTGATAGCAAATGCACTAAAGGTCATAAGTGTGCTTAGAAGAAATTATTTTACATAGATTATGAAGAGGAGGAAGAAAATGAAAAAGAAACTTCAAAAGAAGAGGATATACACTAGGAACCAACCCTAGAAGAAGAAGAAATGAGTCTGACCATATAGTGTAATGCATTGGCAGGAATTACCGCTCCTAAAACTCTCAAGATAGAAGCACATATCAAGAAGAAAAATGTAATAGTGTTGATTGATTCCGGTAGTACCCATAATTTTATTCATTGTAAGGTAGCCAAGGAATTGAATTGTTTCCTATACCCAACACTAGAATTTAAAGTGATGGTTGCAAATGGAGGAATTATAAATTTCTCTAGAAAATGTCATAATATCAAGCTAACCATGGGGGAATATATATTGAATGGATGGTTTGAAGAAATACATGGAAGCTAAGATGGATGGTTTGAAGAATGGAATGGAAGCTAAGATGGATGGCATGGAAGCTAAGATGGGTGACATGGAAGCTAAGATCAATGAAAAAACGAAAGACAACATGGAAGACATGAAGAATTATCTAAAAGTAGACATGAAAGGTTTTATGAAAAGGTTAATGCAAGAAATGATTCCTAATGGCGAAAAGATAGTAGAGGAAACTCACGATTAGAACAAAATAAATGTTAATCATGATTTCATAAACTCTAATGTTGGATAGAAGAACCACCAAATTCCAATGATGGATATGAGGAAGTTTGATGGCAAGGATCCCGTAACATGGATACTACAGATGGAGCAATATTTTGATCTCAATAATGTGCAAAACACACAAAAGATACGCATTGCAACTTTACATTTAGAACAAAATACATTTGTATGGTATCACTGGCTTTGCTCTTGTAAAAAAATGTCACTTGGTCAATTTTTATAGAGCAAACGATAGAAAATTATGAGGATACAGATAGAAACACCTTCTTTAGACAATTGATAAATCTAAAAAAAAAGGGTTCAGTGGTGGAGCACATTGAGCACTTCCAAAAATTGAATATAAGGGTAACTTCTATTCTAGAGGAACACATGATTGACGTCCTCATAGGGAATTTAAAGGATAACATCCAACATGAAGTTATAATTTGGGAACCTGATTCATTGGAGAAGGCATTCAGGTTAGCAAGAAAAATAGAATGTAAAATTATGGCAACAAGGAAGCCTACCATTCACATCTATAAAGATGGAAGTGTTGCTACTCCTAGACTTCCATAACCAACAAGGTTGACACCACAACAATTGGAAGAAAAAAGAGTAAAAGGGCTTTGCTACAGTTGTGATAGAAAATACACTAAAGGTCATAAGTGTGCTGAGAAGAAATTTTTTTTCATAGATTATGAAGAGGAGGAAGAAAATGAACAAGAAACTTCAAAAGAAGAGGATATACACCAAGAAATAACCCTAGAAGAATAAGAATTGAGTCCGACCATATCGTGTAATGCATTGACATGAATTACCACTCCTCAAACTCTCAAGATAGATGGACATATCAAGAAGAAAAAGGTAATAGTGTTGATTGATTCGGGTAGTACCCATAATTTTATTCATTGCAAGGTAGCCAAGGAATTGAATTTTTTGCTATACCCAGCACCAAAAGGTCAAGTGATGGTTGCAAATGGAGGAACTCTAAAATTCTCTGGAAAATGCCATAATATCAAGCTAACCATGGGGGAATATGTATTGAATAGTCCAATGGTTTCCATTCCAATGGGAGGTGTTGATTTTGTACTAGGAGTACAATGGTTACAATCTTTGGGGACGATAGCTTTTAATTTTCAAGAAAGTTTCTTGAATTTTTTTTTCAGAAGGAAAGGAAATAAAATTACGAGGTATTGCAGGGAATCCATGAAATATAATAAGCTCTAATGTCATGAAAAAGCTTCTGAAGAAAGAACAATGAGGCTTAATTGCACAATTATGCTCACTAGAAGTTCTAACATCAAAATAATATATTTCTCTAGATCTCCAACAATTCTTGGACAATCATTCCGAGGTGTTTGAAACACCCAAAGGACTCCCACCTATTTGTGATCATGATCATGTTATTAATTTGATTCTAGGAAATGTTCCTCCAAACATCAGGCCTTAAAGATATCCTTGTGTCCAAAAGAGTAAAATTTAACGTATGAGTGCATAAATGTTAGAGGATGATATAATTCAACTTAGTCAAAGTTTTTTCTATGCTCTAGTAGTATTGGTGCACAAGAAGGATGGATCATGGCAGATGTGTCCGGATTATAAGGAGCTCAATAAGCTCACTATTAAAGATAAATTTCCCATTCCTGTGATTGATGAATTATTGGATGAATTACATGGAGCAATTTATTTTACCAAGTTGGATCTTCATTCAGGATATCATCAAATTGGAATGAAGATTGAAGATATTTTGAAAATAACATTTTGAACTCATGAGGGTCATTATAAATTTTTGGTCATGCCTTTTGGCCTTACCAATGCACCTTCTACATTTCAAGAGTTGATGAATTCCATTTCCAAACCCTTCCTTTGAAAATTTGTGCTAGTATTTTTTGATGACATACTAATCTACGACAGGTCTTGGAAGGATCATGTTCAAAATTTTGATAGGGTGCTCAAACTATTGGAGGAGAAACAATTATATGCAAAACATCCAAATGTTTCTTTGGAGTGCAAGAGGTGGAATATCTAGGTCATATTGTATCTCACAAGGGTGTTAAGGTAGACCCTACCAAAATTTAAGCCATTAAGGAATGGAAATTCCCCACAACCATAAAGAAGTTGTGAGGATTTCTTGGGTTAACAGGGTATTATCACAAGTTTGTTAATAATTATGGGAGAATAGCAGCACCTCTAAAAACATTATTGAAGAAAGATGCATTTTCATAGACTCCTAAAGCAACAAAGGCCTTTGAACATCTTCAAGAGGAAATGTGCCTAGCACAAGTCTTAGCTACGCCAGACTTCACAAAAATCTTTATTGTGGAAAGTGATGCCTCAAGAAATGGAATTGGTGTTGTTTTAATGCAAGAAGGAAGACCCATTGCTTTTGAAATTCTTCAAATCGAAGGAAAGTATTTACAGAAAGCTATTTATGAGAAGGAAATGTTGGCAATACTACATGCACTAAATAAATGGCAACCTTACCTAATGGGAATACACTTCAAGGTAAAAACTGATCATGATTGTCTTAAACACTTTTTAGAACAAAGCCTATGTTCAAAATAGCAGCAAAAATGGGTCACAAAGATGTTGGGGTATGAGTTTGAAATCATCTACAAAAAAGGGAAGATAAATGTTTTTGCAGATGCACTCTCAAGAAAGGATGAAGAGGTGGAAGCATTAATTTTTTCCATCTCTATTATCTAAGCAGATTGGATAACCGAAGCAAAGGATGAATGTAAGAAGGAAGAAGTGTGGACACTCATTCAAAAGTTGCAGAAATATCCTAGTACATCTGATACATTTAGTTGGAATAATTATTCCTTATGGTACAAAGATCGCTTATATATTTGCAAGAATTCCCAACTAAAACAAAGTATTCTTTTGGAATTGCACACTTCTTCTTTGGGAGGACACTCAGGATTTTAAAAAATCTACCACAGCGTGAAGAAAGAAGTTTTTTGGGATGAACTTAAATCTGGTATCCAAAAGTTTGTGGCAGAATGTTTGGTTTTCCAGCAAAATAAATTTGAGACAATTACGACCTCGGGTCTTCTACAAACTTTCCATTCCAAGTCAACGTTGGGAGGATGTTTCAATGTATTTTATCACAGGTTTAGTTAAGTCCGAAGGAAAGTGTGTCATGATGGTGGTGGTTGATAGAATTACCAAGTATGCACACTTTTGTGCACTATCTCATCCATTTAAAGCAAGTATAGTTGCTACTGCATTTATGGAAACAATTCAAAAGATACGTGGAAACGAAAATATTATTGCAAGTGACAGAGATCCCATTTTTACTGGAAATTTTTGGACATAATTATTTTCTTGTCTGGGTACTCAACTAGCTCATAACTCATCTTATCATCCTCAATGAAATGGTCACACTGAGATAGTGAATAAATGTTTGGAAGGATATCTTCGTTGTTTTGTATCTGATAAGAAAACACAATGGGTCAAGTGGTTACTTCTCGTTGAATGGTGGTATAACACTTCCTTCCATATTGCAGAAAAAATGACCCTATTTATGGCACTTTATGGATATCATCCACCATCCATGACATCTTATTTATGATAAAATTATAAGGTTCAAGCAGTGTAAGATCACTTTGTGCATCAACAAGAAGTTCTCCAACTCTTAAAAGATAACCTAAACTTGGCACAAAATCGAATGAAACAACAGGAAGATCAACATCGCAGCAAGAGAAGTTTTGATGTAGGATACTGGGTATTTTTACGGCTACAACCATACAAACAAATTTCCCTCAAGAAAGATAAGAAGGATAATAAATTATTGCCAAAGCACTGTGTTCCTTACAAGGTGTTGCAAAATATTGGTACTGTGGAATACAAATTGGAGCTCCCTACTTCTTCGCGAGTAAATCCAGTTTTCCATGTTTCATGCTTAAAGAAGGTTATAGGGAACAAACTTCCAGTTCAAAAAATATTGCGAGAACTTGATGAGGAACGAAAAATCATATTGGAACCTGAAGCATTCATAGAAACAAGAACTCGACAGCTACGAAATCGATCAATTTCAGAGTATCTCATCAAATGGAAGAACTTACCCACTGAAGATTTTACATGGGAGGATGAGAATTTTATACAGAAGCATCAAGAGCTACTCAAGAATTGAGGACAAAACTTTTTGAAGGAGAGGGGAATCTTAGGTCCCTATATTACTAGTACAATCCCTTATTATTATTAGTGTAACCCCCTTATTGTTATTGTTGTACCCCCGTAACACCAATATTGTTATTACTGTGCCCTTAAATTATTATTGTTAGGTCGATAGGATTATATTATGATCCCATGGAATCCTATATATAAAAGGGGTTTTTTTGATTTCTATCATCAAATAATTGTTCAGTTATATAATGTATTGTAGGTTTCCCCCTCAAAGTGGCTCTTTATAAGGCATTGATATCTCTTTTCTTCTATTTTTAGAGTTGGTTTCATAACATAGAAATCCCACGAAGCCTCCTCGATCGACGAGGCGATCGGTCAACCAATTTAAGAGATTAATTTCAGACTCAAAAAATATGAGAAGCTAAGAAATCTAGGAGAAAAGAGCACACTCTAAAAAGTTTCTAAGATACAGTCAATCAAGCGGCCTTTAGGTATTTCCGCTCCAGGTGATTAGGACATGAGACCAAAATACAAGAAAGTGAAATAAGAGGACCTTACGAAAATAGTCTTGGGTAAATACGCCCTAGGCCTACTAGCGAAGGTAACATAAATAGCTATGCTAACCTCTTGAAAACAACCTTTTCTGGTGCAAGTCCCCGAGCTGTGCAAGGGCACCCTCCAGAAGTACTGATGAAAGTGATGCAGTGTCTATCTCAGGTACCATGGGTATTCCCCCTCGCAGTTACCTGTGTGGTCCCTAGGGGAGGCAACTAAGGGCACCAATCCATATCGACATCTGGGCAGAACGGTGTTAGGTCAAGATTTAGAAAATAGAAGAGGGGGTATCTCTCTTCTCTGCCTTCACTCTCCCTCGCGCTTAAATCTCTAAAGGTAGAGCTTTCCTGGTCCAATTAACAGAATTGGATTTCACTCATTAATAAACTTTCTATGTTTAACAGTTTGAGCGGCCTTGGAAAGTTAACTCTCCACTCACCTATTCGAAGGCCCTACAACCTAGCTAGTTGGTGTATGATTAATGACAATGATAAAAAAAAATTCTAGTTGATTTTAATATAGTGCTTGATTTTAAATTGGCTATTACTTAAGTCATTGGTATACGGAAGTGAAACTGATGGTGTTTATCGATGGAGAAGAAATCAATGAAAACCTGCTAAATGCAAATGCAATATTTTTCTTTTGATGAAAATGGATCTCTATATGGGTTCTATGAAACTAAATAAGAAAAGAAAATTATTTTTCTTTTCAGTTATTCACTCTTCACACACTTCAAAAACTATGAAAAATGGCTAAAATTCTTCAGTGCACTTAATGCAGAACTACCAATGATATGAAAATTCTAACATTGATAATTTCGAAGAAGCGAAAAAGGTCTCTAAAGAGAAATGGTCCAATCACTTTTGACAAAAAACAAAGGCTAGTCCCAACAAGAACTCCTATGCATAGAAAATGCCAAAATGTACTTGATGTAAAAGAGAGAAATCTAGAAAAGACTTCTCTCACAACCAAGCAAACGAACCAAAGAAAAGAAACTCAGAAAACTACTTCAAAACATATGAAAATCGTAAAAATGAAATCAAAGCAAAAAGAAACAGAAAATAATAAATTTTTTTGGGATGTTTCACTTATAATGGAAAGAAAAAGATTTCAAGAAGAGAAGCACAAAACTACTCAAAAACCAGAATCAAGAAAATGAGTTTGAAAAGGGCTTCAAAGTGCAAAAGCCAATTATGCTACTTTTGTAGTGGGACTCAAACAAACAAGAAGAAGCAAAAGACCCAAGAAATTGATTCAGAATAGTAGCAGACTCTTGTAGCGAACAAAAACTCAAAAAATGAAGAAAGGTCACTTCAAGATTCACTACAAGGCTAGTCCCAAGAAGTCAAGAAAACCAAAGAAGTCAAAAGAGGCAAAAAACAAAAGCGAAGAAATGCTTAAGGCCAAGATCAGAAAACAAACAGAGGCTCATTGTTCTGAATGGTCAGAACAACCAAGAACTCCAGGAAGAGATCTTGGTGCTATAGCTGCGATTGTAATTTCATAAAATAGGAAAATTACAAAATGGCTAAGTTTTCACATGAACAAGAAAGAAATGGACATACTACCACAACAAACAAGTCTAGACACCTTGAAAGCACCGTAGGAGTGGTCAACCAGAGACAAGAAAAAGTGACAAGGCTTCAAAACTTAAATTTTCAAATTTTTCCAAGCATACACAGATTCACTGTATGAAACATGCGTGTATACGCAACTGTAACCAAAGCAACTCACGTATACACAGGTCCTTTTGGAGAAAAAAAGGAAATACATGACTGTGTACAACCTAAGTAGCGTATATAAAGATAAATAAGAAAAAAAAGAAAAAATCAAGCCTAATCAAGAGATGAGGATTTCTGTCTAGTTGGGAGAAGACTTACTAGACTGTAAAATGTGATTAACCTATTAGCGAAGCTACAAGATAGATAAAAAAAACCCAAAATAGGAATTAAAAGAATGTAATCCCTAGCAAAGTCACCAATTCTGTTATAGGAAATGTTACCCTAAGGTCCTGGGTTGATAAACCTCACAGAGTAGGGGCATGTTGATCTGAAAATGGAATGTACTTGTTTAAGGGTGCAAGGTATCCATTTCCAAAAAAATTCAAATGTGAGCTATACACTCCAAGTGACCTCTGAAAATGTGAGAATAAACTATTTCCTATACAGAGATGGACTGTAGGGGCATTCACTGGACATGTCACCTCTAAAGAGAGGATGAGTTCCAGAGGCTACCTGGCCCTCTACAGACTCTGCCTAAGGAAATAATATGTAAACACAAATATCAAGATCAATGAAAGTATTTTTTTTTAAAAATTCAAAGTGTTCATTGATCTGTTTTGAGTGTGAATAAGCAAGAGCATATGTTCTGCAATTGGTGTGTAGAGGTTTGATGTTAAAATAACAAGTTTTGATTACTGTATAAACTTGTTTTGGAAAAGCATGCTTATGAAATTTTATTGTTTAAACTATCAGAATCTGGAAATAAACAGCCAAAATACACAGATGAACAGCAGATATTTGTTTAAGCGGTTCACCCCTCTCTTGGGCTACCTCTGCTGGTCCAAAAGCCTCTAATTAGGCTCAGTCCTCTTTTGATTAAAGGCTTCAAATGAGATTACATCTATATAAACTCCTCTAATGGAAAAATAGACTGCTAAAACAGACTCAGAAGATCCAAATCAGTATAAATAGACTACAAATTCACCTCCATTGGAGGAAGGTAGCCCAATGCAGCACTCTTTCCCTTTAGCTCTGATGGCTCCACTGTCAAAAGCGCTGTAAAATTCGCAGATAGAATGCCCTGATGGCTCTGTAGACACCTCCAACAGCTCCAGAATGCTCTCTCCACCCAAAATCAAAAAAAAATTCGTCTTCAAAGGCCTCTCCTAGCAGAAGTTATGCCCACTTTACTAAACTGCCTGTTTGGGCTAAAAAACCTCCACTAAATGTGGAGAAACTGTAGATAAGAGCGCCAAATTAGCACATGGCGCCAAAAGGGGCGGAGCCACCAATCTTATCCGCGCGGTTTGTTGGGCAATTAATGTTATGGTTATGTGCATTCACATATGTCGGAGGTTTTGTAACCGTGTTAATAAATACAACGTTTTATATTAAAACATCCATATAACATATAACCAAAGTTTGAAACCCACGTTCAAATGCGCGCCGATTGGTATATTGCTGTGGTTCTTCGCCGCTGGTTTTATGAGAAGGGGGCTGGCCCCCTTTCGGGCCCTGCCCAAACAAACCTTCCGATCAAATATAAGTGCGGACCACTGTTTTAACAAGAACCAAAGCATGGCCCAACGGTAAAGTCATTCGGATATTAATCGACCGGTCCTGCGATCGAATCCGGCCGTCCCATAAAAATTTTAAAATGCGCCATTTCAATCCGACCTTTGGGGCCCACGTGGCGGCCTCCAGGCTAGCCACGTGGCGCCTTCTCATTGGCTGCCAAGGAATATTCTGCGGAATATTCCACGGAATATTCTCAGAATATTCTGTGGAATATTCTTTTTTTAATAAAATTTTCCACAAAGTCAAATTTGGCATTTTTTTTATGGAAATTGAGAAATCTTCAAACTTGAATAACTTCTGCATACGGCGACCGTTTTTCGAACCGTTCGTGGCACCAGAATCAGGAAGACGAGCTCTATCCGGTCGTTTAGGTTCAAACTAGTTCTGAGCACCTTCATTTTTGACCATTTTACGACACTTGGTCCTGAGCTCCTGATCACATGTCATCACAAGGACTCAAACAACCAACTACTATGCTTTGAACTAGAAAATGAGGATTGCATATCTACCCCGTTTATCCTTCATTTGTAGTAGATCCTGCATGGTTCAAACCCCTAGCAACTCCTCATGATCCAGAACCTGTAAACCAGCAAAGAACATGCACAAAAACCTAGTTGTACAACATATATGTCCTAGATGTTAGCAAAACAACATACATAATCTCATAAAGATAAAAATACATAAATAATTCAAGATTATAAAGTATGTATAAGAGATATATGACACATGAACATTAGGAACAAGACGACACTTATTTTATTGATGGCATGTACAGAAAACAAAAGTGAAGAAATCACCTGAGATTTTCCATGGCCTCGAGCAAACCATCTTCTAGATTCGTCTAGCCCTAGCCTCACAAAGCTTCTTCCATATATAGTGCACAAAGGATGTCACATAGGATGGGTGTGATCATCACAAGGAAATAAGGGTTTCTTGGAAATATGGGAAGTGCAGGAGGTAGAAGGGAAAAATCAAACT
Source organism: Pinus albicaulis (assembly GCA_034641835.2). NCBI lineage: Eukaryota > Viridiplantae > Streptophyta > Pinopsida > Pinales > Pinaceae > Pinus > Pinus albicaulis. The sequence goes on from CM076576.1 coordinate 32,405,906, forward strand.
TGATCAGGGCTCTGACAAGCTATAATGTCTATAATTATCTCTCTTATTCCTCCCTTAGACCATTCCCTTGAGGAGTATTTATACTTCCTTAAATTAAATTTTTTTAGTTGGGGAATAGTTAGGCCACGAGATGGGGTAGTTAAGTTAGAGGAAAAACTGTAAACCTTGCTTCAAAAGTAGGGAAATTTCATATTTTTTAATATTTTAAATAGCATACGCAAGGTTGCTATATATGGGCCTGAGTGTATACGCGGAAAAAGCTGGGCAGAGTCGCGTATGGATTTTAAAATGCTGTCTTTTGAGAAATGTGACCAAGTCTGAATGGAAGGGTTTCCGAAAATGTATAAGTCAACAAGTATATAATGGTGATAAATGATGCTATAACACATAGTGGAAAGGGTCTCTGTTTATTGAGTTCAGCTAAGTTATCTAGAAGGTCCATTTTCTGATGGATATTCTGTGGAAAGTAGACAATTGTGAGTAGAACATGGATATCCATGCCAATGAGGTGAAAGTTGGTCTAGATGTAGTGCACGATTTGCATGAAAGTTCTCTAGGGAGATGATTTCTAGGCCTCCAGATGCTCTGTTTTCATCAATAGCTATTGTATTGCTACCTTTCCATATTTTTTTGAAGATTTTATCCAGAGTGGGGCTCGAACATTTGGTTTCTTGCATGTAGAATATTGCAGGGCATTCCTCAGTAATTATTTTCTTTATTATCCCGTGCTTAGTAAGGCTATTGAGCCATATTATATTCCAGAAGATGATATTCATTGGTTAGGATTGGCGGTGTAGGTGAAGAATCTTGTCAACTTGGGGAATCACCCTAAATCCACCATTTCTTTGCCTATATCTATTATTCTTTGTAGAGTTGTTTTCCTGCCACTTTTGCAGGACTCTTTCACGAATTATTTTGTGTTTATGAGCGTACCCCCCTGAATAACCAGAGAGAGGATTTTCTGTGATCGGGCAAGGATTTCTTCCATCTTTTGGACCTGTTGCTTTGGTATTGATTTGAAATCATTATTATTGCAAGAATCCTCTAACCCTATAAGATATAGGGCCTCAAGGTCAATGCTTTCTGGGTATTCCTGCATGGCTTTTGGGATCGTCTCTGTAATATATTGTTTTCCTTTTGACGTAGGGTTTTCCTCTATGTAGCTAGTGCTTTGAGGTTTCAGGAAGGTCTCAAGAGGGACCTTGTTCTATTAATATTTTGAGGACTAGGCCTGCTCCGTAGAGGTGTTCCCGACTTTGTTGAATGGTTAATTTTCATTCTCATTCAACTGATTTAAAGCTGCGAAGCTATTTCTAGTCGCAGGTCCTTTTTTATTCTGATGAGGGGTGGTTCTCTTGTTGTGCATATTATTACTTGCTACCTTCCTGAATCCTTCTTCTTCCTGATCGTTGGATTCCCTTTCAAACACAACTTTATTTTTTTAGGGGACAATCTCTGAAGAGATGCCCTTGTTGGTGAAACTTCCTATATCTGAAAGGAATATGCTCATAATCTATAGTTTATGTCCATTCAAAATATTCGTGCAACAGAATTACCTCACCTGGTAGTGGTTTTGCCAAGTTCATGTAGATGCATATACGGGCATATGCTGCATAGCGGTTGATCTTGGTCTCCTCTGCGATCTTGACGAATTCCCCTAGGGAATTGCCTATGTATTTGAGGGTCAGCTCATCCCAGTAACCCAAGGGGAGGGAGTAGAGCCGAATCCAAACCAGAGCCCATGTAAGATCCTGTTTGTTATGATTGAATCGCTCCATCTAGGGTCAGAGGTATAGGCCTGCAGTGTTGAAGAAGTAGGGACCTCCATCCATGATCCTGTCTTTATCTTCAGTGCATGTGAAGAGCACATTGAAGAAGCCCTTATCACATAGCTATAGGTCAATGTGGCCTTTAGGTTTCCACTTCGAAGCTATCCATCCTTGCAATGCTTTTTCAGTGGGCCAGAAGCCCATGAACCTGCCTATCAGTGCGTGATCCTTCATGAACTGGATTCTGCCATTGATGCGATGCAGTGGGAGGTTGATCACTATTATTTTGGGGTTCTTTGGAATGCATGTTGCTGACTTAGTATTCGCTTCTTTTGTTGCTGGTGTGTTTGTCTACTGCGATATTGGAGTCACGCCTATGGTTTCATGAGATAGGGCAGAGTTTTGATGATTGAAGGTATCAGCCCCTGTCGCCGCCCTTGTGGGATGCTGGCCTATAATGGGGGGAGAAGCAGTCCCCCCACTGGAGTCTATTATCGGTGAGCCTCAAGCTGTCCAGGAGAGGGATAATGACCTAATAGTCTGGGGATGGAGGTTTGCTTGGGGCACCCAACGTAGAATCCACCAAATCCTAGGTCATGGCTGTTGGCCTAGTGCTTAACATGAAACATCTGTAACCCCAATATTGTTATTATTGTTCCCTTACATTATTATTGTTAGGTCAGATAGGATTGTATTATGACCCCATGGACTCCTATATATAGAAGGAGGTTTTTTCATTTGTATCATCCAAGAATTATTCATTTATGTAATGTAAAGGAGGTTTCCCCCTCAAAGTGGCTTATTTATAAGGCATTGATCTCCCTTTACTTCTATTTTTGGAGTTGGCTTCATAACACTACTGGACCAGTGAAAGAACATTGACTATGTTTAATTATACCAGCCTCTAACATTTTTGAAATCATACGTTCAATTTCACTCTTTTGGACATAAAGATATCTGTAAGGCCTGATGTTTGGAGGAACACTTCCTGGAATCAAATGAATAGCATGATCATGAACATGAATAGGTTGGAGTCCTTTGGGAGTTTTAAACACCTTGGAATGATTGTCCAAGAATTTTTGGAGTTCTGGAGAAGTAGATAATTTTTCTATTGGAACTTCTAGAGAGCATAATTATGAAATTACGCCTCATTTTTCTTTCTTCAGAAGCTTTGTCATGACAATAGAGCTTATTATCTTTCCCGGATTCCCTGTGATACCTCGTAATTCTACTTCCTTTCCTTCTAATTTTTTTTTCAAGAAAAGTTATTGAAAATTAAAAGCTACCATCCCCAAAGATTGTAACCATTATACTCCTAGTACAACATCAACACCTCCCATTGGAATGGAAATCATTGGACTATTCAATACATATTCCCCCATGGTTAGATATTATGAAATTTTCTAGAGCAATTTATAGTTCCTCCATTTGCAACCATCACTTGACACTCTGGTGCTGGGTATAGGAAAAAATTCAATTCCTTGGCTACCTTACAACGAATAAAATTATGGGTACTACCGGAATCAATCAACACTATTACATTTTCTTCTTGATATGTCCTTCTACCTTGAGATTTTGAGGAGTGGTAATTCTTGCCAATGCATTACACGATATTGTTAGACTCATTTCTTCTTCTTCTAGGGTTGTTTTTTGCTGTATATCCTCTTTTTTTGAAGTTTCTTGTTCATTTTATTCCTCCTCTTCACAATCTATGTAAAATAATTTGTTCTCAACACACTTATGACGTTTAGGGTATTTGATATCACAACTATAGCAAACCCTTTTTCTCCTTTTTCTTCCAATTGTTGTGGTGTCAACCTTGTAGGTTGTGGAAGTCTAGGAGTAGCAACACTTCCATCTTTATAGATGTGAGTGGTAGGCTTCCTTGTTGCCATAATTTTACATTCAATTTTTCTTTCCAACCTGAATGCCTTCTCCAATGAATCAGGTTCCCAAAGGTGAACCTCATGTTGGATGTTATCCTTTAAATTCACTATGAAGACATCAGTCATATGTTACTCAAGAACATCAATTACCTTTATTTTCAATTTTTGGAAGTCCTCAATGTGCTCCACCGCTGAACCCTTTTGTTTGAGATTTATCAATTGGCTAAAGAAGGTGTTTCTCTTTGTATCCTCATAATGTGCTATGATTTCCTCCGTAAAAATTTACCAAGTGATCATTTTTTGATTGGAGCAAATCCATCAATACTATACAAATTTATTTTGTTCTAAATGTAAAAATGCGTACCTTTTGTGTGTTTTGCACATTATTGAGATCGAAATATTGCTCCATCTGTAGTATCCACGTTACGGGATCCTTGCCATCAAAATTCCTCATATCCATCTTTGAAATACGGTGGTTCTTCCATCCAACATTAGAGTTTATGAAATCACGATTAACATTTATTTTGTTCTCATCATGAGTTTCCTCTACTATCTTTTCGTCATTAGGAAACATTTCTTGTATAAACTTTTCCAAACCTTCCATGTCTTCTTTTAGATCATTCTTCATGTTTTCCATGTTATCTTTCATTTTTTCATCAATATTAGCTTCCATGTCGTCCATCTCAGCTTCCATGCCAACTTCCATGCCATGCGTCTTAGCTTCCATGCCTTTCTTCAAACTATCCATCTTAGCTTCCACGCCTTTCTTCAAAACTTCCATTTCATTTTTTGTTGCTCTTTGCGAGAGCAAATTTGGTGCACTTGCTCTTGTCATTTTGATATGTCATGTTGCACTTCTTTGTCTTCATGAGTCATAATAGAGCCTTTTGAAGGCTTAGTGGGCGTTGAATTCCTTTTAGGGGGAATTTTAGAACCCAATCCTAATATATATTCTACAATATGCCGTTGAAATCAATTCAAACTTATTTATAACACAATAATTATGCAATTCGAAAAAAAATACATACCTTTTTATTGCTTTTGAGGATCTCGATATTGAAACTGAATTATCTTTGTGATTTTGGATCTTCAATTTCTGAAATTCGGTCCTTTAGTAGCCCTCTGAATCTTCTTTCGAATTCCACAGGTCTGACCTACCTTGGATTGTTCAAGGCAAAGTTATGCGCAATCTCCCACAATGACCTAATTATGGACTGGTTCAGTAGAGAGAAATTATACGGCGTGCCACGTGTCACTGTTTCCTACTTTAGCTCTAAAATGTATAAAAAAGAAAATAAAGTCCGTGTAATTACGACCAATTTTTACAGAATTCCAATCCGATGCTCAGAGATAGAGAGTTATGAAACTTTTTCCATGATCATCTCTTTGAGATGAAATTTGGGATTCTGACAAAACCCTAACTTCCACAGATCATATCTCAGAAAATATTGCGAACCAAGATTTGAAATTTTTACATGAAGTTATTTAGGATTTTAGCTTCGCCTGATGAAATTTTTAGCTTCTCAACCTTCGTAGAAACAAATTTATAGTGAAAATTTCACGATGACATGTTTGGAGCAATAAAACCCTGGAATCAAAAGCTCTGATACCAAATTTTATGAAACCAACTCCAAAAATAGAAGAAAATAGAGATACATGCCTTAGAAATAAGCCACTTCAAGGGGGAAACCTCCTTTACATTACATAAATGAAATATGCTTGGATGATACAAATGACAAAAGCTCCTTCTATATATAGGAGTCCATGGGGTCACAATATAATCCTATCTAACCTAATAATAATAATGTAAGGGCACAATAATAACAATATTGGGGTTACAAGGGTACAATAATAACAATAAGGGGGTTATACTAACAATAATAAGGGACTATACTAGTAATATAGGGACCTCACAATGACAACGATGATTTTATCCCACATTGAGTTTTGAACTAAAATCGTGGTGTTCATATGTGTTGATATGTTTCTTGTGTGTTGATGATTTATTCTCATGGTTTCTAATTAATAAATGAATAATTACATAATGATGGATTTTTTAAGGATAAACAATTGATGGAACATATGAAAAGTTATCTATCTGGATACACACAGTTTGCATTCACCAGAGTCATGTACATACACTAATTGTAGGAATAATAATAACGTACAAAATTATGAATATGAAATTTAAGATTTTAAATTGAATTAAAAATATTGATTCACACCGCCCCCGACACATCTCAATATTTTTCCGAACAACAAGAAGAGTAATATAAATTTCCTACTTCAACTAAAAAAATTCTTTAATCATTGGTATTTTGTTGGAGTGATCTTGGATTTAATTTTATGTTCATTTATTATGAATATATTTCCATCCTTGATCAAATGATATTGGTTGGATTTGCTTAGGAAGATGGAGTCCCTTATATACATGTAAACGTTTCCTAATACTACACCACATACTTTAATAATGCCACCTCTACCTCCACTTTATCAATGAAATTTTTGTTCATGGAAAATATTTTTTGGTAGCTCTTAACTTCATATCGTCATTAATCTATACTAGTGGGTATGGATTAGGATGTTAATGTAGTTCCAATATATTCTTGGTTACTGAGTTTTCTTTTGACGTTGCCTTGTGAACTAGAATAAAATAAAGAATTCTTTCGATTTCTTCTTAACTTGTATCTTGATGTGGAATATCTTGGTCATTCACTATGATGGGGTTTTGTCATGTTCACCTCCCTTGGTACTATAGTAACATTCCATATCTTCAACTACATCCAAGTTTCTTTGTATTTGATTTCGTGAATCCACATTCTTGTACTTGTGCTGTTTTTTATTATGACTCTTTGAATTCAAGTTAGGATTTAGCTTCTAACACTTCTATTTGTGGTAAAAATATATGTTATAGTGGTCATAATGATTTTTTTTATTCTTTCACTTACTAATAGTGAGATCAATTTCCTTTCCTTTCCCTTACCCTTTCTGTAATATTCCTAAATTAGCTTCAGCTAATGGGAATATTAATTTTGCTCTTAAAACTTAGATTGATGAATAAATGGGCAAGGAGGCTCATAACTTTCTCAAATATGAATAAAAATCCCTCCTCATGTGAAAAGGGATCCTGAAATAACTAGATCAAGCATCCACATGTGTGAACAAGGTTTAGACTATGTGGGCAAGGTCAAGTTTGACCAATTCAACATGATTTATTCTCAAAGAAGTGGATCCTAAATGAAGCCAGCTCAATGTGAATAGCTAGTAAAAATGAAGGAACCTTGAGTGTGAAAAGGGACAGGGCATGAAGATTCAGTCAAGGTTGACTAAGTCAACAAAGATGTCTAGATACATTGAACCACCTTGATGGACATCGTAGTTTTAGTGGAGGAGCCTTTGCATGGAAGCAACCTCATAATGGGTGGGACCATTGGTGAGGAGCTCATCAATTATATAATGAAGGAGATGGAAATAATATGAACATATTGGAGTTTATATTTTTATGTGGTCTACTTAGACTTCCTACATACTTGGTTGTTTAGCTAAGTTGCTGCACTGCTTAGTGCACGGGTTTTCCCGGGTGGGGATTCCCTACTCTTTCTTGGAGATCTTGTTTGAGAAATATAAGAGGAGAATTTTGATCTAAATTTTCCACTACTTGGTGTTGGAACAAGCACTTACCTTCAGAAAAAACATAGTCCCTTCAGAAAACTGCATTATTTCTTAAGGTGTGCATAGGGAGGGGTCAAAACCCCATTTTGAGGAGCTAGTTTCCCAAGAGGAGGATCAGCCTTTCTTTGGGAGAGATAGAAGAAGAGTCTACAACCATTTATTTGTAAGTTCAGCCATTATTATGCAGATCTTCATCTATACAGTGTGATTTAGCCACATATTTTTAGCAGCTTTCTCTTGTATATCTTTTCTGTCAAGAAACCCTTGTCGGGTCTTCTTGGATCTGTATAAAAGAGATTAGATCTCTGTTTTATGCCTAATTGAGTAATATAATAAGAAGATTTGATTTATTTATATATTCTTTGAGTTTTAACTTAATTATACTGCGCAGTCTCTTATGCAGCAACTCCAGTATTTTGCAGTCTTGGGGTTTTGCCAATTTTAAGCTGTTTTGAGCATGGGAGGCCTGTTTAACTATGCTAAAGGCATTTGTTTCCGAAAATGTTTTGCATGAATGTCCTATATAATCTATTATAAGGGAAAAAACCATTATTTTTCACTGTTATAGCTCAATATTCAGAAAATAATGTTTTTGAGGCCAATACTGCTGCTTTTCCCCACTTGGTGACATTGTAAAAAGGCATAGTTTGTTGCTGTGATTGTTACATGGAAGCTATGTGTTTAAATACACTACATTATTTGATTAATTTCTGCTCTCCAACTTTGGAATACCTTAAGGTATTCTTATTGTTGTAGAAAATCCCGGTTTTGGGATATTACAGTGGTATCAGAGCAAAAATCTTGGCTCAGCCTGTGAGCTTCAAGCATCATGGAGTATTCTCATGGGGAGGAGGATATTTGAAGAAGAAATCAGAGAAAACCCTTGTTTTCTAGAGAAAGGAGGTTCTCAAACCTTCTTTTTCCAAATCTGCAGGGTAGAAGTAAGGGCATCAAAGAAATGCAGAGGGAGAAATCTAAAAATCCCTTAGCAAGATCTATACAAGAGGAAGATTCAAAGTCCTCATCTTATGGATATGATCACTCAGCCATATCATCAGATCTACCACGTTCTATCAGCAATTTATTCTTGAAGAGGAAGAAAGGAGATATGCCAAATAAAAATACTCTTGGTGATTATTTGCAGGAATATGAAGATCAATCTGAGGAGTTGAAAGATCACTTGAATTTCCAAGGGTTTTTCCAAATGAAGGAAAGGATAACAAGGAGAAATAATCAGGGTGAGGATAGATTTTTTCTATCTAATTTTGATGGATCATCTCTATGTCCAACTAGGGCTTGGGTGAAGGAGATAGACACCTTTGTGCAACAACATCAAGTTTCAGAAATTGAAGTCATCAAAGTAGCAGCACTGCATTTTGAGGGTAAGGACTATGCTTGGTGGTTGTTTGAATCATTTTACTTAAAGAATGCAAATACATCTACTTATGCAAGGTTCATTAAAATATTAGTAGAGAGGTTTGACGATATTTCATGTGAAACATCTTATATTGGAACTATCAAACAACATCAAACAAAATTTTTGCATTAGTTGGGAGAGTCTATATATTCAACTCCCTTTCTAAAAACCACTAAAGAGGTGGTGAGCTTGTTTGATACTTTGCCAAGGGCAAGATCTCCTTTGGATGAAGGGATTTCTTCTCAAAAGAAATACATGAAGGTTCCTTCTTCAAAAGAAGACCAAGATCTAAGGTCTCCTGTTGAAGATAAGGAAACTTCAACTATTGAAGAGGAATAAGGGAAGGCAAGAGAGGATAATGCAATCATGACAAGGGAACCTCAAGCACCTCATGAAGAAGAGGATGGAGCACTTTCTCCAAGAAAATAAACTCTTGCACTCTTGTAAGGAGTTCCAAAAGGTCTCACACATAGAGCTCTTGGCATAACACATGAACAACATGTACCATCATTGTCAAATGATGATATCTTGAGGATAGAAGGAAGAAAATAAGAGGAAGAGCATCACAAGATGAAGAGCATGTACCCTTCTCTATTTCAAAGTTTGAAGGAGCAAAGAAGGCAAGAGGACCTATGCAATAAAGGTAGGGGAAAATCTGTCCACCTACATTCACATCCTACTCTATGCCTTGATGCCTCTTTCCAAGGAGGCATTTTAGCAGGAAGACCTCCTGATTGGAGGAAAACTAAAGTGTTCTCTCAACTATATGCTGCAGCAACATATTTTTCTAGAGAGAGAACCTTGGAAGGATCTAGTACAACGCTGAGAATCATTGATGGAAGGCTAAGCAATTTTCTGAAATTGACTTTGCTATCCTCCATTCATCTATTTGCGTTGGAGAGGATAGATTCAGAAATATGTATTGATATGAGCATAGTATCAAAGGGCCACTCTATATCTTTGGAGCAGCAAAGGATACTCCAATATGTAATGAAAATCTCTGAACATAACAAAAATATAATTTCAATTTTGTATGCAGGAGCAAAATTGTGGAGGTTTTGGAGTAAGAAAACCTTTCAAAAGGAGGGTAACTCTCCTAAACTTCAATATTGTCTTGAGTAAGATCAGCTGCAAGAGAGGCAACAAAGAATAGTTTGGAATACTCCAACATGTGACCTTGACATCCAACATGTCAAGAAGGAGACCCATCATATGACAGATGCCTCATTTCAGACCTCTACAACGTTGTCAATGTTGGGGAGCCTAGACCCTTATTGGGAGTCCCAACTCTTGATGGAATATTCTAAGGACCTATTCACATGTATGGTTCTTGATGGGCAAGCAATGGATAAAAAGTATAGGGTAGTTAATGGAATCATTTATGTTCATGATTAGATCTACTTAACTAAAGGTTCCAAGCTCAAGAAAAAACTACTTAACACACCCTATGAGGTCTTGCTTTCAAACCATTAGGGTGTGTTAAGATAACATAGCTATTGGGAAGAGTTATCATTATCCCCTCCTTGCTCATTGAGTGTGAGAGGGAGCTCATCCATGAGCCACCTTGCTGATTTTAATCAAGTGTATGATAAAAATTGTATTGCTAAACCTCATGATGTATTTATTGTATACTTGCATTTTTTTAACACTCATGTGTAGGTCTTGGCTCCAAGAAGGGGCACTTTTTTTGATGGGCTTCATGAGCCACTTTGGGCCATCAACAATGGTGATGGTAGCCATTCCGTGGGAGATCCTGGAGGGGTGATGTACTCTTCATGGTGTGATTCCTTAACACCAACCATCATACACCTTCTCCAAGCATGCTAGAAGGATGGGGAAGCAAACAAGTGTTGGGGAGAACGCTTGTCATATCATATTCTATGGAAGTTAGGAGGAAAACTGCGCTGGTTGCACATGAGGGACCATTGTCCCTCTCCCTTATTGTATATGGAAGCTATCATGATCTTACTTATGATCCCACATGTTGAAGATGTTATTGTCTTTTTTGGAGGCATGGCTGGAGGAGAGGCACACTTGTTGGATGTGCCCTTGTGGGAAGAGAGTCCCTACATTTTCTACACTACATGTTATAAGGGGAGCATGGGAAACTATATGGCCACCATTTTATACCACTTGTTTCTTTATGATGGGGACCATATTTTTGGTTGGAGCACTTGGGGCATGCCTCTCATGAGAAATTGGGAGGAGTTTTTATATGAATTACCAAGTTGGAAGGTGATTCATTTTATTTGGATGATAGCATGGAGGAGGGAGACCTTCATTGATGATGAAATTCCCCATGATTGTCATCACTTCTATCTTGAGAAGGCCATGGACCGGTAAGGAGGTTTCCACATAGACCTTCCATGCCAACTTGCACACTTAGGAGAAGCCATTGGGAGATGGAATTTTTGCAAAAATTCTGAAGAAATGGAGGATAATATTGGATGAAAAGGCCACAAGAGAAGGAGGGGAGATTTTGCAGCACCCTTGCAGTTGCTTGAGGACAAGAAACATTTGGGAGGGGGAGACTATAATATTCCTAAATTAGCTTCAGCTAATGGGAATATTAATTTTTCTCTTAAAACTTAGAGTGATGAATAAATGGGCAAGGAGGCTCATAATTTGCTCAAATATGAATAAAAATCCATCCTAATGTGAAAAGGGATCCTGAAATAACCAGATCAAGCATCCACATTTGTGAAAAAGGTTTATACTATGTGGACAAGGTCACGTTTGACCAAGCCAACATGATTTATTCTCAAAGAAGTGGATCCTAAATGAAGCCAACTCAATGTGAATAGCTAGTCAAAATGAAGGCACCTTGAGTGTGAAAAGGGATAGGGCATGAAGAATCAATCAAGGTTGACTAAGTCAACAAATATGTCTAGATACATTGAACGACCTTGATGGACAACGTAGTTTTAGTGGAGGAGCCTTTGCATGGAAGCAACCTCATAGTGGGTGGGACCCTTGGTGAGGAAGCTCATCAATTATATAATGAAGGAGATGGAAAGCATATGAAAATATTGGAATTTATATTTTTATGTGGTCTTCTTAGACTTCCTGCATACTTGGCTGTTTAGCTAAGTTGCTGCACTACTTAGTGCAAGGGTTTTCCCGGGTGGGGATTCCCTACTCTTTCTTGGAGATCTTGTTTGAGAAATCTAAGAGGAGACTTATGATCTGAATTTTTCACTACCTGGTGTTGGGCCAAGCACTTACCTTCAGAAAAAATTCATTCCCTTCAGAAAACCGCATTATTTCTTAAGGTGTGCATTGGGAGGTGTCAAAACCCCCTTTTGAGGAGCTAGTTTCCCAAGAAGAGTATCAAACTTTCTTTGGGAGAGAGAGAAGAAGAGTCTACAGACATTTATTTGTTTTTCAGCCATTATTATGCAGAGCTTCATCTATATATCATGATTCAGCCACAGATTTGCAACAACTTTCTCTTATATATATTTTCTGTCAAGAAACCCTTGTTGGGTCTTCTTGGATCTGTATAAAAGAGATTAGATCTATGTTTTTATGCCTAATTGAGTAATATAATAAGAAGATATTATTTATTTCTATATTATTTGAGTTTTACCTCAATTATACTGCGCAATATCTTATGCAGCAACTCCGGTATTTTGCAGTCTTGGGGTTTTGTCAATTTTAAGCTGTTTTGAGCATTGAAGGCCTGTTTAACTATGCTAAAGGCATTTTTTTCTGAAAATATTTTTCATGCATGTCATATATTGTCTATTATAAGGGGCACAACCTTTATTTCTCACTGTTATAGCTCAATATTCAGAAAATAAAGTTTTTGAGGCCAAAACTGCTGCTTTTCCCCACTTGGTGACATTGTAAAAAGGCATAGTTTGTTTCTATGATTGTTATATGGAAGATATGTGTTTAAATAAAATACATGATTTTATTAATTTCTTCTATCCAACTTTGGAATACCTTAAGGTATACTTATTGTTGTAGAAAATCTTGGTTCTGGGATATTACACTTTCAACTTATTCTTCTCTCCTTAGAAGATAACTATTGGATCACTTACTTTGAATCACTTGGTTGTCCTTTATTTTTGTATATATACAAACATTGTGCTAGCACATAGGCTATGCCAATGGAAATATAAGTAAATAGAATCACTTTACTTCTTAACAATGATGTAAACCACTTATATAATTTATGACTAGATGCAAGTTCTTATGAGATTTCCCAATCGATTGTCTTATTTTTAACTCAATAATATACTTTTGCACACCTTTTTATTACATTTTTTAATAGCAATGTCAATGAATATTTTATTCCTCTTCATACTTTATGAAATAAAACTCATAATGAATAAATCCTGCTCAATTATTAGTGGATAATTATATAGTTTAAGGGCCTTTGTATAATATTTCCTCCAACTCTATCCATATGCTTCTAGCTTCAATTAGGAAAATTCGATTTAATTATCTTCACTTATTTTATGGATACTAACGTAAACTTCCATTTACTTCAAAGTGTAATTCAGATTACAAAACACCAAACTCTCCTTCATAGGGATCAATATCTTCCTTATCTTCCACTTTGAATAGATATTGGGAATATGTGTTGTTGTTGGCATTATGGCTAATGTGTTTTCCTTGATGTCAACATGGATGTCAACTTGTCATGTCTCAGTGCATAATTGATAAGCCTAGTTAGGTTATAGATGGATGACGATTCTTGATGTATACATTAATTTGCAGATAATATGAATGCTTGATCAAGTGTTTGCAGAGGATGAGGAGGCCATTGGAAGCCTTGTCACAAGTTTACTTTGAAGAATATTGAAGAATTTGAAGTTTGTAAATACATAGGATACTCCTATGAGATAAAGTCGCAAACATACATATTTTTCATGAACAAGAGATGCGAACATGACCCTGTGCATGGAAAATAAAAAACCATGAGTGTTTCCCATGGTAATCTCCCAAGATGTTGGTGCTACATTGTGTATTTGATTCCGTCGAATATTACCGTTAACAAATCCATGGGATTTTCTTATGGTATTGGCAAGACAAAATAATTATGAAAGGGGAAGGATATTTAATAGTAGATCATGCATTCATAGTTTTTCTTATGATTTATCTCGTATAGTTGTGCACGAGGGTGCAAGGAGGAGGTTCAGATCTGAGAGGTAATAGAAATAATGACTATTTGGTATGACCTCTAATATGTGAAGTCATTTTCTTGCAGGAATAGATCTAATTGATTGATTCTGTAGAAGTATGTTTCAATAAAAATATGATTATGAATGGAGGGATTAGAGAGCTCATTATGTGTTGTAGATCAAGGAGGTGTTGCACATACTAACATTTGGTGGATTCACTACTTGTGTAATGTTTTCATTGATGTTTTTACAGAAAATATTAGTGCATTTATTTGACAGTGTATGCAAAGACTTGTGAAATATAGTACTATGAAGAATGTTGTGATTAACATGGTTGTTTTATCATGGAAGATATTATGTTTGTAGAGAGGAACTAATGACTGATTTTTGAGATCTATACACTACTTGTATCCCTGAATAACACGTACATATCTGGATCTGCTTATGAACAATCACATATTATCTGAGTAAATGAACCTTGATTTATATTGTTTCTTGTTATTGAATATGGTCATTATTTATACTAGTTGATGAATGTCAGAGCTTGATGAGGTCATTTTGATGTATGGTTTTCTTCCAGGTTTTGAGAATAATGAATTGAAATATATACGTTATTATTCTACATAGTAAGCACATACATACGAGAGTTTCTTAAATGAAAATTTTGTATATATTACGATGGAAAATGATTTGCATGACAAAGGTTGTTACATAGTTTTTATGCAGGGTAGAGGATAGGGGCCTATGAATCTGGTGTTGTTGTTTGTATTTGATTGAAGATAATGTTATTTTCCTCATGGTTGCCTAATGATGATAATAATTTGAGTTTACTGCTAAAAATGACATTGCATAGTGTGATAATGGTTGCATAGATGAGTCTGAGGTTAGAATTTGGCAGTGATTATTAGAAAGAGTTTGAATTGATATTGGACAATGTTTTTCTTGGTTATTGAGCAAAGAGTTTGACTTGGTTATTATCGCTGAGATTTTTCTTGGTATATCATTGATTTGGTTCCATAGGGGTGATTGATATCTTGGTATTCAATTATACATTTATAGAATATTTGTTTGATCAGTATTTGGTTTCATAGAGGATATTGGTGTATTGATATTCAACTATTTGGTGATTGAGCATATTATTGGTTGTGGGTCAAGTTTGAAAATTTGATGAAACCTAGCATGTAGGTTTTGATATGTGTTTGAATCAGGTGGATCTAGTGTGAAATATTTTGAAACGTGGTCCACACAGGTGCTTAGGGTTGGAGCCTTCAAAGAGGGAGTAGGATATTCCTTTTAGTGGTAGCTGGTACATTTGATCAGGTAGTAGTAGATTATTATAAGAGTCTGCGCCAATATAAGATGTAAAATATTTTCTCTATTCTAAGAAAGACTACAAAGATGAAAAAAGCGATGGTTTTCTCCCAAATTGGATTTCCACCTAAAAATATCATGTCCCTATGTGTTATTTGTTGATGTGTTTCTCTTTGAGTTTATGATATGTTTGTTATAATACATTGTTACTCTGCTAACTAAGTTAATAATTTGTGAACATTGTGAAAAGATAAATAAACCACATATACTCATTTTCCATTCATTAAACTAGCATACATATGCAAATTGTATGAAGGAAAGTCACCCATAAATTTTTGAATATGCTATCGAAAATTAATTTAAACAAAATACACTATGCCCTCTTATTATTTATAAAAATTGGTATCAGAGTGTAGGGAATTCAGAAGTAGTTTGATCACTAAGAGGTAGATTCAACATAAATGAGCTCACAAAATTAGGTATTTTCTACGAAGGCACCTTTGTTTAAGGGAACAAACTTTGTATTTTGGAAGATCAGAATGAGATAATATTTGCATTCTCTTGGAGTGGATGTATGGGAGAAAATTGAAACAGGATATCAATATCCAGGATCTATTCCTACAAATGAGGCTGGAAAGAAACGATATGAGAGTAATGCTAAAGTAGCCAATGCCATACTAGGACTTGCAGAATCCGAGTTTGTGAAAATGATGCAACTCAACACCATGAAAGTAAAACAGTACAAGATAGTCAATAGCTACGAAGGTGATAGGAAGGTAAAAAATGCTAAGTTATAGTCTTATAGAATGCAATATGAGTCTCTCAAAATGCATGAAGATGAAATTATTTCAAACTTTTTCCTTACAGAAGACAAAGTTGTTAACACTATGAAGAGTCTCGGTGATAATATTGAAGATGCTACAATTGGTGAAAATATATTGAGATCCCTAACCTCTAAGTTCAATGCAAAAGTTTTATCTATTACGGAAATAAAGGATTTGAATGATTTATCTTTAGAAAGACTCCATGGAATTCTAACAGCCTACAAAATGAGAACAAAATGGAATACGTCATAAATTAGAGAAGCTGCCTTCAAATCTACATGCAAATGAAAAAAAAAGGAAGAGCCTAAAGATGCCAACTACATTTCAGATGAATAAGATGCAAGCTTTGTTAGGAAGTTGCAAGTAGGAACCAAAAAATTCAAAGGTAAACTTCATTTTTCTTGTGGAAGAGTTGGTTACTATGGTGCTAAATGTCCTTATAATGAAAAAAAGAAAGAAAAGGAAACAAATGTATCTAATAATTTCAAAAGGAATCCTTGTACAAAGAATTTTTTTTGTTCTAATAAAGACAATGAAGACATGTCATACGATCAGGTAGATGAAGATTCAGACTCTATCACTAATTACAAAATTCTTTTGGGTCTCGAAGATCAGTTGACTAGTGAATCAGATAGTTGTGAAACAAATGAATTAATGAATGCAATGAAATAAATTGATAGACTTAGGAATGAAAAAAAATATATGGAAACTAAAGAAAGTAGTATTTCTAAAGAATTGAATGTGTTATAGACTCATTTAGAATCAACTAAAAGAAGAGAGGAATTATTGATGAAACAACTTCAATATAGAGAGAGGAACTATGAGGAGTTGGAATAAGAAATCATGAACCTGAAGGAAGATTATGAGAAAACAAAAGCCCAATTAGATTGGAATCTAAAATGGGTAAAGGAATCTAAATCATTAGAGAATATTATTAATGAAAAATTCTCTCCTCTAATTAAGACAAGTCTTAGGTACAACAACAAGGTTTCAAATGTACAAGGAAATGGCATGGTCCTTAATAATACCCATCAAAAGAAAAATGAAACAAGTCACCCACCAGAAAGAAAGGAATCAAGTTACAAGATGAGATCAGTCCTTAGCTATAAGATATGATTTAATGGATATTGTTTTACTTGAATCTTATTTGGTCACAAACAAACTTATTATAGATCTAGTAGATGGAGCAGAGGAAAACAAGCTTCTTATTGCAAGAGTGTCACAATTTTGGACACATCACCAAGGATTGTAGGAGGACCAAAATTGCCAATCCATCCAATAAAAATAAGAATGTTTGGAGGAATAAGAAGAAACAAGCATAGATGTAGGGAAGATAATCCCTACTACAATATATTATACTTAATGCATATTTCTAACAAGGATTGCAGAATTAAATGTGAGGTGCACAACTTCATGGAAAGAAGATGATAGCAACATAGGAACTTGATGACTATCAAGTCCACATGATCAGTGGTTCATGACCTTAGGGGCAGCTATGCATGTGTTCTATTTTACTAGTTCAACCTTGATGATGATTTCATATATTTCTAGATTATTCTTTTGGTGATGAGTTATGCTACTAATGCTACATCTGTTAAAGTTGTTTTGTTTAGGAAAAGACATGACATGTTCAGAGGGAGTTGTGGCTATTTTCTTCTGAGAAAATTTTAGCATTTTGCATTGTATAGACAGTTCTTATGAAGGAAAGTCATGTATATATGTTGTTCTTACCTTAGAAAATGACATATTATTTTCTGTGGTGATGAAGGAGTGGCACAGATTCAAGGGGAGCTTCTCATATTCTTCCAACATTTCATGGTTGGAATTATGGTTATGACATTGGTTTGTTGTAGGAATTTCTCAGGTTTTTGAGGGTTCCTATATGCTGCTTAGGAATGTGTGAGAGGGTGTTAATCCATGATGTGTGTATGAGCTACTTTCGATACCTCATTGAAAAATCTTATATTGTTGAAACTGTTGATATGTTTATTTGATTTATTTCTTGTTGGAGTTTTCATTGATGAGGAGGATATATATGTACTAATGTTGGATTTGGAAAATCTAATGTCATCAGGTTTGGAAATGAATACTTGACACAAGTTCAGGGGGAGCATATTCTATGCTTCTAATGGTTCATTCTTGGAATTATGGTTAGAAAAAAAGAAACACGGGAACTACTTACCTAACATTGGTGAATTGCATGATGTTGATCTATGACGATTTCATGATTATTAATGTTGTGATAAATATTTTTACATTTTTTATTCGATGCATTGCTATATATTGTAAGATATATGCTACTGCCACTATGTCATGGTGTTTCTATAGAAATATTATTGATGGTATTGGTTGGTATATCTAATATATTGTTGATCATTTTTTGCTTCTATACTTGAGAGGATTTTTGATGTTGCAAAAGGTATTCATTCATTGATTAAAACTCCATATATGTTTTGGATGAGATCCTTGTTTATGGATGAGATGTTGAGAGTAGACATGTGCTATCATATATCATGTATTGTTTTTGCTACAAATTAGTATTCATGGATTCCATACCTCATCACCATGTATCATCATTGTCCAATATTTTGGTGTAATGCTCATGAATATACCTATGTTGTAAATATTTTCAAATTCTATCATGTATGGGGTATTGGATGTAAAAGTGAATTTCACTAGAAGGTCCAATATATGGTTAGTATGAAAGGCCATGGTTATATATTGTAGGAGAGTTCTTTGCTTCACATCAACATATTAGATTTATAGTATGGGGAACCTTAGGGGAAGTACTTCTCTCAACTTGGGTTTTCCCTTTGCCCTTAATTTCAAAGGGAGAGAGAAGGAATTGGTGTTTTGTAGGAGGTTGAAATAAAGTCCAAAGGGGGATATTTTTGACATTAGGCTAATATGTTGTCCTTGATGTGAACCTGGATGTGAAATTTTCATGTCTTGGTGCATAATTGGTGAGCCTAGTTAGGTTATGGATCGATGATTATTATTGATGTATAAATAGATTTGCAGATGATATGAATGCTTAATCAAGTGTTGAAGAGGATACAAAGGGAACTAGAAGCCCTATCACATGTTTAGTTTGAAGAATATTGAAAATTTAAAGTTTTCAAATCCATACACTACTCCTGTGAGATAAATTCACGCACATACACATGTTTCATAAACAAGGGTCATGCACATGACCCTGTGCATGAAAAATAAAAAACCATGAACATTTCCCATGGTAATATCCAAAGGCTTTTGTGTGATAATGTCTTTTTGATTCTATCAACCATTATTGTCAATAAATCCAAGGAATTTTCTCGTGGTATTGGAAAGACAAAAAGGTTATAAAAGGAGAATAATATTGAACAATAGAGTGTGAATTAATAGTGTTTCTTCTGATTTTAATCATACATGTGTGCACCAAGGCACAAGGAGGAGTCCAAAATTTGAGAGATCTGATAGAAATAAGTATTATTTGGTTTGACCTCTAACATGTAAAATCATTTTCTTGCAGGAATATATATAATGGCTTGATTTTATAAATTATGTTTTAGTACACATTTGATTATGAATGTAGAGATCAAAGAGTTCATTATGTGTTTCAGATCAAGGAGGTGTTACTGAGACTAACATTTGGTTGATTCATTACATGTGTAATGTTATTGATGTTTTTGCTGCAAATATCAATGTGTTGATTTAATATTGTATGCATAGACTTGTCAAATAGAGTAATATGAAGAATGTTGTGATTGATATGGTTTTTTTAATAGGGAAGAGATTAGGTTTGTAGAGTGATCCATATATTTTAACTTCAAGGATGCATTCAAAATTTCATATAAAAGAGAATATTAACCAAGTAACTTAAACCACATGAAAAAAGTAGAAATCATAAGCAAAAATGACATTAAATACAAAACAATTTGATTACAGATTTCACCTAATGTGGGCTATGTCTCGAGGCCCAACTCAAAAGTGGGAGGCCTTATTTCATTAAGTGGCATCAAAGAAATAAATTACAAGAAAATTTACAAAGACGACCCTTATACCTCCAATTCGGATGATGGCCTGAAAAATGGAGACCTCAGCTAGGAAATAGACTGCACGGTTGGATTCGTGTCGCGAAATCATACAAAAATAACTATAAATTTGTCAAACTATGACACTTACACCTCTAGCCCTCTAAGAGAATATTTTTTCCATCTCCAAGATACCATTACTCATGGTTCCACCAACCAGGCCGCTCCCGGTTCCACTGCATATCCACCTCTCATCCCCTCATCGAATGTCATGAATGGTTTCTTATGTAATTGTATGGGTGGACTTAAAAAAACTGAGTCGTCGGCTCATTGGTAAGTCATGACGATTATTGTGGGGGAAATATGGGTTCAAAACGATCCTACCCCAATTTTAAACATGGCATAACTCTTATGTATCAACAGTATGTTATAATCAATGGTTCATTATAACCGTCAACGGTCACTGATTGATGATATTTTGGAATGGTGTATATATATTTTGGTATCGACCGGGTGGCAGGCCAACCTCACCAGGCTGGGTGGGTTCAAGCTCCGCTGGTTCCATTATAGTATATGTCATATATGATTTAGGTCGGGCTTGGTTGGACTGGTTTGAATGTCAGCCAACCGACCTTTGATTTATATTTAATACAACTATTGGAAGGGTTGGAGACCCACCACCCCATTATATTATTATTTTTTTTATATTAAAACAATAGTTTAAATTTTCCCACTGAAAAATAAGGGTCACTGGAAAAATTAAGTAGGCGACAAATTTTCCCTTTCTGGTGGCCAAATTCTGTGTGCTGGGATGCTTCCAAATTGTTTCCTCGTCAAGGATACCACTTGGCCAAGTTTGAATAGAACTTTAACTAGCTATATCTTGAGCATACAAACTTAGATTTAAATTTCATTCAAACCGTTGGATTCAAAGTGATGAGAACTAACATATGGTCCTAGTTTCACTTCCATCTGATGAATTTGAGTTTTGAGCTACTTCCAATGCCACTTCTATTTCTAGATCTTCCCAGATCATTCCTCCCCAATGAAGAATGTTTTGACAAAGTGAGGGAATTTCTCCCTCACTTTCTCCTTTTCAATTCATCGAGACTTACTTGGATGCATTCCTTTGAAGCCAATACAAAGATACTCCATGTCTCCTCGTCGTGAAGTCCTAAGACGATTGATGTCCTCTGGTAGCTTATCCAAGTATTCAGGTGCAAAATAGTCCACTGTAGGAACTTTTCCAACCTATTTGGTGTTCATGATCAAAGTAGGCTCAAAAATATTAAAATTTTCAACGTTCACCACTGAGTACATCTGCATGTATGCTGGAAAATTGAGATGAAAAATATTGTCTCCAATCTTCTCTAGTATGGTAAAAGGTCCATATCAGACTAGTCTCAAATTATTTCCTTCCCCTTTCATTTGGCATTTGCTGATGTGGAGGCACACTTTTTCCCCAACCTGGAATTGGTGATCGACTATGTGCCTGTGACATTGAGCTTTGTATCGAGCCTGAATTTTCTCCAACTTCTCCTACACTTCTTGGCGAATCATTTGTATCCAATGAATGAAATTCTGTGATTTTTCCCTATCATATTTCCCACTTGAATATTCATCTCTCCCAAAGACCATGTATAAGGGATCCTTTGTAAAATGGCCAAATCATGTCTCAAACAATGAGCTATGATTGGATGGATGCATTTCTCGGTTGTATGCATGCTATACATATGGAAATTGCTCGTCCCACAACTTGGGATGCTTGCCACAATAGCCTCAGAGTAAGTGTATCGCTACACAATTGACAACCTTTGTTTGTCTATCAGTATGAGGATGACATGTATCACTCCTCTTCAGATTGGTGTCGATCATTCTCCACAAACTTGTCCAAAAATCCCCAATAAAATGAGAGTCTTGATCAGACAAAATGGATGTGGGCATCCCAAAATGGACCCATACAAATTGGAAGAAGAGATGAGAAATATAATCTGCAATGACCTACTTCTTATAGGGAATAAGGCACATTTTTCTAAATCGATCAAAAAAGACATACACATAGTCATGACCTCTCCTAGAAAAAGGAAAACCACCTACAAAATCCATTGATACAGTTTCCCATGGATGACTCAGAATAGGGAGTGGTGTGTAGAGACCCATTTTTTTATTAGCAGGCGTGCAAACAAAACACAATACACATCCCTTAACATATTGAGTCACAATATTTTTCATGTGAGGCAAAAAAAAAACCTATGTAAATGACAAAAAATATTTTCTACACCAAAATGGCCTAACAAAAGAGGGGTACGTGCCTCTCTGATTACATGTAACCTTTAATTCATGGAAATACAAGGTTTTCCAAGGTGGTATAACAACTTTCCCCACAAATGATAATTATCCACATGAAATCCATGTATCAGTTTTTTATAAATAACCTTAAAATCATCATCATCATCATATTGTTTAGAATAACTTTTAAAATATAAAGAAACATTTTGCAAAACTATAGATGCATAAATAGTTGGGCGAGAAAACATATTTGCCACTTTGTTGATGGAGCCCTTCTTGTATTTTTTTACCAGGTGACACTGTTGGAGGAATCCCATCCTTTTGAAATGACCTGCTTGTTAAAGCTTGGTATGTGATTGAAGGGACTGAAAGGGATGGTGATCTGTGTGAATGATGGTCTCCTTTCTGATCAAATAGTGTTTCCACTTATTCACACTTCGAACAAAGTCATACAACTCCTTCTCATATGTGGGATAGTTCACCACAACTTGGGAGAATGTATCCGAATGGTAACATACAGGTTTCCTTTTCCGTATCAATATTTCTCCCATGGCATATCCACTAACATCTGTCTCAATATAAAAAGGTTGTTGGAGGTTTTGTAAGGCCAAAACTGGTGCAATGTTGATCTTCTCTTTTAGTGTATCAAAGGCTTTTGTCTGATTTCCTCCCCACTGAAAGGTTTTCTTCACAATCGTCAATGCATGTAAATGGAATGCAATGACAAAGAAGTCGGCAATGTACCTTCTCCAGTATTGTACTGCACCCAAAAAGATATCAATCTCTGTAACATTGGTGGGTTTAGGTCACTTTATAATCACATCGACTTTAGAAGGATCTATTTTCAATTGTCCACCACCGACAATGTGACCCAAGTAAACCAAATAGTTCTTACCAAATTCACACTTTGAGACTTTGATATACAATTTTTATTTTTGCAAAACATCAAGTTTTTTTTAACATGACTCGTATAATCATCCCATGTCCTACTATAAAAAATGATGTCATCAAGTTACAAAAGTATAAAATCATCAAGAAAATTCTTGAAAATATCATTCATCATCCTTGTTGGGCCGAGGAAAAGGCACATTTTATCCCTATCTTTAGCGTGATTTATCATTAACTTTTATATGTTTTCTTTCATTTCATAAATAAATCAAAGGAGAATAATGTAAAAGGAGGGTAAAACTAATTATTGATAAAAGGTGTGTTTAATAGTATGAAGAATACCATCCTAACATTTATTCTTCATGCAGCTCTACAACGATTGAGCTAGGGTTTCTAGCTTCCTTGCAACGATGCCACTCTTCTTCGAAAATATCTACAACTGCTTCTTGCTCAGGCTCTACTACTTGTTATTGCATTTGCTGATCCTTCCCTAATGGACCCGTCACAGATGGAGGCTCACAAAGCCTCCCCCAATGTCAATGCTGCTGCAAATCAGAAGCCCTCTACTGACACAACATAGCCTTTCGCTGGCAATGCTCAGTTCTCTGCCACGGTCAAGGGACCAACAGACAATGCCGCATACCACCAAACCCCTGGGAAAACGCCGGGAGAGCAAACAGAAAAAAATTTGAATTCGTCGGATGCCACGACCATGCCCAAAATGACCTTTGCTACCTATAGGCCGATAACTGCGGAACATCCTAAAATCAAGCTCCCAAGCCACCGTATCAATGCCCAGATCAAGTACATGAGGGATCACACGTTGATTGGCAAATTTGTGGGTTTTTGGCCAATTGAAAAGGCCTTGCACGGTTGGATTAGGTCCAAATGGAAGCCGAAAGGTCAGGTTACACTACAACTCGGGCCCAAAGGCTTTTTCACAGCCATTTTCAACTGCATTGAAGACAAGAATCATGTTATGGATGAGGGTCCCTACTTCTTCAACTCTTCAGGCCTCTACTTGCGAGACTGGATTGAGCGGTTCAATCCGGACAAGGAAGAGTTTAACTGGGCACTAGTCTGGATTAGGCTTTACTCCTTACCTCTGGAGTACTGGGACAAAGAATCCTTACGAGACATTGGCAATGGCCTAGGAGAATTCATAAAGATCGCAGAAGAAACCAAGCTCAGGCGTTATACCTCATATGCTTGAATCTTTGTCTTCATGCATCTAGCACAAGCCCTTCCAGACTCGGTAAGTCTCTTTCATGATGAATTTGAATGGGTGCAGTCTATTGATTATGAACATGTGCCTTTCAGATGCCGAAAATTCCATGCACATGGCCATCTCTTCCATGATTTTCCTCTTAACCCTCCCCCTAGTAAGCCCACTAACGCCTCTTCCAACCCTGATGTTGAAGGCTTTAACAAAGTCCAAAATCGAAGGCGTCATAACAAGAAGCCCCCTTATGTGCCTTCCAAAGCCACCTCTCAGGCTTCGGATATCCCTTCCACTAGAAACATATTCAAAATCCTTGCTAATCATTCTCAACATGACTCTGAAACCCCTGGAATAGTCGTCAACCCTCAACCCATGTTATTCTCGAAGCCAGTCTCTGACTCCCCTACTCCCTCTGACCGCTCCAATAATCCTCCTGAGGCTTTCCTCTTGCCTCCAAAGCCTTCCTCTATTTCTGAGCCTATTGCCAGACCTTCCATTAACATGGAGGTCAAAATCTCAGGGGTGAACTCCAGCCAGGTTAGTCTAATGGAAGAAGGATCTGAAGGGGTCGATATTGGAGACCTTGACATTTTCACTCTGGAGCAGGCATGCAGGAAAAAGGATTTTGATACGATTTCTGAAACATAGATCAAAATTCTAGCAGTAGCCCTTACCCATGCTCAACAACATCAAAAATCCCTGGGAATGCAATTAGGGAGCCCATGGGATGGAAATAAACTCTTCAAAGATTCCAAAAAAGAAGGAAGGAAAAATGATCTACAAAGGACTATCCTCATTGGGGAGATGCTAATGGAATCTGGTAGGTATCCCAAACTTACCAATTTCTTTCAACCCCTTGAAGACAGTTCTCAATGAAGCTCATCTCTTGGAATATAAGGGGGTTAAACAGCCCCACATAGTTCCTAATGATAAAGAATATGATATAGTTGGAAAGACCACAAGTCTTCTTTCTGTAGGAAACTAAGTGCACAAGTTCTACTCTCGGCCCCATTCTCTCGAGAGCCTGGACGGGTTGCAATTCTATTGCAGTTGATGCCTCAGGAGCCTTAGGAGGACTAGCCATCACCTGGGATCCGTAGGCTATCTCAATAAGTGATGCCCATGCAGCTCACAACTTGATCCAAGCTACTTTTCATATTCTTGGCACCAACTTTCACGAACATCTTTCAAATTTTTATTTCCCTCACGATGTCACAAGAAAAATAGCTTTGCTAAACACGATAGAACTGCTCAATTCTAATAGGACTCATCCTCTCTAGATCTTGGGCAGAGACTTTAACATGATCACTAACCTGGACAAGAAAAGGGGAGGCCGCGCAAGGCTAGAGGCGGACAACGCTCACTTCAAAGGCTTCATACAATGGAATTAGCTGATAGACCCTCCCTTCGCTAATGGTACTCATACCTGGAACAAAAAATGATCTGGCTCACAATAAATTGCCTCCAAATTGGATCATTTCCTTCTATCAGACAATGCTATTCACATTGGGGGAGACTTTCAGACCTCAATCCTGCCTTTTTCGGGATCAAATCATTGGCCCATCTCTCTCCAATGGTCCAGAACAGGGGATTCAACCAAAAGACCTTTTTGCTTCGAAGCCTTCTGGCTCACTCACCTAGGCTTCAAGGAAATGGTCCAATCTTCTTGGAAGGCCTTCATTCCGCCACCAGTTTCCAAGATGTTCCAATTTCAACAACATCTTAAGGATCTTAAGACCCACATCAAATTCTGGAATCACTCCACTTTCGGAAATATCTTTCACCAGCAAAAGATTCTTGAAAGGGAAATGGCAGAGCTCCAGCTTCACATCATCCAAGAGGGATGCAATGAGGTGCTGGCTTCGAAAGAACAAAATCTACTCAAGCAACTGGAGGAAAGAAGGCAACAAGAAGAAATACTCTAGAAGAAAAAATCCAGAATATGATGGCTAAAGGAAGGAGAATGGAACACCAAGTTCTTTCACCGTTCTACCATTAAACGTAGGATGTATAATAACATTATATTTCTCCAAAACCAGAGAGGAGAAATACTGGAAGAACATCAAGCCATAGAAACGGAACTTGTTGCTCACTTCAAATCGGTGCTTCAGGAAGATCAAATCGACAGACAATTGGCTATTAACAAAGTTTTGCAACACGTTCTGAAACTCATCAAGGATGAGCATAACCAACTACTACTCCGTCCAGTCACACTCTTAGAAGTGGAACAGGAAGTTTCTCAAAGAAAAGAAGGAAAGGCTCCAGGACCAGATGGCTTCACCTCTAACTTCTTTCATCACTTCTGGGACCTGATAAAAAATGATGTATGGCAATTAGTCGAGGTATCCAAAACCATGCACTAGCTTCTTCCATCCCTCAATGCAACCTTCATAACCCTTGTCCCTAAAATAGATCAAGCCGCCACTCCCAAAAAATTCAAACCTATTTCCCTCTGCAATGTAATCTACAAAATAATCTCCAAGGTCATCGCCAACAGGCTCAAGCCGCTGCTTCCTTTACTTATCTCTCATGAGAAAATACGGTATGTGGAGGGCCACCAAATTCTAGACGGCATAATTCTCACTCACTAAGTCATTCATTCTATGAAACAAACCAAAAATCTAGGCATGCTCTTGAAGATTGATCTATCAAAGGCCTTTGACAAACTCAGCTGGAGCTACATGCACCAAATGCTAGTAGCATACGGTTTCAGTCCCACCTGGATTAGATGGGTCATAAGTCTAATCTCATCCTCCTTCTACTCCATTCTTGTCAATGGTCTTCCATATCGTCCCTTCTCTCCTTCCCGTGGCATCCGCCAAGGTGACCCTCTATCTCCCTTCCTCTTTGTTCTAATGGCTGAAGGGTTAAGTCGCTTTATCAAACAAGCTCTCCACTTGCAGCAGATTCGAGGTATTTTTTTTCATGGTGACTCAGCCATCGCCCACCAGCAATTTGTGGATGATAATATGCTCTTTGGGCACCCCTCAGTCCAAGAATCCTCCTCCTTCAAAGCCATCCTTGATACGTTTTCCGAAGCTTCTGGTACGTCGGTCAATGCATCCAAATCCCAAATCTTTTTCTTCAACACTGCATTACCCATCAAAAATTGAATTGCTAGAATCCTTGGATTTACCATCACTAAGCTGTCTGCAAAATACCTTGGTGCCCCTTTGATTCATTCTGCCCTCAAGCACTCCTCTTGGAAATCCCTCCTTGAAAAAATCGAGGCCAAATTATCCTCATGGACTTTTCGTTCACTTAATCTACCTAGCAGGCTTATTCTTTCCAAGTCAATATTACAGTATATACCTCTCTACCTCTTCTCTATGCTAGCCACCCCCAAATGGGTTCTCAAGAAAATCAAATCCCTTCAGCGCAACTTCCTCTAGGAAGCCTCAAAACAGAACAGAAAATGGGCTCTGGTGAAATGGACGACTATCTGTAAGCCAAAAAATGCAGGTGGGTTAGGACTTGGTGATCCTCATCATAGTAATGCCATAATGGGAGCCAAGATCTAGTGGCAATGGTTATCCACACCTCACAGCCCATGGGCGAAGCTATGGATAGCCAAATACGCCAATCACAGACCCACTGCAGATCTCATCCGACTGACCTTAGCAGAAGCAGGCTCACTGATCTGGAACGCAGCCAAACAACACCGCCTCTTGATTCAAGAGCACAATTTTTGGGAAATTTGTGACGGTCATACAACCCACTTCTGGAAGGATTCTTGGCAGCAACGTCCTAAACTACTCACCTCCATTAACCCGCAACTTCAGCCAGATGTGATCACTCCCCTTGAAGCCATAGTTCATCATTTTTGGGAGGAGAATCCCATTCAAGGTTTCAGGAAATGGAAATCAGCGGCCCTCTGCCTGAACTAGCAGCAAGAGCAGGCTCATTCAGCTCTAGATGCGGAATTAATCGGAAGAAAAATCAGACACTAGGAGAAGCAGGACATCCTTCGATGGGGTTACACCTCAAAAGGCAAGTTCACTACTCAGGAGGCCTACACTCTGCTAACCCAGAATCAAGACCTGATCGACCCCATCTGGAAGGATCTATGGTCTCCACATCTATGGCCTACGGTCTCTACATTCATGTGGCTTCTCTATCATAAGAGAATCCTCACATGGGACAACTTAATTAATAGGGGTTTTATAGGACCTTCCAGATGCCCCAACTGCAACAACCAGGAGGAAACCATCCAACATCTCATGATCACTTTCCCTCTGGCTATCTTCATATGTGATAATCTAAGTCTCAAATGCAGAAGGGAAGGCAGGAGCTCGGAGGATCTAAATTATATCATTCGCAATTGGCCCGCTACTCCTTACAAATGTATTATCCTCAACTCTCTTTGGAAGCTCATTCCAGGACTCACCTTTTGGACTCTCTAGAAATAACGGAATAAGAGAATCTTCAAGAACCAAAGCACCCCACAAGAAAT